>OV725079.1:79443028-80043028 GCA_928085145.1 Nezara viridula | reverse complement strand
TCAGGGCTAGAACGGACAAGATACAAAAAGATAGAGAATTGTGGCAATTACATGATATTTAGACATAATTTATAAACAATGTGAATAAGCTTATTAAAATTATAAACAGTAAGTACAATAAAATATGGACAAAGTAAGCTGAGTAACAAGATCCTAAACCGAAGTAAATAGATGCTAACAATTGTTGTTGTGTAATATATAATAAATAAAAATGTGAATATACTTCTATATAATCTACAGGAGAGAAATAAAATTAGAGACTTACAGGTGTGTTCATCTAGGAGTTTCACTTAGAACTGGAAAGGCAGCGTTAAGGATAGCAGTTATAGGGGAAGCTAACATGTGTTAACTAAGTAAACTGGGAAAAACCTAGGAAATTACAGTATCTACAAATTTTGAAGATATGGATGGATACAATGGAAAAATACTATATCTATAAAATATTAAATTATAAATATACATATAAAATAGAGTTGAGAGATGTGAGAGGTATATTATGATTCCAGATCAGAGTACAATGTGAATAGACCCAAAATTGGCAAAAGTAAAATATAAATATAGAAATAACTTCATTTACATACATACATTGCAAAGCTAACTTAAAAGTATAGAGAGGGAAAAAATTAATAATTATATTTGGTTGCACATATGTAAGAAAATTACATTTGAATATTAGATAAATATCTAAATATCATGTAATTGCTATAATTATCTATCTTTTTGTATCTTGTCCGTTCTAGCCCTGATGAAGACATGCAAAGTCGGTCGCAACCCCGGACCATCTCCTTCCTTTATAATGCAACGGTCAACTATTAAATATTCAATATTCATATTTTACTTAATTTAAATGAGAAATTACGAAGTATAACTTATACAATTATCTCACTTTTTTCTAACGTTGTAACCTATTTGAAGACTAATATTCGATAATAATTAAAGGGAATATCACCTGTGATTTAATAATACTGTTGGAGATTATTATGGAAAAACAAAAAGCCCTATTTATAAGTACGTAATAATTATTACTTAATCGACATTATGCTTTCGATTACTCAAAAATTTGCATTTATGTTAATAAAATATTAATGAGATTTAATTTACAATTAATCGCGAGGAGTCGATAAGACCCGTGTAGCTAATTAACTTTTAAATTATTATTCACTTCATTAAAATTGAGTTCTGAATTCTTCTTTAAGCGAATAATGGGAAGCGTTAACCAAAGCGATTTAAAGATTCATGAGTCCAACTTTGACTAATTAATACAAAATAATTAAGACTTCCTAAGCCAAAGGCATATTTCAACGTAATTAAATTAAACAACGCCTTTATATAACGATATAATATTCATACAAGAACAATGTAATTTAGGTGATGCTCCTTTTCTGGGAATCAGGACAAATTTTCGATTATACCTTAAGACTAGGTAATAAATAAAATTTTGACAAGGCGATAGAGGATAGAGGGGGAGGAGGAAGAAAAAAAAATGCTGAAAGAGAATCTAAAATTATAGATACCTCGGTAATAATAGCTTGAGATCGATAACCGTAGAATATTTAGGCCTTAATGATATTCCCTCATTTAATGGGCGAATTATGGAATTATTAAAGGGGGGCTGATAAAGTAATTATGAATTTATGAAGTCATAAATTATACATTTTCAGTCCCAATAAGAAATTGGATTAGCGTTGAAAAACGTGGGGCTGTGACCCTAAATTATTAACTGAACGTCCTTAATGGCTGCGGAAAATGATGTTTATGATCGTAATTATTGCACCAATGCGTCAGAAATAATAATAATTAAAGCAATTTGAAATTTTTTTAATAATGAATATGGTATATGTATATGTACATACATATATATACATATATATATATATATATATATATATATATATATATATATATATATATATATGTGTGTGTGTGTGTGTGTGTGTGTGTGTGTGTGTGTGTGTTAATTATATCATCAAATCAATCAATGAATTATTAAGTATCACACAATCAAATAAATAACCGTTGGAGATGATGCCACTATTCACCCCTTCTATCCACCTCCATCCTTCAATAACACGAGCATTGCATCCTCCACCTTAGAGCAGTCAGGTTGTTATCATTTTTCTCTTACTTATTCTCTTTCTTATTTCCACCTTCTCAGTTTCTCTCCTCCTTCCTTTCATTCCTTTTCTGTTTTAACTCTTCATTATTTCATACTTTGTATGTATATATTGATAGACTTTACAACATCTCAATTTTCTATCTAAATATTCTTTTCACTATATCTTAATTTTACTATTTATTTCCATTTCTTATATAACTTCAAATTTTTCTGTTTTACATTTTATTCTAAAATTCCCTTTACAATACTTATGTCACCTTTTTTTAATATGTTTACTTCATCATTCTACACTTTGTACCTATTATTATTATTTGTCTCTTGTTCTTACTATTGTCATTGTTCTAACAACTTCATTTTACTGTAATTTTTATATTTCTCATACTCTGTTATCTGGTTCTTTTCTTAGCCCTGATGATGGCCTGAACTTCAGATCGAAACGTCGGCATATGTAAAAATAAATATTATAATTTATTTTTGCCTTCTTTTTTGAATGACCACCCCAACTAATCTTCTCTTCATTATCCACGACAGTCAACCATTTACCAATTATGAATTATATAAAACAATGGGCCTTTTTTCATTTGTGACTGTCAATGGCGAAAGCTAAAATCAAATCATTACTACATCATCATCATTGTTTAAATTTTTTTTTTCGTTTCAATCGTGTTTGACGAAAGCGGATCTATTGGACTGGGATAAGTGGAATACTGTTAAAAGATAATATAGGGATAGATTTATTAGGTTTTCAACTTTGTGAACTATAAAGCAGATTTTTTTTTATTGTTTAAAGAAAAATCTGGTGTGTACAACACACAACTTTCACATACCGCTCTACTTTGAATTGAAATTATTTTCTGACAATGCTGGGCTATTATAATTTTTTTTTTTAAGTGCATTTCAAACGGAGCTAAAGCTTAAAGCTTACAGATAAAAAGTCATTAAGACCATTAAAATTGCTAAATGTTATTTAATATATTGCCTGTAGGCAATAAAAATCTAGTCACTCCATCTGCTTTTATAAACCACACAACTTTTTTGCTTTTATAAACCACAGAATGACTAACTTTAATTTCAACATTTTTGAGTAATGTCATTTCAGTGATATTTTTAGTTAAAAAAGTCATCTATGCAGACAATGAGTAAGTTGATTCCGGAGGTGGTGATTGCAGTGTTGGAATATAGAACTGAGAATAAAGGTATAAATTTAAGTACTTATTTCTTATGAAAGATGTTCTAACGAAAGATACTTTATTAAATATCTGTATGAAAAAGGTTTTTTTTAGTCTCAACAATTAAAAAAGTATATTTTAAATTTATCTAAATTTTCGCTTCTGCGTGAAAAAAAACTAGAGGCCATATCTTTTCTCCTAATTGTCCGATTTTAACGACTTTTTTTGTTTTTTAGGAAATTCCGTAAACTTTTAAAAAGTCATATCATACAATATTCACTAAAAAGGGTATACTTTTTGAGTTGATCGGAATTGAATTATACCATCCCACGTAACTTTTTTCGTTGAAGTATGTTATATAGATAAATTTAAAGGGTGTCGAGAAAATGTCTTTAACGAAGTTTCATTGAAATCGGTACATTCGTTTAGACCCTACAGTCTATAGCAACACAGGTTTTAATGCATTTTTTTCCCCTCCTTTATTAACTTATCAAAAGCTATATTTAGCATTTTTTCGTAACTCTGAGAAATATAAAGAATGTCATTGTTTTCCAGAAATTGTCGTTGTGATTTACTCGTGAAAGTAATTCAATTGTGTCTTGTAATTGCTATCGTTGATACTAGAATAAGTACTACCATAAAATGCAATCAAGTACAGTAGGCTAATACGACTGTTTATATTTGCATAATGATGCTAAGGCAGGGACTTAGTTCCGTGTTGCGGGTTACTATTGATCCTCGGAAGCAGGTTTTTGCTGCCATAGCTCTCAGCACCGTGGCATTTATATCCGGCGACGGGGCGGCCCCCGCAAAAAGCGGACGGGGCGCACTATTAGTGCCACCCAGTGGGTGCGCATAATTTGCGCTCCTTAATGCTACCACTCATCCCTCTCTCAGGAATTAATAGCCCAGGGTTGTCATTTATATTAATCACGACCAAGACTTCTGTGTCCCTCTGCCCAAACTCTAGTGCAGATGACGTTCGGTTGCCGATGACAGAATGTCATAACTTCTCAATATTAACAAAATATATCATGCCCATTATCATAGCTTACTGTCATAAAATAAAACATCACCACATATGCCGATGACACATGTATCCTATCAGTAAATAATGACCCATCAATTGCATCCCAAATGCTTCAATCACACATCATACATTTTGAAGAATGGTGTCAAAACTGGAGAAGTAAAATAAACTCCAATAAATCTCACCAAATTACATTTACCCTTCGTCGTAAACCAACGACTTCCTGTCCCACAGTTTCCTTTAACAATACTCCACTTATCCCTGTTGAGGAAAGCGCTACCTAGGACTCCACCTGGACAAACGACTAACTTGGAATCCTCATACTAGACTGAAACGACAAAAAACCACTCGACGTTTCCGATTACTTCAGCACTTACTAAGTAAACGCTCTGAGCTTCCAATTAATTACAAAAGACTCATATATATGACTGTAATAAGGCCTATTTGGACTTACGAAGTTGAGATATGAGGCCCCACTAAACCATCGAATTTCTCTCGCATCCAATGCTTACAATCCAAAATCCTTCGTAAAATCCTCAATGCTCCCTACTTTGTTACAAATAAAATCATCCATAATGACCTTGATGTTTCAGATATGGCCCAATCCAGATACCTATCCTTCCATAATAAACTTCAGAATCATCCCAACTATCTCGTTCCTAACCTTGCTTCCTCTTCGATTCCTGATAATCCTCCGAGGCGTCTGAAATGAAAATGGCCCCATGATTTCCTATTGTAGATATATCATTTGAATGCTACCATTGGGTAGTTACCAAGTGTTTTCATTTCATTATATCCATATGTTCCAATTTACTTGATGTATTTATTTAATACAGTTGAAAATATCATTAAGAAATCATAAAAAAAAAGTTTATAAAATTGGTACTACCTTTGGAAAATAAGATTAAATTATGACGCACCAATCATATAAGGTGTACTCTTCGACGATGGATGTGTTGACCATTTTTTATCGGGGAAAACGATATTAGATATATTATTAGACAGAAGGATGGCCTGAGGCCCACATAGGCCGTGGAGATAAAAAAAACAAACCTGAAAAAAAAAGATTTAAAAAAATTAATTATAAATTAAAAGAAATAAGTGCAGTCCCTACTCTCGATTGCTTAGCCCCACTATGGCACGATTTCAATTACAGCATGGAGCCGGTAACGTCCGGTAACGAGATTCACAGGAAGCTGAGCGCTGTGTCTAATTATATAATAGCTCCTTGGTCCTCCTGATTTGGAGGATGGGATAATAACCCTACCCCGTAAAAAAAAGGGTTGCAAAATGTTTCCGACCATCCTGATGAAGATTGAAGTCACTTGTGATCGTGTCCTGTTATTACGAGAATACGAGAGTACTACGTGCTTCCGTGCTTCCTGGGTATCTATTATATATAAGATAATCAAACGATCGCTTCTACCGCCTAGAAGAGCCCCAATGCTAAATAAGTGCTAAATACTAATGGCGAAAGTCAAGTAAGTCAAAAGGCGTTAAAAAAAAAAAGTTTTGATTTGAATACAACCAAAAAAAATCTAGTGCGCGCAACACACAACTTCCACTTACCATTTCCATAGTAGATCATGAATAGAAATTATTTTCTGGCAATGCATGGAAACAAACTAGAGACCATATCTTTTCTAATAGTTGTCCAATCTTAACGATTTTTTTTTGTTTTTCTAGGAAATTCCATAAACTTTTAAAAAACAATATACAATATCCCTAAAAAGTGTATACTTTTTGAGTTATTCGGAATTTAATTTTACCATCCCTCGTAACTTTTTTTCCAGCTTCTTTTCGTTGAAGTATATTATATAGATAAATTTAAAGGGTGTCGAGAAAATGACTTTAGAGAAGTTTCATTGAAATCGGTACATTCGTTTAGGCGCTACAGTCTATAGCAACGCAGGTTTTTCTGCATTTTTTTTCTCCTTTATTAACTTATCAAATTCTTTCAAAAGTTATATTTAGCATTTTTTCATTACTTTGAATAATGTGAAATGGTTAACTTTTTAAAATAAACCATATTAAAGATACTTTAGAGGAAGACGTATATGAACATTGGGCATTTAAGCCCTGTAAAGTGACTTGAATGGGGATAAGACCTAATTGATATTAAAGGCCACTTAATTATACAATGATACACCGAGTTTAATCAAAATCGTTACAGCCGTTTTTGAGAAAATTGTGAAAATGTGTTTCAGCGTTGATATAAAGTGGCACTTCCGGTTAGCCGATTTTAAGGAAAAAGTAGCCGTCACATCCAAGGCATATACCTATATTAAATACGTAATATCAGTTTCGTAGGACTTTTCGTTTTTGAGCTAGACTGCTAACATACAAACACACAGACACACAGACCATTTTTCGGGTCTTGGTCATTTCGACTCAGGGTACCTCAAAACGTCTATTTCCGTTGAAAACTCAGATTCAAAAATGTTCTCGATCGTAATACTTACCCTTACTATATATTCCATATATACGTAAGTGAAAGTAAAAACTTTAAAAGAAGAATTATTTTTAAGAATAATTAAGAAATTTAAACTCCTCCTTGAAAACAAAAATAACCCTAGCTACTGAAATGAACTTCCCACAAGACATTTTTTAGTGGTTATGTTCAAAAAATAATTTTTACTTCTGAAACAAAGCTTACCTAGATTAAAAAAAAAAAAAAAAAAGGATTCACCTATTAAACAAGCACCATATATTTTATAATTTTTCTTTATTATGCGTCTTATTAGGCATTTATCGTTAATTTATTTTCCTGCAAATGGAATCTTGAAACTTCGATTGTTACACAGTAGATTGATGACGATATTTTCATGAAAGGAAATTTGGCTTATGAAACGTCCATTATTAAAAAGGAATTCCTCCAAAAAAAGTAATAATTCTAATGATAGAATAACTGTCAAACTCATCGGTATGTCTTTTTTTGTAACTTTGTATTTTGCACTATATACTTTTTTACTTTCCTACCTATACTAGATAAGGAAAGTATTGCATTCGGGTCAAATTTCCGATATGCGGTTTTCGACGGATCTATACGTTCCAGAGCCCCCTGAGTCCGAAAAACACATTTTTAGCCATTGGTCTGTCTGTCTGTCTGTGCCAAGATTTTCTCGGGAACTAATCAACCGATTTTGTTGCTTCTTTTTTATTTCGTAGGTTTTGACTACTGATACCTGTGACAGAAATTAAGTGCTCCAAGGACAATAGCTTGAACGCAATAGATGAAAAACATGTTTTTCTATAGACCTATAGACGATTTTTATGAAACTTTCCTATAATGTTCTAATAATTGTCCTTTAAATTTTCGCATATGGACTAAATCCCCTTAAAAATTCAGGAAAAAAAGTTATAAAGAAAAGAAAAACGTTATGGGACCTAACTCCTTAAGTATATATTATACGGTAAAATTCATAATAAACTTTTAAAAGGTAATTAAATTACCAACAAAACAAAACAAAAATCATCGGAATCGAACCAGTGTTAGCGATGATACAGCTCATGATACTTTTTACAGATGTTTTAACTTATTACCTTCCTACCTATACTAGGTAAGGAAAGTATTGCAATCGGGTCAAATTTCTGATATCCGGTTTTCGACGGTTCTATACTTTTCAAAGCCCCCTGAATCCGAAAAACACATTTTTTATTAAGTATTTATTTTAACTACATTGATACAGGAAAATAGACCTTCCCCTTTTGTTATTTGACGATTCATATAGAGAATTTGAATACAACTTTTTTAGAATTAAAGAATCATCAAAAAATGTTTTATAGTATTACATTTCAATCATATTTTATTTTTATTCAATCTTATGGAATAAATTATTCCCAATCTCCTGGAAAATAAACTCATAGATTTTATTATGTTGTTATCTCTTTCTATCATATTTATTTTTTTACTTCTTTTTTGTTTAGGGATCATGTTGACAAAAAAAGAAAGACAAATCGAGGTAAAATTACAACAAAATGAAAATTTGTATGCCAGGAGAACGATTCAGGGAATCTCACACTCTTGCTTACAGCAATTACTGCTTCGTAAAACAAAGTCTTCCCCGAATTCTCATTCCTTTGTGAAGCACTAAAACGTTTTTTTTTCAATTAGTTATTTTACTGTAAACGTAAATTAAAGACAATTACATTTTATATTATATTTTATTTTTTTAAAGGTGACTTTTTATTAAACATTTTATCATATATACAAAATATTTCTTTTATATTATAATTCCAAGATTCTTGTAAAAAACAAAACAAAAAAACATTAAACAAATATCGACAACTAAATATATCAACTTATATATTTATCTGAGAAGGAGTTAGTCGTGGGTGCGGTCACTAATTAAAATACTAAATTAAAATATAGTAATTATTATATTTTAATTTTGCCGACGTTTCGACCCACTTTGCAGGACGTCTTCAGGACTACGAAAGATACAAAAAATGTTGAGAATAAAAATTAAATATAAGTAGATATAAAATAAGAAGAAGTTGTCAGATACAGAAATAAAAGATGATATCAGAGATATAGTGGGTGATACTTAATATTATACTACATTACTACATAACTGGCTAAAAATGTGTTTTTCGGACTCAGGGGGCTCTGAAACGTATAGATCCGTCGAAAACCGGATATTAGAAATTTGACCCGATTGCAATACTTTCCTTACCTAGTATAGGTAAGAAAGTAATAAGTTAAAATATCATGAGCTTTATCATCGCTAACACTGGTTCGATTCCGATGATTTTTGTTTTGTTTTTTTAGTCCATATTTTTTTAGTCTGGGGATTTAGTCCATATGCGAAAATTGAAAGGACAATTATTAGAACATTATAGGAAAATTTCATCAAAATCGTCTAAAGGTCTATAGAAAAACATGTTTTTCATCTATTGCGTTCAAGCTATTGTCCATGGAGCACTTAATTTCTGTCACAGGTATCAGTAGTCAAAACCTACGAAATAAATAAGAAGCAACAACATCGGTTGATTAGTTTCCGAGAAAATCTTGGCACAGACAGACAGACAGACCAATGGCTAAAAATGTGTTTTTCGGACTCAGGGGGCTCTGAAACGTATAGATCCGTATATTGGGTAATACTTAATATCTTACTACATTATCACCCACTATATCTCTGATATCATCTTTTATTTCTGTATCTGACAACTTCTTGTTATTTGATACCTACTTATATTTAATTTTTATTCTCAACATGTTTTGTATCTTTTGTAGCCCTGAAGACGACCTGTAAAGTGGGCCGAAACGTCGGCAAAATTGAAATAAAATAATTACTATATTTTAATTTAGTATTTATCTGACCGCACCCCCGACTAACTCCTTCTCATATTATATCAACGGTCAACCATCTCTACATCATTATATATTTATCGGAATAAAATCATTAATTGCAATAGCTTCATTTATATTTCGTGGCATAAATTTGGTGGTTAAGTATGAAGGAATTATTTTTAGCTTACGTGTGTGTATTAAATTTCGGTTCTCGTTACTTATACAATTAAGCTTGTCATTGTTAGTATGAAATTTAAATCATTAGCCTTCGGTTTCCACATACATATTCAATATAAATAAATATTCGAGGTAGTAATGAATATTATTATTGTTTTAATGAAGAGAAGGATAGTTAGGGTGATCAGTCAAAAATGAAAATAGCAAAAATAAATAATAATATTTATTTTAACATTTGCCTACGTTTCGACCCGAAGTTCAGGCCGAATTCTATCAATACCGATCTCTTGCTGTTCTAATATTACCCTTTTAGATATTTTTCTTCGTTTAAGTGATATATATATATCATTGAGCTCTACACATTATATTTATGTCTCAGTATTTCTTGATTTTGCTTTAAAACAGATGAAAAAATAATACACTTTTTAGTAAAAATTTTCATTTCTTGCAAGCCCATTTCAGAATTGTTGCTTACAATTAAAAACAGTTATAACTTCGAATAATAATAAAAAGGTATAAACTCCAGAGAAAATCCTCTGATGCAGAATCAAATGATAAAATCTATTGGCGGATTTATATTTGTGGATGGCTACTCCCACCATTCAATTACACTGTCCGCTGAACGGGAACTTCGACATGGAGCTACCCCAGCACTCTCAGCCTTTATGTACAATTTACAGTCGGTATTAACTTTAATTTTTAATTGGATTTTATTGCTCCAATAAGCTTCCATTTTTTATACATTTACAACTCTAATAAAAACCAGTTATCCATTATCTGATAAATCCCTGTTGACTGAATTAGTTCTGTATATTCCATTAAAATTTAGTAAATCTTCTTCTTGCTAACAGAGAATTTTATATAGACTATAAATAATAATAATATTATAAATATCAGATATACTACTAATCTTAGTTCCTACTAATCTTTAGGTTTTTTTCAAAAGTTAAATTCTACTTGTCCAATCGATATTATTTACCAACAATTAAAAACTTAACATATTAAAACCCGGTTGCACTGACCGCTGTTAACTTTAATTTTATTAATTTGGATTATTTTATCATAGGTTGACAGAATTTTCGTTGGAAAAATGTTGATTATCCATAACACCATTTTGAGTGATCATAACTGTTTAATCCAACGTTAGACATTCATCAAGTCCTTAAACAAAGTTAAAGTGTTATCTTGCATACGGTTACTTCTAACAACAGACAAATATTTGATTATTATTGTTAAGAGAATATAATTGTTTTGTTTTTGTTTTTTACGTTTTTCAAGACGACTATAAATATTATGTAATTTATGATGACTTTTTAATTTCCTCTTAAAATTCAAATAGGCTGTCTTAAGTTGAGCTTATGATCGAAACCTGTTGTTAGTGGCATTAAATGGTTCTGCAATCAGCACTAATGCATTTTTTTTTCTTTTATTGCTAAGCCCTTTTTTTTTTTTATATGTTATTTTCAAATGTTCAGAAATTATAGAAAGCAGTTACTGCTGTTCAATTTCAGTAAAATTGCTTCCTGTTTCTCTTTTTTACATCGCAATTAGAATAATAACAAGCGATAATCAATGTACTACCTCGACACGTGTGAATGTCAAATTTACACTTGAGTGGATAGAAGATTTCATAATATAACCTAACCTCCTTTACAGTCACCAGTTCTTCTTAAAATATATCACAAATAAAATGACGTTAGAAATTAAGTCCTTGTTAACTAACACGGTTTAAAAATTATTTTAATTAACCCGATCCAAATGTTTAAATACGAATGTAGGTGTAAATGGCCATTACTTGAAATACCTCAATAAAAATAATTAAAATTTTGTTTGTACAATATTATATTATCTAACTTTCAAACGTATATATGTATATATACAAACATAATCACACATACACCCTTATAAATTTTATTTGGGATATTATGAAAATAAAAATAATGATATTTACTTTTCACTGTATTTTTCTCATTATTTTATTCTAAATAGATGTCTAATATATATTATATTAAAATATAAATATAAGGTTATACTTTTGCCTACTCGTATATGAAATTTATAGTAATGATGGATTAACAGAGTAGTTTGAAAAGGAGAAGACATACAACGCTGAAATTACGCATTTAAGTGACGTAAATACTTGGAATGTAACTGCTACTTTACATGATTGATTTTACCAATTTTTATAACTAAATGTACTTAACTAAGGTATTTATGTAGATATTAACCTCATTAATATTATTATCACATCACAAAGTTAACCAAATATGTATTTTTTTTTTTTTGTAACTGTACATTAGTTTTATTCTAAAGGGACTTCACCCCAGAATAAAGTTTATTTTCTATCATATTATATTCTAATATGGTATTACAGGACATAAATGCCGTATTTTCAAAATGTTTTTCTTATAAAGTTTCTTTGATTTTGCATATTAGCAGTAATTAAAGGTCTTTCATTATTAGAATTGATAAATTTAAACTGCGAATGAATTTTATAATTAACTTAACGTAAAAATGAATGAAAGAATTTCGAAATGGGATCGAATATGAGTTGTAATATAGATGTATGATATACCGTTGGAAAATTAAAGTTGATAAATTGATAAATATTTAAGACGAATGGTCATAGAAAGTGATGCAGATTGACAAAAAACTAATGACTTAAATTGTTATAGTTAATTATATTATTTGCGAAACGAACATAAATATTTGAGCCAATTTTTTTTTTAAAGCTTTATAAATCAATAACATACAAAATATTCATAATTGTTTTCTTAAATGTCTTTTAATAATTAAATTAATATTCTCTAGGTTTATAAACTATTTTAAAAATTAATTACTACTGAGCTTTAAGTAATATTGGTGGAATTTAAAATCTAAGTGGTCTTCGGGATGACAGTAATAATGACTTAAAAATAGGCCTGAGAATTTTTACTTTTTATTATAAAAAAAAATACTATTACACAAAACATATTTAAAAAAAAAATTAATATTATATTGAAATTATTAGCTCAGAAAAAAACATTTTTTCATTTTAAAAAGTAAATAATGACTAATCTCAAAAAAAAGTTATGAAAAAAGTATCAGGAATCTTCAGAACACAATTCCTGAAAAGTCATACTGAAGTTTCACCACTGTATTATAAATATTAAAAAGGCTTTAAGCAATCGAAGAAAGGAGAAAAGATGCCCTCTCAGAGAAATCGTCTTCGTCCTCCCCTTTCATGAAATGCGAATAAAAGATGAATAAATAACTCGTATAAAAAGGGAAAATATAAAGGATACTAAAAGGACACTCTTGAGGTAGAAACCACTAAAAGGGGAAATTTAATTGGTCCGTCATCTCTTTGTAAAATTAGTTCGTCCTTAAGAAAATTACTAAACGCAACATTGTGGTAATTGCTTTTCTACTCCGGATACGGTGTTTAATTTTTTTATTACTTTTGGGTTCGAACTGAAAAAAAAAACGTAATGTAATATGACTTATTAGAAATAAAACAGACTTGTTTATGAACAATGGCAATTAGTTTCGTTGATATGTGTGTTATGTTCCATACTTCATTATGGAGTTCGATACAGAGGTACTAAGAACTAATAAAAGACAGCGACATTTTTACTTAATTAACTACTTTCTTTCTTGGAACCACGTACACGTGTCTTTTTCTTTATGAATGAAATCCATTATCAAAATTGCCTCCGCACAATGGAAAGATATATATTTTTAAATGCCTTCTATATATTTTATATAGTCCTTCAATAATTATCATGAACGGACTAAAATTAAACTTTCATAAGTAAGTCAGTCATCCACAACCTACTTAGAAACACAAAGTTATTTAATTTTTTGCATCGTGGAGTAAGTCAATGGATGGTGACCGACAAACCGATTTTAATTCAAGCCGCGGCTTTGGTGTGAGGCTATTAATCCATTTTCTTTTTTTTATAGATTTGTTGCCGAAGTCAAAGGTTACGCCAGGATCAGAATTCTTCGTTACCATGTTCCATTTTGTTTAAGAATGGTTTTAATTGAAGGTTTCATAGCTCATATGGAAATTATACATGTTTTCATTTGTTTTCATATGTAAATATTTGGATATAATAAATCTTGATGTTTTACGATCAGCAAATTTTTTGTTGTTGTTTCATATTTTATCTCCCTAAATGCAATTAAAACAATTTTGTAATCTAATTCACTATTACTTAATAACGGATTGGCAAAATGCAACGAAGTATCACTGCAAAAAGTCAACACGTTGGTTAATTGAAATGCAATATCAATTCACCGCGTATTCGATTGTGTTTTATTTTTATTTTACGTACGTTCATTTGTGGGGATATTATAGTATTATTACAGTGTTTTCAATTCACGTTCTTGTTTATGTTACTGTAGGTTTTTTTTTTTTTCATTTTTTTTTTTGTGGGATAGCGGAGATTCAATTAACAAGGTTTTTAGGGATTAGAGCTAATTTTTTTAAAATTTATTTATTGAGTATTACAACAATCTGTCTCTTGGAAATTAGTTAGAGTGAGGTAGGGTAAAGTTCACACTATATGTACAAAAAATAAAAAATAAAATAAATAGAAGCAAAATAATTATCAAAAGTTGAATTTAAATAGTGGTAGATAATGAAGTGATAGGTGAGTATTTTAATAGGATACAGTAACTAAAATATAAACATCAAAGTATGCATCAGTTATGGCAATGGAATAAGACATATGACTACTGAAAAATTTAACTTTTTTTTATTTATTTAGGCATATAATAATCTGTCTTGTGGACAGTAATTATAGGGATATATGAACACATTCACACCAAGATAAATTTAATAAATGTATAAACAGTCCAGCGACTTCTGACCATCCGAGTAACAAGACACATACTTCAACACCATGTCACCTCGCATCCTGTTTGGTAGCCTGATGGCTCTTTGGCAAAAATCTGTGGTAACCAAAGAACGATAAGAAATTTAAAATAAAGGAAATGAATTACGGTCTTCACATTCGACCATGGACCGTTTCATCAGGCGTATTGTGCATCTAGACTCATGAAAAACCCATATCACATTGAAAATACAACAACTGAACAAACAGTTTGCAATTTATTAATGATACAAAAGCTTAAAATTATCCTTAATCACCTAAACACTAAACATTAAACACAATCTACGAAAGCCTAATATGACCTTTATGGTCAATTAATATTCAATGAATCCAGTTTTTCATAGTCAATCACAAAAATAGTGGAAATATTTTATGCGTACATAATACATGCATAATTATAACACCCTATAGATACATCCATAACAGATCATGATACTGTCACAGAATACTAAAACAATATCCACCACACACTACTTACTTTTTTAGAATCGTTTATAAAAATAGACCAGGAACCCATACATGCCACCCCAACCACTTGATGCGCTGGCTAATTACAGATGAGCACATCTTTGCTAATTAAAAAAAAATCTTTTGTTGAAGGCAAATTACATTATCAGAATAATTTGAACGTGTGTATAATAATAATACATCTTTAATTCATTATAAGCTTATTATGTTGTATTCTGCATTAAAAAAAAAAAGACATGAAGGGTCTTGTTTTCAGTAATATTTCGGAAAGTAATGTTTCTCAGTCAACTATGCAAGGAGATGATTAGACCGAAATCACGCTCAGCCGCCAGGTTTCCCCCTTAATTAATTAATTAAGAGTACCCACTTTGTAGAGGGTCTCCCAACCTAGGGCCTATCTTCAGCCGAAGAAACAGAATAAATATACAATCACAGAATATCTGTATTTTAAATTTACTTTTATATTTATTTTTTTAAAATTTCGATTGTCAATACTACTGTATTTCAAAAAAAGGAATTATCACGAGGTTTTATAGAAATGCCTATCCTCATCATTCAAACATCGTTAGATAAAGGGGGAAGAGGGAAACACCCTCCTCCCTTTCTTGAAAATTTAATAAGCTTGGAAACATTATCATTCAATTTAAGTGGAAATTTAGTTAATCTTGTTCCATAATTTATACACTTCGAAAAAAATGTATAATGCTAATACCTTTCGTAAGATGAATTATTCAGTGTTTTACAAAAATAAAAAACAAGAAGTTTATAAACAGTTAGAGGAAGTTGTAACATTGAATATTTTATGAAAGCTTTAGACTAATTCCTCGCCTCTTCTTCAGGCATAAACTATGATGGCAGTTGTTGTGGTAAAAGTTGATACAAATCAGAGGTTGATATTTCAGTGCCTTGCGTGTTTGCAAGGTTATTCATTCTTTATTCTTGTTGTAGCGGAATTATTCAAATCATTATTATTTATTATTCCACTAATAACGTTTCCTTGGCGGATACAAGGGACATATCTTAGAATTTTTAATGCCTGTTAGCCTTTATATTTAAAAAATCGTCATTGCACAGAATAGCTAGCTTTCAAGTATCAAGTTCAATATTGAGTTAAATGATATATGTGTATTTTTTATGTATTAGGTTGAATTGAAAAACACTTTTTCAGTATTGAAATAATTTAAGCTGTGTTATTTTCCAGACATCTATTGATTCATTCAACGGTTTTTGTTTACAGTTTTTCGGCAGTTAAAATCTTCAGAAAAATATAAAAAGATTTATTAAATAAACATCTTACATGTTAAAATTTAACTGAACAGTGATGTTAATCATAAATTATATTCAGCAATAATTGCCAACGTGGGATTGAAGGGGTTTAATAACATTTGGCTTGTAAATGGATTCAATATTCAAATGTTATTAGAGAACTGATTCGATCCCATCTGGGGCATTAACAACAATTATTGATTTATTATTTTTCAATGTAATTGATGGTTAACATTATCATTTGATTAAGTTTTAACTAGGGTGAGATAGTAAGATAGTAATTTTTAATAAATTATTTTAGACGCCTGAAGTTAGCATGATAGCCAAAACGTTTGTTAAGGCCACTCACCGTAATTAATAATTTAAGTGCGTCAAATAGCACACATCAGTGGCGCCATCTGTTGGCCATCAGGACAGTGCCATCTACTGGCAAGATGAAGAAGATGAGTAACTAGCTCTGCCTGGTGACTTGGGACCAGAAGGGCCAAAGTACAAGACTAGTGGCAACTAGTTTGAGTCTGACTCAAAAACTGCCAGCAAAATGGTCTCCATGACCAAGGATATTCACAATGTGTGAATTACATGTCTAGCTAGACCATCATCTGGAAGTGGCAGGAAGAGGTATGGATGCTAACACATAATTCATCATTAAGAAGAGTCAGCATTCTCAACAAATGGACATGAATGGAGAATTCATCATCATCAACCAGCATCCTCATTTATCTGGTCAGCCCATAGTAACCAATAGTCAATTAACATCAATTAACAATTTAAATTTTTTTTTTTTTCTAATATATTTTATGTTAAACCTCATTGTACTCTTTTCACATTCCACATGAACACCCCCTTCTGATCAATTATTAGCATCCAGGTTTGATTCCCCCTACTTCGGGATTAGGGAAGGCCTGATGCCCCAAACAACGTTATTATGTAAATAAAAATCGATGAATGTATAAATTTATGCTGGAAAGTAATTGTCTAAATTATTTCAATAATCAATATATATATATATATATATATATATATAATTATTATGATTATACATCTATTTTTATTGTATTATAATAAATATTTTGGTCTAATATTGTACACTCCAGGAGTATAGTTACTGTTATTTATTACTTACCATCGCCAAATATTCACACTTATTTTTATCTGCATCGAAAGAATAGTTTTAAGTATTGCAGTTCTTAAATAAAATTTCCATAAATATGTAAGTATATATTATCAGTTTAAGGAGGTTATTGATATTGATTTCATTCCGTAATAATTCCCCTTAATCTGAAAAAAAATTATGGACTATATACTTATATATATTTGTTATATTTATTTATTTTATTTATCTATATGCTTTCAATGATATATTGTTATCAGTTTTTATGAAAAATGTTAGCAACTTTTCTTTTAGGTGGCAAGTTCTAATTCAATATCAAGCTACTAGTCCTTTGAAGAATGAGTTATTAACAATAAAACGAAATTGTAGAAATAACTTTGTTTACTAAAATATCATTAAGCAGGAAATGCATCGATTCAAACGTTTAATTTGACACTGTCTGTATGTTTTATTCAACACTTAATAATTTTAATAATGTCCCAAGATTAATGAAGAGTTCAACAAAATATTACATAATGTAAACGAGTAAAAAGTCATAAAGGAACGGAAAACCGGTGTTAAGTTTTAATCGAAATTTTCTACTAGACAACATTATGCCTCTAACATGCAGATAAATAATAAAATAATCCGTTAATGTTTATTATAGAAAATTCAAGCATCATAAAGATATAAAAGAAACACCCTAGATCCCTGTATGACGTTTTAGAGCCGCATTACTTGCATTTTAGTGACTGAAAGCTGTGTGGTTGGAATTATTTCAATTATTAACTAAGTTGGACAAAATCTCACCGATAGCTTAGATTACACATTGTTGCGTGAATATATTAAAAATAAAATGATCCATTTTTCCATTTTTAAATCTTAATCATCCGATCCACAAGGGTAATCTTTTTCACCTTTCTCGTTTTCCGTTCGACGCCTAAGTACTTACTCGGATTAACAAGAAAACTGCCTAGCGATCTACCGGCTCACCGACAATGTAAAAAATTAAATCAAGTTTATTACTAATACGCAAGTTGAAGAGAAATATATTTAGGCACATTGTATGCACAGGGTGTGTAAATGGACAAATTGTGGGGGGTGACTCTAGACAAAATTTTCAACAAAAAATTTCTTTTGACGCATTGGCCGATTCTGAACGGGACAGCATCAATTTTGCGTTTTTCTTAAGGTGGTCATGTTTTTTATTGAATAAGAAGAAATCAGACGAAAACTGTTCAAGATAATTAAATTCTATGTTTCCATCTTAGACATTTTTTTTTTGTTGAGAAAGCAGTGATTAAATTTAATAGAGGCCCTATCAAACCATCGAATTCCTATCGTATCCAATCCTTACAACCCAAAATCCTTCGTAAAATCCTTAAGGCTCCATATCTTGTCACAAATAAAACCATTCATGGAGACCTTAATGCTCCATATGCCACTGATTTAACCAGAGCCAGATATTTATCATTTCATGATAAACTCCCAATAAGTCCCATCCGAATCCACTCGTTTCTTGCCTTGCTTCTTCCTAGATTCCTGATTATCTCCCTAGGATTCTGAAAAGAAGATCGTCTAGTGATCTTCTTACCTAGAATTAAATAGGTAGTGTTACCACTGAGCTGTATCTCTTCAAGTCTGTTCATGTCATTATTTCTGATGCGTGCATTTTTACTAATTCTAATGCTTATATTTGTAAATTTCATTAAATAAATAAATAAAATAAATTTACTAAAGTCATTGATATGAGGGACACTCAGGAGGTCTAATACACTATACAGACGTATGCTGCTGGTATATAGGTGAGTACAGCGGCCATACGAGATCCTTTAAAAGTCCCTTTTATTATCGACCTTCTTAAATATAATAACTATGTTTTTTAAAAAAAAGTTGTGTGCTTTACGATGGTGTACTTAGTATTTAATTATCTTGGTGAGGTTTTAAGCAACTCCTCCTTATTTAATAAAAACCTTAGATAACTTAAGAAAAACACAAAATTAGTCTTAACTCCTCTTCTATTCGGAATCGGCCAATGCAACAAATGAACTTGTTTGTTGGAAATTTTGTCTAGAACCTTTATCTCCCAGAGTTTGGCCATTGAGAATTTAGACACCCTGTGTAACAAAAGAAAGTATAAGTTATCTTACTTACTGGAAAACTAAGTGAACAATTGATTTCCTCTGTGATTTATATTACATTATTAATGTAATATAAATTGGCTGAATATACAACTGAATACATTTATTCTAATTCCCCCAAAGATAAGTAACTCATCGTTGGTAAGTTTTCCGCTACCCCGCGATTGTTAGCCCGTTCTCCTAAACAGTGCAAAGTGGGAATCACTAAAGACTGAATGGAGGAGCAACAGGTGAACCGGTTCCTTTGTGGTTTCTTATTCACCGCAAGGTGCCTCAGATCACCGCAACTTCTAATTACTCTATCCGTCTTAGGCCGGCTTATTAACATTTATTTAAAGTTATTCAGTTACAGACTTACACAGGGATGTCGATTCACTTCTCGCTAAGATTGACGATATTAGGAATCATTACATTCAGTTTGTAACAGTCTATAATAGATTATAATATCTAATATCTGATAACATTTTTTAATTATTATTTTTCTTCTGTTTGTATGTAATCATTATCTGTATGTAGTCTCATCTCACTATAATAATAATTCATCTTACAGAATGTTACATTACTCAACGAATAAAAAGAAATCTAATAATATCCATTAATTATAAATTATGATTAATAAGTGTATGATAATAAGTAATAAGTTATGTTTTTTATACTTGTTTATTCAGAAATGTTTTATTCTGTGTCAATTAGGTGCATTTTTAATGGAGATAAGAGAGCATACTTATGTCATATTTACAGAAAACATAAATAAAGTAATAGGAATACAATAAGAACAAAATTAAATGACGTACAGAGAAATAATAATAATAAAATACATACACACACACACACACACACACACACACACACACATATATATATATATATATATATATATATATATATATATATATATATATATATATATATATATACAGGGTGTCCCGTAAGTAGAGAGAAGTTTTTAGAAGAGTGATAGCAAACCAAAATAACTACAAAGAAGTTCCTTTATACAATGGGTCACTTTTTAGCCGAACAGTAGAAAATCCAAAGTTTGTGTGTTTTTAAGTAAGTCGTGTTTTTAGTTGAATCAGAAGAACTAGCGGACCCAGGATTTAATTTTGGGGGGGAGAGGCTTCAGCCCGAAACCTTTTTTTTCATAAAAATAACGATAATTACTTTGGAAAAACAGAAAGAAACTAACTACCTATATGAAATGGTGTTTAAGTTATTCCTTAAGTACTTTTAAATGTAATTACACGAACAATTATACTTTAAGAGGTATTTTTTAAATTTTTTTTTCCATAAAAAATGGTTATATTTTTTCATTTTGGGTGGGGCTTCAGCCCGAAAGCCCCCCCCCCCGTAGATCTGCCCGTGATCGGAAGCAATAACTAAAGAAATTGTTTTTTTCCTCTTCAATTCTTCATCCGCACCTGTCATTGTAGTGACAATTAGCAGATTTATTGTTAAGTTGAAATTGGCATGATAGGCATAACGAGGAATGGAGCCCAGCAGCACCTCTTCACTGGTCTGTTTACATCCTAAAATCAGGAAAGGAGATCTCTCATCCAGCTCCTTTTCAGTCGCCTCCTGATGAGCATTTCAGCAGTGGCCATGTCGTTAATAAGTCCATTGTGATATCCGTGTAGTTTAAGATGAAATCGGGAGTAAAGAATACGTATGTGCTGGTCAATGGTTGGTTGTCTTAGGCTGGTATGTAAAGTCCTATTGTTGACATACCAGAGAACTGCAGTTATTAGTCTTAAAATTTTTGATTGAAAGGATTGTAGTTTTTGTAAGTGAGTATTTTTTTGCTGAAACATAAATATGTGAGGCGTATGTAGGTTTGAGCAAGTAAGTGTATGTATTTAGTTTTTGACTAATTTTCAATTTTGATTTAGAAAACAGTGAGTATAGTATTTTCTGTCGCTTGTTCAAAGTCTTTTTTTTTCATTTTGACGTGTGGGCCCCAAGTCATCCGTCTGTGAAATATTAGTCCGAGGTAATATTTGAAATATTTAAGCTAAGTAATTAAAAATTTGTTCATTGTTTACTACAAGATTCATTTCAGGAGAAATAGAGATTGTTATTGTTAATTTAAAGAGGAATTTTGAGCGGTTGAACTAGGCCAAGTTCTGTTTTAAAAAAAAATCATTCGCGATTTTGTCTATCATTATCTTACTATATTACATATACCCCACTGTTAGGATAACTTTCTCATTTAATAAGATAGAATTTCATATTAATTAAGATGAGGTTTATTTGGTAAATTTTTGGATTCACCTGAATTTGTGTTAAAAAATGATCCTCTCCCCTAAAAGTACCCGTGTTTTCTGCAAAAATGACTGTAATGAACTGTTGCAGAGCTTTTATTTCTTGTTTTCCCCTGAATTCCTTTTTATATTAATTGATCCTTCACTAGCACTACCTAGTGCTATGTATCGAGAATGATAATGCGAAAACTGTAATGTATATTGTTAAACAGGAATAAATAGAGTCGGTTGAGCAAGGATTAAAAATAAAAATAAAATATTGCCTATACAAAATAGTATAGGTAAAGTTGGAACAGTGTTATCTGCTGACATCAGACGGCCAAATATTTAATATTTTGCCACAGATCCGTTTAGAATATCAGAAGAATAAGACTTCGCCTATTTCAATAATTAAAACGAGCAGATGGTTTGATTTTCAACCCTTGATTCTTCGGAATAAGAAGTAGAAGGTATAGCTTTACCCTGGGACAAATATTCTATGAATAGAAAAGCCTGGAGAAGAAGTGGATTGACAATTGAGAGTAAAATATTCTCATATAGAACGGGAGAATCGGGGAGAGTTTGTTGGATAAGAAGGTCGGGTCTAGAAGGAGTCAGGAGAGTGCTTGGGAGATGGAAGTCTAATGGAGAAGACAATGCCATTGGAGGTAATCCTAAGAGGACTTGAAAGAATTTCCTAGCAAAGAAGGAAGAAAGTCCTTGCAAAGAAGGCAAAAAAATACCTACCGAGAAGACGGAGAAAGCAGTCCAAGTAGATAGATAGAGACCATAGCTCATTGGCATCGCATTTTTATTTTAGTATCACTACTATTTTGGAAGTGCTGTATGAATTCTGGGAGAATAAAGTATAATAATGAAATCAATAATTAAGTTTTGATTTCTTCTTGTAAGGCATAAATATTCTCTAGATTTTAACATCACCGAAAAAAAAAAGAAACTAAACAAAGGAAGAAAACTCCTGAACCAGTGGAAACATTTCTTTTATTTAAAGGTAATTCATAATTATGCTCTGAAAAGTTTAAAATTCGGCTGACCTTTTCCTTTTTATGTAATGAACTTCATTAGTTGCGAAAGAAAGAGTGTTTTGTGTAGCATCATTACTAATGGAAACTCTCCCCATTGAAGAGTCCATTTATACACTTCCCCCTTGAAACAAAATTTTAATAAAAGAAGGGGAGGAGCAAGGGAGAAGTTTCTTATATAAGATGGGTTTCAGAGACGAAGAGACGTATTCTTGCCTAGGAGGCAGAGAGCCCCTGAATAGAGGCTAAGTGGGCCGGGGTCGATGGGGACTTGTTGCTTCCTAACCTTTCATTCCCAACAATTTAACCTAAACTAGGGACGTCCTCTCCTGTCAGGGCCGTGTCTCTTGCAGCCTCTTCCAGGGTTCTTGGGGCTATCTCACAGCCAACTCTGGGGCAAAGTTGTCGCTCCCTCAACTGAGGGCTTGTAACTTCATCCTCCGGTTTTGGGCCTCATGTATTCTCAACTCTCAAACCATTTCTACCAACCTTCATAAAATAAATCTTATATGTTCTGCTTAGTCATTAATTAATTTTTTTTATCAAAACTAGATCACACGAAATGTGAAATAGAATATTTCGATTCGTTCATTAATAAATTGGTTCAAGAACCATTTATAATAAAATGAAAATTCTGATGACACGTGTATCCTATCAGTTAATAACGATCCTTCAACCACTCCAATCACTCACCACAAGCCTTGATGAATGGTGTCAAAACTGGAGGATTTAAATAAATTTCAATAAATCCCATAAAATTACCTTCACCCTTCATCGTAAACCTATGACTTCCTGTCCTACAGTATCCTTTAATAATACCCCACTTATCCAACCTTATAATAACCCAATTGAACAAACCTTTGACTCCAGGTGGACAAACGACTCACTAGGAATCCACATATCAGATTGGAATGACAAGAAACCGCTCGGCGTTTTTACTTCTCCAGCACTGATGAGACAAACACTCTAAGCCACTAATTATTTACAAGAGACTCATATATATATATATATATATATATATATATATATATATATATATATATATATATATATATATATATATATATATGACTATAACAAGGTCATATATTATATTAGGAGAATATAATTAGGACTTACGGAATCAAGCTTCGTTGCTCTACTAAACCATCAAATTCATCTTGTATTCAAACATTATGATCAAAAATCCTTCGTAAAGTTTCCAATGGTCCTTATTTTGTCACAAATAAAATCGTACATAACGACCTTAATGCACCATATGTTTCCGATTTAGCTCAATCCTACTCTCTTATCTTATGATACCTACTCTCCCATAATAAACTTCTGAACGATCAGAATCCTCGTGTTTCCTCCTCCAATCCTAATAACTCTCTAAGGCGTCTGAAAAGAAGATAACCTCGGGATCTTCTAATATAGAAATATAATTAGAGTTCTACCAATGGGTAGTAATGGGTAGTCTATTAATGTTGTACATGTCATGTTACCAATTTCAAATTTACTTTTTGCATTTTTCATGTTAGACAGTTATAAATTTCAATAGATATGTTTAAAAAATAAATAAAATGAAATATTTAAAGATAATTTTAATTAACCTTTAATTTTATGCTCTATAACATATAGACAAAAAAGTTAAAATGGTAAGGACATTAAAAAAATTGTTTATCATGTTTAAATTATTTTATTTTTATTTATTGTATTTACTATTAGATTATTATTTAGTAGTTTTTTTACTTCTCTTTTGTATATATATATATTATTATTATTATATATATATATATATATATATATATATTATATTATTATATATATATATATATATATAAATATGAAAGTGGTCTCACGTCACTATAACCATTCTTCACGTTACAGTGTTATATTAGTCAATAAAAAAAAATATTCACAGAAATCGGGAAATCATATCCAAACTATGAGAACGTTTTTGCGTGTATACTTAAACATATTGGTAGGATATTTGGGAAATTGACATTAAAGAATATTTAAAGTTATTGTAGTAGGTGTTTTCCTGGCCACCACATCCTGAACTTGGGGTCTCCAAACTACGGCCTCGGAAGTTTCTTTGATTACATGGTAAAGTTTTAAAAACTATTAAAAAATATTAAAATTAGAAAATTACTCACACAAAAGGTTACTACAACATTTATCACATGGGTTTTTTTCTTTTAGAAAGCTCATTTCACATCTGATTATAAATATTGTAAATAAGTATGAATGTGTTTTTATATTTTCATTTAATGTTATCTCAATTTTCATTTCTTTTTGTTTTAATAAGTTTTCTTTTCCTTTTCTTCTGTTATAATGTTTCTATTGTTTTTGTGTTTGCCATTAATTGAGGCAAAATATATAATTTCTCAATGAAATATTATTTTAAAAATACATTCCCTTAGTTAGACGATTTCTAGATTTCTTTAGTAAATTATTTTTATGTTTAATCTATTTTAGTTTTTCATATATTGAAATATTATATTTAAAAAATATTAATGTATGTATTGAAATGTATTTTTTTTTATCCCCAATTTGAAATATGTATTATGAGGTATATCACGTATGAGTTTTAGTTTTCTTCGAAAAGAAGTTTCATTTTAAAGCTATTCTGAGGTTCCGTTTTCTGTCAGTCTAATAACTCCTCATGACAGCCCAGTGTTCTAAGCCATAGATCTCTGGATGTAATAATTGCTTGTAAAGTGGGTACTCTTAATTAAATAATTAATTAAGGAATATAACCTGGCGGTCGAGCGTGATCTCGACCCGATTATCTTTCCGCAAAACCGTTGGCTTTGAAACAGTACTTCCTTACGAAGTACAGAACCCAAGACCCTTTTAGGGTTGTAGTGGTGCAGGTTTTTTATTTATTTAAAATTGAATAAACTATGACTTCAAAATATAGATTATTTTAATTTATTAATTCTGCTGAATTTTTTTTTTTTAAATTATTGTTAATAAAAATATTTAATTATTAGTTATTATAGGAACATAAATAAATAATCATGAGACTCAGAAGTAAATGTTATTATATCAGTTAATAAATACCCTGTGTTAATATCTTTACAGTATAGAACTAATTTTCCTCTAATTTAAAAAAAAAAAGTTTAATAGTTTAGTTATCTGCAAAAAAATAAATTCGAAGATGTGAAATTATCCTCTTATATTTTAAAAATATACTACGTGTCATTATATTTTACTTATTTTTTCATACCTTAGCGTTACATACAATACTTATAATTTTTTTCACTTCTTAGAAATTATTTCTTAGCAGATAACATATATGTAGTTCTTATATACATTTTACAATACTTGTTTAATAATTATTTTAGTTATTGCTCTTTATGTATCGACAGCCCTGATGAAGGCGAGAAACAGGCTGCAACGATGGAACAATATATTTTTTTATTCGTGCTTCTCACTGATTGAAACAACCTAATTAACCTCCTAACCAAAAAAAAAAAAAAAAAAAAAAAAAAAAAATATGTTGGCTGTATTTCGTCGTATGATTCTAAACATTTTCTGAAAAATTTAAATTTCGATCAGAAATTTGTTTAAAGAAAATCAGAATCTTCACAGAAACACATATTAACGGTGTCTCCAGTTTCCTCACCATTATAAATTTGTATAAGATTCTTTGTGTGGAAAACCATGTATCGATATTCCACTTCAAAATGAAATTGCAACTTGTTCCATCAAATTATTATTACTTCATTAAACGATGCAAATCGAGACGAATGAATTGCGCTAAAAATGGAAGGTCGAGCAGGCTCATGATTGTTTTTGTACTTATAGTTATTAATAAATCCGTATCAATCAATAGCTTCACGCTCAATGTTGTAAATATTTAACTTTACATTTTAATTAATAATTTATGATAATAATAGAATAGCTATCGATGGGCCTGTATCAGATGCAGATGGTGGCAATCCTTCAACGCCCACGTGGGAAGGGATCGATTTTAGGCTGAGCCTACCCCTATTGAGCCCGTCCAGTCTATAAATGGGGTGCCTGACCTTTCACATTATCCGGATGATAACCTGATAGCGGGAGCATGATACTAACAACCTTATCTTCATCGCCCTGTCGAGATTATATTTTCAACTAAAGAAATATCGAACACGAAGGCGAAAATGTTGTTTCAACGTCAATCCAGAACATTATTGACAGGCTTTTAGAGCACATTGGTTAGTTTGTATTGAGTTGTCTATAAAACAACGCACGATTTCATATTGTCTTTATGTTAACTCTCTGTATAAAAAACTGTTTATCTCTTAAAGATTATTCTTTCACAAGGGTATGTATATTAACTCCCTTCCAAAATAAAAATGTATTTAATCTCTTCCAACGTTTTACTAATTGGAATAATTCCCTCCTTACAAAGATGTCACAACCTGGTTTTCGCATAATTTCGTTTTACAAATTCAAACTCGGTCGGAGCACTGCCTAAAAGACCAGAAACATGAATTAAGTTTGGAGTGATAGTGCGTGTGAGTGGACCATTCTACGAGGGTTAATCAAATTCCAGAGAGTTGAAGTCTTCAAGGATGGTTGTGGAAGGACTTATTTCCTTGATGACGATATTCTGCTTAGTTTGTTCTTAGATAATCCAAGAACAACTGCTCGAGTTTTGGAGATAAACCCTGTTTGCTGACCACCTCAACGCAATTGAATAGGTAAAAAAAAAAACTTAAAACTTGAGTTACTCTTGCATTGACCCTTTGACTGCGAGAGCTCATTTACAAGTTTCTGCCATACGTTTCACCCTGAAATCCACTTAGACGTAAAAAAAATTTTTTTTTTTGCATAAATTTGTTTAAAATGTTATTTAGAGTCACCCTGCAAGATCTTAGCTTTCAAAAATGCATTTTTACCTTTTTATTCAACTTTTAAAAAATGGGATATAAACCTTCCCGACCGCACATACCAATGCTAAATTAGAGGGGAAATCCCGCAACACTTCGCTTTCTTGCGTATTTGATCATTTCTGGAAAGCAAAATAACTGCATATGATCACACAAATAACTGTAAGTGATCATAAAAATTGAACTATATTACTTCTAAAAAAAGCATACCGACGGCGGGATTCAAATTATATATTTCTTTGTATTTATAATTTTTTTTCTCACCTAAAAAAGTTTCACATTGAAAATAGTGCAGTTATAATTTTTATTATTGCACTTACATTCATTTTAAGTTTCAAACACTTTTATATTATATATATATATATATATATTTTTTTTTTTCGGTTTGCGCTCCAGACTATATATATATTGTTTATATATATATGTGTACAATACTTGTACTTATACTAATGATTTTGAGGAGGGCGGATTTTATTCTTTTTATTCAATAAAAAAATAATGATAATTCTTTGAAGAGTTAGCTACCATAGAAACGAACATAAACAAAAAATCAATGTGGTTAAATATGAATTATCTAAAAATAACCTTCTATCAGTTCTTTATTTTATTGAAAAATAGATCCTCTAACTCGGTCCTAGAGCTTCACAAATTATATCGTTTATTTAAAAAAAATAAAATTATTGTTTCCTCAAACACACACACAGACACACATATATTATATTCATAATAATCTGCCCCCCAAAAAGAATAATAATTTGCTGCCTACAACAACAGTACTTCATTTGCTTAAACGTTAACGAAATGTGTTAAAAAAATAATAATTTGAAAATTTATAAATTAGCAATTTTTTTTAAATATATATTTTTTTTCTTTTAAATTTATTTATTTATTATTAAATATATTTAATTTTTCTGATCATAGTTTTTTGCTTTTTATTGTTATTTTAGTAAATTTTTTTTTCAATTCTTATTTTATTTATATCTTTGTATACATATATAAAGATTATTAATTTATAAAGGATTGTTTATGAGATATTCCCACACACGCCTTACCAACTTTACATCATCTAACAACACCAAACGACTGGTTGCAAAATTTGGAAAATTCGACTCAACCAAGACAAATCACTTGCACTCTTCGAAATTAAACATGCCCTCTCATTTACTTTGGCAATGTCGAAATTCTTCAAACAGATACAATATCTTTGACTGACATTCGACAAAGAATGACATGGGGCCCACACATACACATATCAACAAAAAAAAAAAAAAAAAAAAAAAGAAAAAAAAAACCTCAGACTACGACTATTGTACTCACTTCTCTCAAGACGCTCAAAATTAAACCTAAAACAAGAATTGAACACTTACAATTGTTTACTTAACCACATATGGACCTACGCTTCACAAATTTATAGGACAGCCAAAACGACACACATACGAAAACTACAAACTTGTCAGTCAAAATTCTTTCGAAATATAACTAAAGCTCCATGGTACTTCACAAACATTACTTTGCATAAAGATCTTCAAATGCCAACAGTTAACGACAACATACGAATACATTACAAAAGATTTCACGGTAACTTACATGGACATACTAACACACTTATACAAATATGCCTACATTTAACAGGCCCGAAGACACATTACGAGGCTCAAAAAGAGCTGGATGAGGATTTTCTTCGCTTAGAAAAACTTTTAAATCAAATCAAGAAGGGATACCGCAGGGCACTCCTCTCTCTCACGGTATTCAAGCCATTAACAGCACTGTTCCCGACATTAGACCCACAGTCAGTATTTCTGTCAGGTGTGGTTGAAGAAATAGAGTTAAAAAAAAGGGATATTCTAAGATTACTAAATCTGAAATATTTCACACCTTATTATACAAATTAGTATTACTGAATAATTTAAGCAATTTAATTTTTATAAAATTATTGATTAAAATTAAATTTTAATGGAAGACGCCCTTATGTAAATATTTGTATGGAAACATAGGGAAAGGGCGGTGTATCTGTTTGATTGGTTTAAATATTCAAGAGCTGATGAATTATGTAAGAGGCATATCTGCCTTTTGTTGACCGCCTCGGTGTAGTTCATCTTTTGTATTCTTCGTCACTTGTTTTCCCTTGACTGTCGAGTTGGGGCCATTAGTCCGATTAACTGAGTAGAAAATTAATTGGACCGGATCGGTATTTAGCCTTTATTTTGGGTCACAAATAATAAACTGAGCTCCTATTAAAGATTTGCTCATTTATATAACATCTAAGATAATTATCCAAACAAATGCTTTTTACATATATATGATATTTTTTTTTAATATTATTTCAACAGACTGATTGATTCATTATTTATATTGTTTTTTACTAATAAAGAAAACACAACTTTCACATTTATTACTTTTAAGGGTTTTAAGTTTTGCTTCTTTAATCAGAACTAATTGAACTAATCTATACTTACTTACTTACTATGTAGCTCTACAGCCCAGGATGGGCCTTGGCTTCCTGAATCATAGCATGCCAATCATCCCTATTGCTCGCTCTTTCCTTTCAATTCCTCACTCCCACTGTTCTAAGGTCGCTCTCAACATCTTGTAGCCATCTTTTCCTTGGTCTTTCCTTTCTTTTTTTGCTATACATTGTAGAGAACAATGCCTTATAAGGCATTCTGCTGTAGTGCATTCTAACCAGGTGGCCTAACCATTCTAAGCGCCTAGTTTTAACGAAATGAACTATGTTGCTGCTATTATATAATTCCGCATTTTTTCTATACCTCCACACACCCTCTTCACAAACAGCTCCATAAATTTTTCTCAATATTTTCCTTTCAAAAATATTCATCATACTAATTGTACTAGTACAAATGGTCCATGTCTCCGCTGCATAAGTCACAATAGGTCTTACTAAAGTCTTATATAGTCTTATCTTTGTTTCTCGTGACAGGAGCGATGATCGAAAAAAATTTAGGTTGGCATAGCACGCCCGGTTTCCAGCCATAATCCTTTTGTACACCTCAGCAGCAATTTTATTTTCAGAATTCACTTCCACCCCCAGATATGAATATTTTTGACACATTCGAAGGCAAGACCACATATTTCAATGCTCTGTGGACCAGCCTCATTGTCGGCTCCGACATACATGTATTTTGTCTTATCTTGATTGATTTCCAGCCCAACATTTAACCTACGGCTTTCAATATTGCAAAGATTTCTTATGTTAATCTTAAATTCCTGGTAATTAGGCATATATCGTCTGCGTAAGCACATATTTGCACCATTGCGTTAAGTATGCAACCAGGTGAATCCAGTTTTTTCAACACATTATTGAGTGCAATATTAAATAATGTGGCAGACAAAGCATCCCCTTGCCTAATCCCATCCGTCATTGGAAAGCTATTGCTTACATTGCCTTTAATAACTACTTTTGCATTGCTATTATTCTCAGTCATTTGCAATAACCTTATTAATTTTTTTGGAATTTGGGACTCATGTAAGGCATTTATTAATTTGCTTCTTATTACTCTATCGAAAGCTTGCCGGTAATCTATGAACAGCATATGCAGGTCAATCTTATATTCCCAGGCTTTTTGCATTATCTGTCTCATCACAAAAACCTGATCAGTTGTTCCTCTCCCCTTCCGAAATCCACACTTTTCCTCCAGTATAGAACTAATCTATAATTATCCAAATAAAACTTTTCATAGCTCAAAAAAATTTAAAAAGCAATCAACTTCAGATTCATAAGAAAAACTTCAAAACTGTGGAAAATGAGATTTTATTTATCTGTATTTAATGAATTTCCATCAAAGCTCTTTATTCTTCCTAACTATAACTATTAAAACTCCTTAAAATTTGTTGTTATATTTTGTGTTAATTTAAAAAAGTAAGATATGAAAAGGAACAATAGAAATATAATTTATTTATATGTTATGCCCTTCTTTGGGAATTAATAAGAAATAATAATAATTAGTCATGAAGTTCGATTTTATACTTTTGTTTGTAGCATAGGGATTTTATGCTAGTTTAAAAAAAATATAAGAAAAATCTCAATTACATATTTTTTTTGGAAATAAGAAAGTAAAATAAATATGCTCAGTAAAAATAATTCTTTGTATATGATGGCTGTATAACAATATATTTTCAACTGGAAAGAGTTGAAAATATATTTGTGCTAATTTATTTAATTAATATTACTTATGCGTCAGCTCTCTATCTAGTCTATCAGATAGAGTTATTTATTGTTTCATTAAATAATTAATATCATTATTTTAATAATAATATGAATTTTTCATTTGTATTATTTTGATTTTATTTAAGTAAAATAAATATAAAAATTCAAGTAGCATTAAATCGTTTTTGAGTTAAAATTAATAAGTTTTGTTTGCAGGTTTAAGTAAAGTATAAAAAAAAACTAATTGAAGTGTATTTTTTCAGGTAAGAGTCATTTTAACCCACTCAGAAAACAGGCTGATTACAAGACTATTAAAAAGGTATCGTTGAATCCCATTAATAGAGTTAAACCCAATTATTTAATAATTAAAACTCTATGTATAATATGGGTCGGTGTGTAATTTTTTGTTGATTTTTTTTTCTACAGAAAAACCTCTGTATTCTTGCATTTTAATGAGATACATATCATCACAATTATCATTTCTCACAATTTCATTAATTTAAAAATAATAAGTGGAACTAAGATTAGAGTGCTACCAGTGGGTAGTTTCTCAACAAGCGTGTTTCATGTAATAATATTTCTCTGTACAAATTTACTAGATGTATTTATACTAATACAGTTGTAAATATCATAATAAAAGTTTAAAGTTTAAAACTAAGAATGTTATGAAACCCTCAACTTTTGACAACGAATGAATTTATTTCCTAATAATAGACTTGGCTTCTAATACTAGTGATGCGGCTGAAAAAGCAACACTGGGATCTTCCGGAGTTCTGCTTTGCCTTCTTCTTGAGAACTAAAAAGCTTGGTTTGAAGAATTTTGGGCGAATTTATATATTTTATACAGAAATGAATGTGTTTATTTTATTTCATTTTTCTAATTTGTTTCCTTTTTTTATTTTTATTATATTTTATTGAATAATAATACAATCAGCCACTGTTGCAGGGCTATAAGTATTAAGGCTATAAGTTCTCATTCATACTGTATATACAAGTAATACAGAAGTAACTATAAATATAAAAAATAAATAAATAATATTTATGAAAAGATGTAAATAATCAATAGGAAAAAAATAAAATAAAATAAAAAAATAAAAATAAATAAACAAACAAAATAAAATAAAAACTTCTAAACACATTCATACCTATATAAAATATATACATTCGCCCAGGAATCTCCGAGCCAGGCTTTTCTCCCCACATGTGGAAGGCAAAGCAGGACTCCAGAGATCCCAGTGCCACTTTTCCAGCCGCATCACTAGTAAACATTTTTTTTTTTTTTTTTATTAGTATTGTTTATTTACTTTTTTATATTTATAGTTATTTCTCAATTATTCGTATATATTGTATGAATGAGAACTCTTAGCCTTAATAATTATAGCCCTCCAAAAGTGGCTGATTGTATTATTATTCAATAAATAAAGTTTCTTAAAAAAATAGCAACTTAAATTTGATCCTTGTCTAACTTTATTTATTTTTAACTATGAAATTCCAGCCAATTAGGCCATTAAGAAAAATATATAATTAAAACCATTTGGATTAACCTGTCCAATTGTTTTAGAGTTTTCTACTTTTATTTTATTTTTTTTTTAACACTAAATATTTTATTTTATAAAGATTTTGATATTGTAAAGTAAATGACGAAAAAAATATTTAAACAAATATGCCTAAATTATTTAAATTATAATAAGATTTTTCCTTATATTGGGCTAAATGGGGTAAAACGTCGAGGTTGAAAATACAAAGAGGAAGTCAAAAAGTTAAAACTGAAGTGTATTATTAGAAATAAGAACAAAATCTTAAAATTTTATTAAAATATTCAGTGATTAAAATGTATTCCTATAGTTTTGTCTTGGTATGTAATTTGTTCGTTCTTTCATTTCATAGTATTAATATTATTCTGTCTCGTAAATTTTAAAATAGGATGAAGAAGTTAGTTGAAAACAAATAAAACTTATTTATTGATACACTTTCATAATTAACCTAAAGAAATTGTATATATTTACCTATTTGCAAAATATAAGTAATATGACAGTTGTGATCAATAATATATACCCTGAGACAGGTTCGCTGACATATATAGCTCATATAAAATTCAATACAATACAACTCAAATGCAAATGGACTCAAACAACATAATCGTTGAGAAAATATGTGATGGGATGGTAAAAGGTGGGGATTCCAACGAATAGCAATATAGCGATGAAGCCGCAGGGTTGCTTTAGCTGGGGGATTAGAGCGAACTGCCTGCCCACACCGCAAGATACCAACTGTGTCGAATTTTCATTTGAATTTTAAGCAATTAAATCTTTCCGGCCCTCTCCGATTGTTTTGTTCCACTGAAAATGCAAGCCGACTTTCCAAATCCCTTCCACCCAAAGCCCATATAAAACCATACGCCCGCTTAAACCGTTAGACAAGTCGTTACTGCCGATGTGGCTCGAAAGTTTAATTGGATTTTTACACGTTTAATATAACAATTTATACATATCATATGTTCGTTACACATGCTAAATTTATATAATGAAATTCCTTTATTTTCGCCTACTTAGCTCGATTTTTAAATATGCGAATTAGTAATGTGTTAGGCTATGTAATGTTTGCAGAATTGACATATTAAATAATGAATACTTGGTGCACGTTAAGTGAAATTAAATATTTATATAAATATATAATGTTCTTTGAACAAATCAAACAGTAAAGTTGGCACTACCAGATGAAGAGAAATAATTTATTGTCTCTTATTCATCTGCTTTATACATTAAAAGTGATAGTAAAATTATTCTGGATGTTAATAAAGTTTACTCAAAATTATTTTATTATCCGTAGACAAACTCATGCTGTTTAAATTTTTTTTGGTAATCCTCCGATTTTATTTACAAATATGTCCATATATTACAAGAAGTTATGGTAATATTGTAAAAATTTTATGTTTGCTTTTATTTAATTTTGACTAATTCTTGCTTATACTTTTCTTTCGTTATTATTTGTTTTGTTCCCCTTGATATCATATTTGCAGAATACAGCGGTACATATCAAACATATTGTATGCCAAAACTATGCCTAAGTTATGATTATAAAAAAATAAATATATTTATATAAAAAAAACTTAATTTTAATATAAATAAAAATGATAGTGAGAAAAAAAGAATTAGTTTCAACTTATGATTAAGAAGTGCTGCATGAGTCCGGATCGGACTTAAGGCAACTTGTACCAGTTCGATTTATCATTAACCAATCAAATCAATTAATCCTCTATTTGAACATTCAAAAGCTTAAAATAAAAAAAATATAATAAGAAAATTTATAGAATTCCTTATCTAAGATCAAATAAATATATATATATATATATATATATATATATATATATATATATATATATATATAATTTGTATACAAAAACAAAAACCTTAATGTCTGAGTAAAGCACTGAGTAGGGCGTATCAAACTTAGCGAATTTAAATTCATTTTATATTTTTATTTTACATATCATCTTTATGTCCATTTAACTGTCTTCAGACTGAATAAAAACCAACACCATACTCTAAAAAAAAACATTGTACGTACTAATTCTAAGAAGTAGTTCAAAATGGAATGGTTTCCAACATTCTTAAGACGTTTATATGAAAATTAAAAATAAAAAATCTTGTTATTAATTTCGAAAGCTTAAATAGAGGACAAAAGTAAACTATTTTCGTATATCATTGAATATATATATATATATATATATATATATATATATATATATATATATATATATATATATATATATATATATATATAGGGAGTGGGGTAGCTCAGTGGTAGCGTACTGAGCTTCCATTGTCAAGGTCCCAAGTTCGAACCCCGGCTCATGGCAGAAAATTTATTTATCTGTTTCATTGACCGTGGGGCGATCCTGGGTCGGGAGACCCTCCTGGGGCACACCCAGCCTCTATAAAGTGGGTACCGCTCTGTTTTTCCCCTTAATTAAATAATTAATTAAGGGGAAAACATGGCGGTTGAGGAGGTTAAGGAGTTGATCTCGGTCAAATCAACTCCTTGCACAACCGTTGACCTAGAAACAGTGCTTTCCCTAAACAGTACTGAGACCCTTCATGGGTTGTATTGGTACAGGTTATGTATATATTAAGCTAATCTGTATACTCATTCTACCGCATTGCAAATTGTTAGACATTATATTTCTGTTTATTTAATATTTATTTTACTAAATTGATGATGCACTCTTTAGTTTCATTTTTTTTTTTTTTTTATAAAATTACAAAGAATAGTAGAACTCACCTTTCAAACAAGTTTCGTCTTTACTTACTGAAAGATAGTTTTTTTTATAGTTTCCAAGAAATCTGAAACATTTTTGTTTTATTTTAAAAAATCCTCGTCTTCTTTAAATGGATATTCTAATTAAGGACATTTGTATTATTTCGTTTTCAAAATATTTCTGTCGGTTACCTATTGTTTTTCTAATTATTGAAACCAATGGTGCACCGTACCATAATCCACAGGAGAATTGTAATAAATTAAAAGTTTTTAATTTAGTCACACAATCTTTATTTTGTTGTAAAAGTTCACCGAAAAGTTTAGATGTGTGACTATACTAAACAATGTGCAGGTACAACTAATTTGTTGGACTACTTATTATTTTTAAATTTGAATTCAAAATACTTCTACCTTCTTTAAATCTCTATGCTCTTTATATAGGTTGTAATAAATTATATTTTTTATTGTTTTATCTTCTCGGTTATTATTAGACAAATTTACAGACATTATTTTATTTATTTGAACCATTCTTGACTTGGAATTATGGAACGAGTGATAAGGGATTAGCCAGTTTAATTCTTACTAATCGGAGCAAGTGTCGGGTAGAATTATTATTCTTCTACCTGCTGATAAAAGTTTTGACGAAGTAAGTAAACAAAAAACGGGAGGTGGGTAAAATTAATTTATTTTCCAGGTTTATCGGAATCTCGGCAAGCAACAGGTGGTGGAGTTTCGTGTCCCAAACCCTGTTGGAATGTTTCTCTTCCATTTTTTTCCCCCTTATCAATACCTTTTTCCTCTCTCTTTTAAGTAATGGATCATGTTTTTATTTCAGTTTATTTAATCACTTTATGATAATTGTAAAATACCTTCATATAATTTATTGAAACATATAAATAGGTATTTTAGCACAGGTTTCTGAAATATTGAAGAAACAAAAAGTCTGGACCACTTCGATTAGTGGAGGGTTTAAGTACTTAAAAGGGAAACCTTCCTTGAACTATGACCGTAAAAGGTAAACGATGTAGTCACCACACTCAATCGCCAAGACTTTCCTCTATCACAATTAAACTAGCATACTTTATAGTCTTGATAAACTACAGAAGGATCTTACTACTTCACATAAACACAACTGATGATATAACAGAATATAAAAAATGAAACGATGGTGTTATATAACGCTTTAGAGTTTTATGTTTTATTGAAAGGATTGTGTTTGTATAGTGGAAAAGACAAGTGCATGTTTATGAATATAATCTTATTAATTAATATAATTAAAAAAATCCCCTCGGTTCTTCAAGGATCAATTCTCAATAATCTAGTACCGCGAAGTATATCTTCCATATCTTCATCTTGTGGCGTAAACTATTATCTATGGAATCAGAACTTACTTTAGAGGCGTCTAATAATTTCTTGGATACCTTTTAAAGTTTGAAACGCTGTTTACATTTTTTTTCTGTCTCTACTGTTCCTCGCGTTTTCGGCTGTATAGGTCTTTCTCGGGCCAGGGGAGAATGCAGATTATTAATGCCAGAGTTGAAAGGTCCTCCCCTATCCGGTACTAGGATGCAAATTCTTAATTTACGATTTATCAGGTTACCTGACGAGTGTTTTGCTCACATAGAAGAACTAGTCTAGTGCTGTATTTTTAGAGGTTATATATATATACCTGTAAAAAATAAGAAAATCCAATTTGTGTTCAACTACACTTCCCATTATTCATACATAGTTCAAATTTTGAAAAAATGTTTTTTCGTAACAAGGTTTGCGACTGCGCTGTAGAACGTTTAGCAAATCTCTTGTATATATGTTGTTGAAACCATTGTATAATTGATAAAATATGATTTTTTAGGCCACTTTCATATTTACCTTCGTCAAGTGGATTACAGGGAGAAGAGTAGAGAAGTGGAGTTTAGTAATTGTGAGAAGAAGTAAAATTTGGTTGGATTTATCTAATATGTTCAATTTCGCTGTTGGAAATCTCATGCTGTTGTGAATGTTGTGATTCGAAGTAAACTATGGCACGTTAGCAGTTTTCAAAATGTTTTATATTGAGTCATTTAAATATTGTATTGCTGAATTCCAAAGATCTAATTCACATATCCAAAAAAGTTAAAATAAATTTGTTTAGTTTATAGTCTATAGATTTGTAAGTTAAGTAAGAATCTATAGTATCTACCTATTCACTTCTCTCTGTGAAGAAGAGGAGAAGCTACACCCGGGAGGCAGTCAGATTGAATAAAAGAGGAGCTAATAAGTCAGAAGTTAAGGAAAGAGCAAGTAAGAGAAATGTAATTGGTTAAAAATTCAGTAGTGGGTTGCTTTGTAATTGTAACATCCCACTACTGCAAACTGCTGTATTCCATTGGGGCAGGAGTGGGTTTAAAATAAATAAATTCTTAAAACGTATTAAAATAATCAAGTTTTAAAAATTATATATAAGATTTAGGTAAATAATAGACTAATTGTTTTTTTGTTTTTTTAGTTTATAAAGATACATATTCATCTTAACCGTTGCGCAGTTAAGCTCATAGAGCTTAAAACTAGTTTCCCTCTCCTGTACCAGTTCTCTCCTCCAGCTCCAGCCCAACCCTCACTCCCTGAATGACTCCCGCACGCCTTCATGGTATCCGTGGTTTTACTCATGGTCTTCTTCCCTCCACTCGTGTTACGTATGTTATCCTGGATCTTCTCTCTATACTCATCCGAAGGTGCTCAAATTATCTTAATTTATTCTCATTGTCATATCTAGCTTCATGATACTTTCTTCGTAAGTTGGACGGATCTATTCATCTGGTATATAGGGCATATTTTATCAAGACTGTTGTATTTCTGAACACAGTTGGTACATAGGGGTTCTTTGTGCGTTTTTCTTAACAACACTGAGAACAAATAACTTTAGGAATTGTATTTTAAATGTATGGTGGGAAAACGTGAGGTATCTATAGCACTAAATCGAATTAGGAGTGTACATTTAGACCTTAATGTTTTGATAACCTATTTTAAGAGTTAATGATGGCAATGGATACGGGAAAGTTACAATATATGAATTTGTGAATTTTTCGTTACAGTTTATTTTATTTTAATTAGATGAATATCCATAATTTTTCCACTTAACTCCTCTACGATTTAATTTTTTTTAAAGTATTGTAAGTCGAAGCATATGATAACTCTCTTACTATACTTGAGAGTGGCGTGTGCTTTCATAGTAATATTAAATCGGTCAGAAAATCGATTATAATTTAATATTTTTTGTGACTGGACTCTCAATTTCTAAATGTTTTTAACCTCCCCGACCAAATTAATAATGAATTTATTTATTAAAAGAGGATACCCTTAGAAACCCTTATCTCCTCCTCTGTTTACTATCAAGTAGGTGAATTTTTAAAGGCTTCACTTAAGTGAATTGGGTATAGTGGAGTTTTTAACCGACCCATTTTTTACGTTTATTTGAGCTATGAAATAGTCCGTCCACTATAATAATACGGTATAATTAATGACTTAATCTAAAAAAAAAAATAGAAATAAAAAATAAGAGGAAACGAATATATGTAAACGAAACAAACAAAAAAGAACTGTAGTAATCTTATCTGTTGACAAGCTTGGTAATTCCTACCCAAAAGTAAACAACCTCAGCGAAATCTACTACCTTACCAACTAAAGAAGTTTTCGCTTCAGTCATCCCTGGCCATAAGTTCGGTTTTTTATCTCACATCTAAAAACTTAACAGTTAAACAGATTTACTGAATATATTGGTTTAGCAATGTAGTAAAAACAATATGCCGCTGTTGTATTTCTTAATTTCACCCATGCATTCGATACAGTTTGGCACCAGGGACTACTTTCCATACTCTGACGTCTTATCAGGAGCACTGAAAAGAACAATACTAACACTTTTGATGAGCATTATATAAAAATATTATAAGACTTTTAATAAACGACTGTTTATTTTTCCAATTTCAAACTAAAAAAAAAAAAAAAACAGAAACCAAATACAAACAATAACTTCAACTTTTATGTACATACACCTCACAGATTTATAGTTCAGCGAAAACTATAATATTTTCAATCCGAAATTTTGACACTAATAGCAGACGTTCCTTGTGTCCACGCACATAAAAATGTATGCATACCAACTTGGAATAACCTACTATCGACCAGAACAAACGTACTTTTTATTCCCGTTTCCATATTAAACTTCACGGGCATAAGAATAGGATGATTAACGACACGGCTGCGGATGACATGGCCATTAGAAGGATACTAAAAAGGAACTGGATGGGAGACCTTTCATGAATCAAACGACTTACGACCGGGAAGAGGTACAGCTTTTTACTGCCTTTTACAACTTCTAGATTACAACCCTTCCCTTACATATAATGACAAAATCGTAATTTATCAACGTTTTTACTTATTGTCTCTCTTATCTGTGTAGTGTGTGAATGTATAAATGGAGAGGGGAAAAAGATAATAAAAATAACATATATCGTAGAATTCCAAAGCCTACTAAATCCATTGCCAACTGTCTTTTTTACTATTAACCATTAGTTTTTCTTTTTAGTATCATGAAATGGAATGGCTTCACATTGCTCAAACGCTAGTCGACGAGTATTGGTCTTAGTAATCTTGTCAGTCATGGTGTAGTTTTAAATTGGTACTCTTTCGCAAGAGTCTTGAAGTTTTTTACCAAGTTATTTGTATTTACTGGCCATCTTAATTTAGATCTTAGAAAAACTCTACAGAATACGTACATTTAGGTGGTTTATTGACGAAAATATAGAAAAGTCCAACCATATTAATAAAATTAACTTGACAATACATTAAAGGCATTGCAAAGAAGATCGGAATAGGCCCCACCTTAGAACGGAGGAGTTGTAGAGTGTCCACTCAGGTGACTTTCCGGCCGATTTTAAACATTTCTAAATAAAAATATACACTCTAACGTAGCTAAAACTGCTCCGATTTAGACGATTTTTTATAGTTTTGTCGGAAATTTAATAACTTCTTAATGAATATTACTACTACATATAGATTTTATTGTCATTTTTCATAATGCGGAAATCTAACTAAAATCTGAGTAAAAACCCGAGATAGACAAAAAACAGGCTTAACCAGAACATTAAAAGAAATCCATCAAGATACTGAAGAAACAGTCAATACTTTGTTTGAATTTTTGAAATTAATAGAGTATTACAAAAGAATATAAATCATAGTAAAACGCCAATGACCCTAGAGGCCAATGAAGAGTAGAGGCACGAAAGAGAGAAAAAAAATAAATATATATATATATTTGTATAATATGAATATAAACATATTTGGATTTAGATTTATCTATACCTAATAACTCTTTGCATATAATAACTAAAATTGCATAGTATTAGTAACTATTTCGCCTTAAATTTCATTCACTAACATATTTTTTTATAATTATTATTTTTGCTTCCTCACTACCGAAGATAAGGGAATCATTGTGTTCGTGCGAGAGGTTAAAAAAAATGCGTGCTCAGAATCGAAAATGTCCGCTCGCGTTTTACGTTACAGACATCAAGGATCAAATTAAGTGTCAATATATATATATATATATATATATATATATATGACATTTAGGCAAGTTAAATATTAAATAATCACAATTATTTTTATAAAAACAGAAGAATCCAAAAAGTTTTTTTGCCAGCAAGTCCATGTAAAATTAATTTTTATCTTGAAGGTTTCCTTATTTATATTCATGAACTGTCAGTGGCAGTATAATATTGAAAAAAAGGAGCAACTTCAGTTGTGTACTCATAAAACGAAACCATGTTAACGCGTTTCTGAAAAATTTACAAAAATGGATTTAACTCGTGGAATACTGTCTCTCATATATTGAATTTCTATGACCCTCCGACCTTTAATGAAAGAGATAATTTAATTTAGTGAATGAAAAGTAATCACTTAACGGAAATGCCGATTATGGATTAGATTATCACAGTTTGGGGAATTCATTATTTCTATTTTAATTTAGCAATTCATTAAATTTAATGCTAAATAAATTAGTCTGATGTCCCTCGTAGCTCATTTTTCTCCATAAGAATGTAATTTAAATTACATTTTCTGCCCCGCTACTCTCTCTCTCTCTCTCTCTCTCTCTCTCTCTCTCTCTCTCTCTCTCTCTCTATATATATATATATATATATATATATATATATATATATATATATATATATATATATAAATATATCAACTAAGCGAGTGGATTTCATGGAGTGATAAGATCTTCGATTTGCTTTTCTGTTCTGTTCTGATGAACCGATTCGGAGACATGTGGCTGTGGGGTTGGAATTATATACGAAAAAATCCAACCCCACAGCTATATGTCTCTGAATCAGTGGTAACAATAAAAAAACTGTTAACGTTTCATCAGGACAGAAAAGAGAAGCAAACAGAAGATTACATCACTCTATGACATCCACTCGCATACTTGATGATTTTCTCATGAGGGTGTGTGGTTATAATTTTTCCAATCATAAGCTACCATTGATCTTTTGGCACCTCAAACTACGCTGCAGTGGAAGTGAAAATACCAAGAATAAGAAGAATCTATGTATATATATATATATATGTACAGATACCGATCTCCATATTGATAATTTCCCAATTCCAAGTGTTTTCTTAATAAAATAGTTGTAGGTTTCGATGAGTTGAAGTTATTCAAGAAGTTTCAGACAAATGTTAATAATTTGAAAAAATGGGTTTGTACCACAGATTATATAGTATATAAAGGTCAATTAATAAAAAAATTGTAATATATATATTTCTTCTTCTTGGTCTTCCCTCTATATAAATAGTTATAATTTAATTTTTAAGGTTATATGTGACCCATAGCAAACATATCACCTAAAAGACTTTCGGAAAGAATTCTAGCGTATCTCGAAAACGGAAAATTATTACAATTAAAACACAAGAACCAACATAGTCCTAAAGGTAATATACTAGCTCTTGACGCCTGTGTCGAAATTTTTAAAATAATATTAATCCCCGATCCGTTGGATTTTGAAAAATCTTAATTTTAAGTTGTAGAAAGTTAAGGATCCAAATTGGGATTCGTCACTTTTCCATGAAATTCCTTTTCGTTTGAAAATTCATTCATAAAAAAACTTTACTCCTATAGTCTACATTAAAAGCGACTAACCATAAATGTAATCATTTCAGAATCGAGTGAAGCGGTGCATGCTTGACAGAAAATTATTAAGTAATTATCTACCTGGTACAATTTCTCAAATTAAGGATGTAATGAGTGTTGGTGGGGAGAATATTTCTTTAAGATCGCTTTAATCCCTAGGCATCTGCAAACTTCAATATTATTATTTAAATTTTCCTACCTTTTAGTAATGCTCAGGTACTAATTAGCGGTCCATGATGTTAACACCAGAGGAAACTATGTAGGATATATTAGTGCGACAGAAGGGGTGCATTACCTGGCCTTGGTAGGAATTTCCACGGGGTGAGATTGGTGGTGTATAACTTGTAATGGAATTTTCCCCCAGGCCGAAATACCAATGGCGAGCACTCCTTACCATAAGCTCATTCCGCCGGTGCCAATTTATTATAGGCGGAATAGTTGGCATTCTACCTGCGGACCCAATGTCGAATAAGAGACCGAATCGATTCTGTGTGGGAGCACGTTTCTAAGAACGGAAACGATTACCGTGCCTTTAGGGTATGTCTTCAGAATGCCAGTCAAAATAATCCCACCAAATGAAATTCTCAGCGAAGTGTCCTATTCTCCTCAAATGTCCCATTGTTAAAATATAATATTATCGACAAATTTGTAAATATATACAAGAAGGAAACAAGCTAGTGATATTGCGCAATTTCACAAAATAGAGCAAGGTTCGTAGCAATTAGTGGCTGGATGGCTTCTTCCTGGATATCTGTGAAGATTTATACTTCTCGCAAACATATGTCTCCAATGATTATATAATATTTAAGAAAAATTATATAATATTTAAGTTTATATATATAATATTTACTCCAATATATATAATATTTAAGAAAAATAAGGTTAAAAATAAATTGCTTAGCTTTCGAGGATGAACTAGCCCTTATGGTGGAAAGTGGACAAGTGGCAGTTAATCAGATTAATGAAATGTAGGAAATAGCAGAAAGAGACGGGTTAAAAATATCATTTGAAAAAATCGAAATAATGACTAATGATAAGGAAAAGAAGTGAAAAATCGAGACTAAATACGGGAAAATCAGGAAAAACATTTTAGATAACTAGAGAAAATTGTGAATTTCAACGGGTATGACATGCAAGCAATAATAAGTAGGGGAGTGAAATTAAATAAACTAAAGTTCTAAGTCAGGAGTTTGTATAATAAAAATAATCTTTCCTGGAGAGCTAAAATTAGACATTATGAAACTGTCATAAAACGGTGATACTCCATGGGGCGAAGACTATAAGATTTACCAAAATGGAATCGTCACTGAGAACAGAAAGAACGATTTTGAGAATATTATAGGGGTATGAAAGAACAGAGGGCTTTATGAGCAGATTAAAAATTTGGAATCAACGATGAGGAAAGTGAGATAAAAGTTCTCATGAAGAGAAAGGATCAGAATAGGCCAAACATAAAATACTAGAATAAAGTAATGAGATTAAAGAACATAAAAGATTATCCGGAACATTTAAGAGAAAAAGTAGAAAAAAATTGCATCAAAGATAAAGAATACCAAGATCGGGAAGGATTCCTGAAAAAAGTAAAAAAATATAAACGTTGTAGTGGAGAAGAAGAAGCAAGAAAGCAAGAAATGAACAGAAGAAAATGTGAGAAAAATTAAAGGAATATGGTCTAAAAATAAAAAAAACCTTAAATGATATACATGTGTTCCATCGGTGGTCTGTATGAGGTATCAACGGCAGTGGATATCCTGGATAAATGACAAATGATAATTTTGACCCTGTTCCAACTGCAGCAAGAGTTATTTAAAACAAAAATTGGGTAATTGAAAAACTCATATGGTTTCCTAAATTGACTAATCGAAAGTAGAAAGGTATGTCTTAAAGGATTCAAACACCAATATCTTTAAACATGGTGTTTTTCTTTTAGATTTATAAAAGCTTCTGCGTTTTAAAGATCTCTAGTTAAGCGTTTGAGAAAAACTGCAATTCTATCTTGGAACCTTTTAGGTAATACGTTCGCCATAGGATACACATCACTTGCTTAGGTTTTAATAATAAAAATATCGCTAATTGTGATACTCTTCATTAACTAAAAATCCATTGAAAGCGTAAATTGAGACCAATTAATCCTTGGGTATTTAGGATAATATAGAATGAAATATTTGTAGGTTTTTAATAAAATATATTTAGATATGTCTTCTATACTTCCATATTTTCATTAGTACGCTAAGGCTTTTCTAGATAAAGCTGATAGATTTTGAGCGATTACAATAATATATTAATATGAATATAGGAATGGGTGCATTTTATTGCTTAATTATTAAAGTGAATTAATATTCTTCTGTGGAAAAAAAATAAAATTACTTATGGAGGCTTTGACCAGCTTACATCAAATGAAGTAAGCGACATCTTTCTTTGATGCACTTGTGAAGGTGCAAGATTACTATCTGGATCGGATGTGACCCAATGTTTATTATTTGGCTTGAGACTTACTTGAGACCATTTTCTAAAATTTTTTTTTGGAGAGAGAATTAGATTGAGCCGGCAGTTTCAGATGTGTAACGCTTGTAATGTTGAAGTCGCCTGGAGTCGATTAATTGAAGTGGTTTTGCATATGGATTAAAATAATAAAAAAACCAAAAATCGGACTTACCGATTATAAGGGGAATTGTTTATCATTTCATCCGGTTTTTAATGTGCTAATATTTAAAATTGTTTCCTAACGGGACGCCTTGTTAGGGATGCGAAAAGGAAAAATATAGTGTCCTCAACCAAACGATAATGAGTTTTATTGAAGTTATGAATTAAAATATCTCAGACACTGAAAATTGGACTTGCACACTGAAAGCGAGGAAAATTTTCAGCATTTCATTTCCTTTATACTGAGCTATTATTTATAATTTACATTTCATATTATTGATCTCGCCTTGTTGATGTTTTTTTTTATTTTATTTAAATTAGTAGTTCCTTTGACTGCTTGTCCTTTTTCATATATATACATACATATATATATATATATATATATATATATATATATATATATATAATTTCATTAGTTTAACGTTTAACTAACGAAACCGAACATTAATTTTATGTGCATGTTTTCTTGGTCCAAATAAAGCAATTATGGAGTAAGGGGTCAGAAGCGATCCAACGTTTATGTTTGTGTGGCCAGCGTGAATGTTTAATAATAACCTGTAAAATAAATATTTTCATACTTCATAGAAAATGGCTTCGTGATCTTCTCATGTAGACAAATTATTAGAGTGCTACCAGTGGGTAGTTTCTCAACAAGCGTGTTTCATGTAATAATGTATTGCTGCCGTCTTTCTCGACATAGAGAAAGCATTTGATAGTGTCTGGCACAAGGGCCTATTATGGAAACTAAAGCCGCACTTACCTTCCACTTATTTTTTAATTCTTCAATCCTACTTTCTTAATAGATTTTTCTGTATTTCCGTAGACTCTTCTGTATCTTCCTTCTTTCCCCAACACAAAGGCGTACCACAAGGTAGCGTCTTGAGCCCAATCCTCTATACTATATACACTTCTGATATCCCTGAGCACCCTAATACCACCATTTATTGCTTCGCTGACGACACTGCTATTCTATCTTCACACAAAAATCCTACTATCGCATCAGTTGCCCTACAAAACCATCTTCATTCTCTTGAAAAGTGGTTTGAAAATTGGAGAATCAAAATTAATAGTTCAAAATCCACCCACATTAGTTTCTCTCTTAGGAAAGCCTCATGTCCACCCATAACGATTGCCAATAATCCAGTGCCTTCAAAGAACTATGTACGGTACCTTGGACTCTACTTAGACAAAAGGCTTACTTGGAACATACATACGAAATTAAAAAGACAAGAACTTACTAGACGATATAGCCAACTTTCACATCTTCTGGACTACAGATCTTCACTTAACTTACGAAACAAGCGACTTATCTACAACACCTTACTAAGACCAATATGGACATATGGAGCAGAACTTTGGGGTTCAGCAAAACAAACACACATAAACAAAATACAAACAGCACAATCAAAAATTATACGAAAAATTGTTAACGCACCTTGGTACATTTCAAACACTACTATACATAACGACTTAAACATCCCAACAGTAAAATCCTACATCCACGACAAATACACTACATTTCATTCTTCAACCCAAAATCACTCCAATCCTCTGGTTCTTTCTATCTCCTGCTCCCTGTTACCTGAGCAACGAAGATTAAGAAGAAAATGGCCAAGAGACCTACTACATCAATAAAAAAAAAAAAAAAAAAAAAAAAAAATCAAGCAATTACACCAAGACAATAAAAATACAACAAATTTACTAGATGCGCAGCTGCGCAGGTGCAAATTGCATAAAATAAAATAAATAAATAAATAAATAATAATATTTCTCTGTACAAATTTACTTGATGTATTCATACTAATACAGTTGTAAATATCATAATAAAAGTTTTAAAAAATATATATTTCATATATAAAAAATATATCTTGAAACATCAATTTTCATGGTCAATTAATTGTTGATAATTAAACATATTGAATCCATATAAATTCATAAGCCAATATTTCCAATCAGGAAATTTATGGTCAAGTTTCGCCTGGCGTATAACAAACTGCTGAACGAGAAGAGCAAAGCTTTGTTGAAGAACAATAGATTTGTTCATCGATCACGTGGACAAAAGTTTTAAGTTTACAATTTAAAATCTATTGACATAAGTGCTATATTTAAAACGTTTAAACATTAAAACGCTCTATTCAAAGTTAAATGAAAACTTTGAAGAGTTCCGGAAAATATTTCAGTTTTCCGCCAACTAATGTGTAGGTTGTTAAATGAGTGGGAGGTAGAGAGGAGAAGTATTTCATTGAAATGTTATCTCCCCAAGGGTAGATTCCAGTGCCCTCTGCAACACTTTATTATAAATGGCGTCGAGTCAATAAAAGTAAAAATAGGATTAGTCCTTTTTTTTCTTTCAATTTTTAACAATTATAAAACGGAGAATATTTTCCTAAATTAGCGTTCTTTTAGTTAAATGGTTGTTCTCTTTATGAGAATAATAATACATTCATACCCAGACCCTTCATGCGTTGTATTGATAAAGGTTTTTTTATTATTATTAATTAAATATATTTTTGAATATATATAACGTATTATTCTTGTCTGACTCCTGCATTTATTTTAATACATTAATTTTTAAACAAGGAAAATGGGATAAATAATAGAATTAATACTTTGCTTTAAATCTTAAAAATATATATATATATATTTTTTTTACATACGTAAATTGTAGTAAAACATTATATATTAATTTGGTATTCTAACCTTCTTATTTTTGTAGTTATTCCAATTATTTTTTAAATTAAATATAATTTTCAATAGCCCACAATTTTATACAATTCCGTGAAACGTGCCCTCGTAAGCCCCTTCCTTGTACAACCCTATTATCACTAATCGGATTTTAGTCTGAATTAATCTTGTTCCAGTTAAGTTCATTATTTTACAATTAAGTACTAATTTATGTTTTTAGCATCAGGAAATTCATCCAGGAAAATATAGCAGTATAAGAGACGGTTTCGTTGAAATTTATAGTCACGTATTATAGAGAGTTGTGTAATTTTACTATGTGAAATTTTAATGACGTTTATAAAGTTCTTAAATACCTATAAAGAAATAAATATTTAATATTTTAGTTAAATGTATCATAATTTCAATATTTTAAAAATATAATATAAAAAGAAACTTAATATGGAAATATTAACTTCTTTTGCTTCCATAATCATGAAATAAAAAAAAAAAGAATTAACTTTCTTTTTTCAAATTTCCAAAAGCATTTGTTCTAAAATATTTGAAAACATTATAAAAAGAAACCTGATAAATCAATAGGAAAAAAATCTCTACCATTACTTCTTATCTAAAAAAATTGGCATTACTACATATCAACTTCAAAGGAGCTACCTATACTGATTCATTATTTGTAAGAATGAATAAAATAAAAATCTTATCATGTGACAGCTAAACCTATACATAAAAAAGATATAAACCAGAATAAGCCTGATGGTAAAAATTATTTTTTTCAATATTTAAAATGGTTATCATATAATGTCATGATATTATTTTCAGCATATATAAAGTATGTAAACTATATTACTGACGATAAGACTAAATGGAGCGCCACTTTTATGTAACTTTAATAATCTATGTATTATAGGTGTATTGTAGTTAGGGTTAATTAGTTTAATTTCTTAAGTTGCTTGGCAATAATAACTTCCAATTATTAACAAACGAGTATATTTTTTAACATTACATGTTACAGTCTAGTTGACGTTTCTGGACCTTTTATTCCCATCTTCAGAACTGCAATTCCAATACTCTTGTGGATGCAAGGCTTAATTCTAATGACTATAATAATGTGCTCCATCGTCAACTTTCTAATTTATGTTCTAAATTTTACCATCTAGAGCAACATTCTCCTTTTGACCAATAATTGGGTTTCTGCCAAACCCAATTGGGCAGAAACCCAATTATTGGTCAAAAGGAGAATGTTGCTCTAGATTGTAAAATTTAGAACATAAATTAGAAAGTTGACGATGGAGCACATTATTATAGTCATTAGAATTAAGCCTTGCATCCACAAGAGTATTGGAATTGCAGTTCTGAAGATGGGAATAAAAGGTCCCGAAACGTCAACTAGACTGTAACATGTAATGTTAAAAAATATACTCGTTTGTTAATAATTGGAAGTTATTATTGCCAAGCAACTTAAGAAATTGACAACTTCCCAGGAAAAAAGAAAAAAGTAGTTTAATTTCGTTTAATAAGAAACTTTTAAAGATAAAAACAAAGTTACATTACAATGATCAATGATTAATAATTTACTTATTTAAATTAGTGATACTTACTAGTTTATGTTGTATCCAACGATTGTATAATAAAATATTTATGTGGAGGTCTCAAGTTGAAAGGTTATGTAATGTTATGTTATTATATATTTCCATTATGACTAAGAATTTCTGTTATTATTATCATTTTTATTATTTCTCTTCTTATTTTTATCTGTTTTTAATAATGTTCTCAAAATAAAATTTCAATGTTTTAATAATATTAGCATTGTTACTATATATTAGGATAAACTCGTTATCATTTGGTTTTGGACACTATATTTTTCCTTATCCTACTCTCTAACACGATGTTGGACTAAGATAAAAATTTGAATTATAGCTTAATTTAAAGGAGATGAAATTATAAACATTTTCCTCGTTTACAGTATACAGTTCCGATTTTTATTATCTGACATATTTTAATCCATATGTTCAACTCGCTATCATTAGGTTTTTGACGCTATTTTTTTTTTTTTTCCTTTTCGCCTCCCTACCACGTCGTCGCGTTAAGATACGATTTTGAATTATGGCCTATCGCAGAGAGCATGAAATGCTGAACAATTTCCTGGTTTACAGTATGCATGTCCGATTTATAGTATCTGAAATATTTTAATTCATGTAAATCGGAAAAAACATTAAAAACATTTCAAATATTCGACACTAGCCGACTTTATTCGAGCGTTAACAGTTCGGAAATCTGACGGATCGATTAAATTTAGCCTAAAAAAAAGGTGCAAAATGCGCCCAAAGAATATTTCGCTTCAAGAATAAAAAATTAATTAAAATAATATGAACATCTTTCCGATAATGAGTGCCCCTTCAATTGTTTGATATACATTACCTGCATGACTTGAACGCGTTGCCAGTATGGTAGTTTTATTCATAGTCGTCTTCCAGGCGCTAAGATATTATATTATGTTCATTATATTGTAGTATATTATACAAAATTATAATGAATAAAATTATGCAAAATTATTGTCTTGTATATCTGTTCCAATCACAATGTAAGATTTCGCTGAACCCAAGTTGGCGTTTGAAATAACTGTGCCCAATCTGAAGATGACAATTGGCATCTAACAAGTTACATATTGTCCTTTACTCAACTAACTTTTATTTTATGTAATATTGGAATTTAAGAAGTTATATCCCCATCTCGTACAGAGTTGAATGTAGAAAACATATCTCATTTCGAACCTGTTTCTTCAAAACATATATCCCAATTCATTTACTAGTCATTCATCAATTTTTTATCCGAAGACGTTAACATTATTGATCACTCCTGATATGCTTCTTTGAGCTCCTTCGCTGTCTGGGTAAGCCTACGATCTGTTTAAGTTTTTATCCAGCTTCTAAATAAAACGGGCTGTCGATGGAGAGGAACTCTTTTATTAATTGGGCTATACGTCATTCGGTAGGATTCTCAAGGGACCCCCAGGAGTTTGAACCCATTTATTAGTTGACGGCTCATCAATCACTCTCCATTTTTACTGTTCTAACCATTCAATCTTCCCTCCTCGGTGTTGCCAAAATGCAACACGAAATAATTCTTCTAAGGATTTTATCAATGTAAATTTACAGTCGCCCCTAACATTCCTTCAACTTCCCTTATCTTACGAGGAAGAATAATTGATATATTCTTTCAGTTAAGAATATATCAGTTATTCTTCCTGTTGATAGTTGATAGATAGAAATAGTTGATAGATACTAGTGCAGTCCATAGTATCTATCAACTATTTCTTGCTGATATAGATTTTCTTTTATGTAAATGATTCATCGAAGAGATTTCAGATTTCCTTTCGTTCACTTTATTTCAACTATGAACATCAATAGTGGATTTACTTCTAAAATTAAACTCCAATATGATATAAATTCAATAATAGTGAAAAGCAAAAAGGATGTTTTTAAATTGGAATACACAAAGAAAAACAATACGAAACAACTCCATACCTTCTCAACCAGTTATTATTTGTTTATATTTTATCAAGCCCTTTAGTGTGGTAGACTGTAATAAAACTCAATAAAAAATATGTATATTTTATTAACTAATTACAATTAAGTTTTTATTTTTGTTTTTTGTCTATAAAAATATATTTGCGCCTATCAACTTACTGTTGACAATCAGCAAATGTGATGGCGATACATGAAATAATGACATGACAGACATGGGGAAGGAGAGTACTCAGCAGTACCTCTTCCCTAACTTGTTTCAATTACTTAGGTTGTTTAAGGAAGAAAATCCCTCATCCAATGCCTTTTTAGTCTCCTCTTCATGTTGTGAAGTATGTCAGCTTTGGCTATGTCTCTTATTAATCCGTTATTATGTCCGCTTAAATTGGTTCAAAATCGTTGATAAAGGGTCGTTATATGTTGGTAAACAGTTGAAAGGTGTAGTTCAGTATGTAGAGTTTTGTTAGTCACGTACCAAGACGATTTTGTTATGAGTCGCAATAATTTTGATTGGAAGGTAAGAATTTTTTGTAGGTCGGTCTTTTTAGCGATGCCGTATATTTGTGATGAGTACGTCCATATGGGTTTAAGTAAGTACGTATATTCAGTTTATGTTTTAGTTTTGAAAATTTAGTAAGAAAGAAAGTAAAGTAGTTTGAGTCGTCACTCGGAGTCACTTGAGTTTGTTAAGTGTCTTACGTTTCATTTTAACAGGCGGACCCCATGTCATCCTTCTGTCGAAGGTGAGTCCAAGGTAAAGTACAGTGTCCGTTTGAGGAATTTGATTGATGTAAATATAAACTGGTGGGCAGATGTAAGATTTGCCATGATTAAGTCGAATTTTTCATAGTGTGAACCAATCTTGTAATTTAATTTAGTGATATTGTAGAGTTAGTAATGCCTGTCAAATATTAACTCCCGATAACGTACATGGTCGGTCTGAGTGATTTAGTTTTCGCAGATATAAACTGGTGGGCATGTGTTTCGTGGAAGTGTAAATGTTGTATGTTGTGGTTTAATCTTATTTTTCAAGTGAATACCAATTTAATAAATTTTTAAGTGATTTTGTATATTATTTTATAACGTTTCTTCAATTGAAAATGCCTTTATTTAATAAAAAACAACTAGCGATCAAAGTTTTTTTTTTTTAAATTATAAATCGCTAATTATTCTGAGAGATATTTGTGATTTGTTACTTTACTGATAATGATTACATTTGGATAGAGATACAATGTCAAATAATACGTTCTATATTATCAGATACGTTCTATATCAGATAATATTGAGAAATAGATTAGGCTAATTTTGGAGTGTTGTCAATTAATTACGAGAAGGGTGGAATTCATAGTATTTCTCGACAGCCTAAGAATTTAGATAATGCAGCTTATTCAGTAAATGTTTATTTATGTAAATTATTTTATATACCGCATAAGGGCAGTTCGTCGAAAGGTCGCCTACATTTTCCAGCAAGAATATAAAGGTCGAGATCGAGTTCAAAACTCCGCCATAATATAAAGCCCTTATGAATTCTTGCTAAGTATTGAGCATAATGTAAAGCTTTGTTAATATAATTAGGCGAACATTAAAAATAAATAGAAAATCTAATTATAGAAATAATCCTTATTAATTCAACATTATGGCTTTTTAGCAAGACACAATGATCCAACATGCCTCACAGACCCTACAACAGTATTTAACAGGATTACATGACTGGTTAAAAGTTTGGAAAATCCGATTAAATGAAGACAACTAACAGAAAATCACAATTAACCTTCGGCGTGAAACATGTCCTCCAGTTTGCTTTGACAATACACAGATTCCACAGACAGATACCGTTAACTACCTTCAGAAATGGAACACATGAAATTACTTAATAAAACCCATTTGTAATTACGCATCACAGATATTTGGAACATTTAAAAATACTGACATAAAAAAACTTAAAATCGTTCAATCACAAACATTCAGGACAATTTCAAAAGCACCTTGTTGAGTTAGCAACATAACCTTACATACTGACCTCCATATGCCGACTGTTAACGAACTCATTGCAAACGTTTCCACAACATACAAGGACATCCTAATACATTCATAAATGACATGACCACTACGGATGTTCTAGGTAACGTCTGTGAGAAACTGAAGAGGAGCTGAATAAGGGACCTCCTCGCCTTATGTCGATATCACGCCTGGAGGAGGTGTCGTTGGGCACTGTTCCCCCTCATGCCTTTCATGACATTATATTTGGCAATCGATCATCTCATTCACTGGTTATCATTACCATTATGACAGATGTGGATAAAAAAAAAGAAGTTGAAAAAAAATCTTTATGGCAAGTAAGGGATCTGTATAGCAGAGTGATTATCGCACTATGCTAGTAAAGTAAATAATAAAAGTATGGAATCCCGGCCCTACTTCATACTAGAGACAGTCCCTGCTGGAAGTGAAACCATATTCCCTAAAAATAAAAGGAAAAAAAAGGCACATAGATATAAAGTTTGAGAATTAACTGAGAAAACACTTTTATGTAAAATGTACTAACAGGACACGTAATTAAAGCAGATCAGAGTCAACAACGAAGAAATACTCCTTCATATTTTCATTTGTTTTCTTGAATGTTTAAACAAAAATAGAATCGAGTTAATTTCGGCAATTAAATACCATAGATGAAAAGTTTTGCAACCATCAAGTGAAAAGAAATATTAAAGTAAGATCAAATATGTCTTAGTATAATAAGAGATTTAAATTCAAACTAACAATATTAATATGTATATACAAAAGTGGGAAGATTGCTTTAAGGCTGATATGGAGGGACTGGATTTGTAGATTGCGATTTGTGGTATTGGCATCGAACTTTCGGATAAGCTATTATTATTATAATTATATTTATTGTCTTTTTATCGTTACTCTATTGACGATTTAATAGTTAGCCAAATTAAAACAAAAAATAGAATAGAATAAAAAATAAACTCCATTCTGGGACAAAGTCCTCTAAAAATAATAATAGTTTACAGATTAATAAACATCCATTCAGCCTATAAGATTTATTACAATAAAGTATTAACTGAAAAATAACTAATAAACATAAGTAAATTCATAGTTATTTTTATTATTTATTTGTTTATTGATAAATATTACAATCTGTCTCAATAAAGGACATTTATAATATTATAGAGTTCTGAGAGCACATTCACACCATATTTACAAATTAAAAAAAAAAAAATAATAAATTAGCTAACTTCAAATAATATAAAGCTACAAAAGAATAAAATAAAATATCATAGTGAAGAAAGAAAATATAAATAGTAGTAATAATAGAATGAAAATAAATGAATAAAATTACCTTAAAAAAAAAGTAATGAAAATAAACATCTTAGATACAATATTTACAATCTGGGGAAAGAACTCCGAACCATACTTATCCTCTTACATGTGGAGGGAAAGCAAGGCTTCAGGAGATCCCTGCGCTTCTTCCTCAACCATTTCACTGGTATTGAAAGCCAGCGGAGATTGAGTAAGGGCGCTACAACATCGGACACTCATGATTTGAGGGGAGAATCTGGCCATTGCCAGAACTCCAATATATTCATAGTTATTAAAGATTTATTTAAAAGAAAAGGGTGAACGAAATTTTTTCTACTAAAAATAATAATATTAATAAAATAAAAAGCTGAAACAGAAAGGGAAAGTTAAATCATTATTGTTCAGCATAATTTACTTTTTTTTTTTAATATATGTTAGATAACTATGTAAATACTTATCATATATTATATAACATGTAATATAGGTATATATTATATGTCATATATATAGATATCATAAATGATTCCTTATCTTTTTTTTTATATATTGAATTAAGGTGCAATGAAGTAGATAGGCATAAAGAAATTAGGACAGATAAAAACTCCGAAACTGAGGCAATCCATTCCAAATGGCTAGACTCACTAAAGCAACGGCTCAGGGAATTTTCCAGCCTATCAGAGAAAAAAACCTTCTCCGACTCCCATTACATATTTCCCGGTAAAGGAACCGTTCAGGACGAGGATAAACGCCTTACGTAAGGCCGGCAAGGAGATAAAAATGGCCGGGAACATAAAGGGATAATAAAACGCTATAAAATGTGGTGGGGCCAGGAGATTGTACCACCGCAAGGCTGGTATCTTACCAGGGGGAATTATAAAGCTGGGAGACCGAGAACCTGTAATAAATCCTTCTCTCTTGTTTGAGATAAATATTGTTTTCCTCTCTACATTCTTTCTCTTATCTAACCCTCCCTTTGATAAATTCCGGCCCGTTTAGCGAAGATATTGCTGCATCAGGAGATCTACCAAGCCTGTGTAGCAGCGCGTCAAAATCAAATTGTTTAGTGAGTAGTAAAAAAAAATCAGAGTTGTTCCGAACATTGCTATACTCTTTTTGCGAATATTAAAGTAATGATATTTATTTTAAAAAATAAAGTATAGTTAAGGTATATGCATCATACAACCAGTTTATTTTATTTTATTTTTTTAACATTGTATTCCAATGCTCCTAATGAAGAGAATATTACCTTCAATCTGCCCCATTAGAATCAGAACTGGACAAAAAGTATTTTAATTATTTTTTTTTTTTAAATACGGTATTTAGAATACAAATTATTTTGTTTTTCTAAAATACAATGCATTTTGATGTCAAATCATTTAATTTTTTGAAGTAAAAACTTGTTTATTCGAATTTTGTAATTTTTTGTGGAGGGTGAATTATATTGAGCCGTCAGATCTACGATGTGTAACGACGGTCGGCTAAAGTCGGCTGGAGTCCACTAATTGAAGAATTTTTTAATACTCACTGTAAGCGAGAGAAATGTTATTTCTTCCTTTTTATAATGAGCTATTATTTAAATTTTATATTTTATATTTTATATTAAAAGGCCTAGCTAACCTGAAGGTTCAATGCCGACACCACTAATCGCTGTCTACACACCTTTCTCCATCGGTCGCATCCAAACCCTGTCCCTTCAGATCGGCCTTAACGTAATCATCCTACCGTCTCTTCGGTCTACCATCGGACGTTGCTTAACTTTGATTACCTATTGCAAGCGCCTTAGCCCGCACGTTTATCCCAGCCTCTAGTTACGTCTAATCACTTTTAATTACTTTATATATTAATTTATTTTAATATTTAATTACAAAATTCTACATTAGTCAATAGTTGACCAACACAAAAGGACTCTTTAAAAACGATTTCATATTAATACACGGACATATTGACATATATCTTCAACTGGAATGCCCAGAGATGACAAGAATAAAAAGGCGTGAGACCTCCTTCCTTAACAAACAATGATAATTGAATAAAGCCATTGAAGAGATAGTGCTAGGTACTATCCTTAACAAAAAAAAAAAAAAACACATATGCATACTTAAACATATATAGACAAATTCATAACAGATATTGCTAAAAAGACTCACCAACAAAAACTTCAAACCTTCCCTTCAAAATTATTGAGACAAAAGCATCTTGGTACGTGACTAACGAAACTCTAACATACCGACCTCTACCTTAGAACAGTCGACCAACATATAACGACTCACTACCAACGATTTTATACAAATTAAAACGGGCATTACAACAGTGTAATTAGAAACCTGGCAATCGTTGATATAAAAGTTTCAATCCCTGATTTAAAGGAATGCATAAGTTATAGTGTTGCCCAAACTCAAGACCGAGACGAGTCTTGGTCTTGCAAACTCAGTTTTGATTATGGTCTTGGTCTTGCGCAAAAGTCTCGCACCAGTCTTGCAGTTACTTATTAGTATAGAGATATAATATTAATAGAGATATGTAATTTTTTAGACAGGAGAAATCTAACTAAACCCTAATGAAAAATTAGAGGAGTTAAATGCAAAAGTATTTTGGTTATGGCAATTATTAACATATAGTAACTAAAATTGTAGAGTCTTTTTTGCCTAATTTATTTACTATTTACTTATTTATTTATTTACTATTTTGCCCTAATTTTGATTAAAATGTCGATTTTTATTAGCAGTCCTGGTCTTGCAACAGTTTGGCGGCCTCAGTCTTGGTCTAGCAAAGTGCAAGACCAAGACCGATTTTGGGTAACACTATTAAGTTATAAACTTCATGAGTATAGATTATATTTTATGAAATGTTATCTCTTTTCAACAAAAGTCATACATAAAATTACAGTTTGAATAGCCAATTTAATCACCTCCTGCAATAAATAATACTAAATGATAGTGCTTGTTTTCTCAACCGGGACGTAATGGAGCACCCCAGAAGCTGAGTAGTTCCAGTAGCTGACCCCAGAGAGCGGAAGAAGCGCTACATTTAAAGGAGACAGAATAGGATCCCATTTAGTTGGCCAGTAATTGGTTTAGCATCCCCAAGGAGTTCTTCGGGCCGAAGGGCAACTTTGTTACTTGTTACTTTTGTTCAACCATGACATCTTAGCAATCACACCTAGAGACACCAAAGAAAAGTTTGGTCTTCAAAAGGTTTTTTTTTCTTCCTTTCGTTCTTACGAATAATTTTATAGAAAATTTTTTTTTATTTCTTGATACATATAATCCGTTTTGCAAACGCATTTTTACAAATTTTCTAAAACTTCATTAATGGCTTCACTTTATCATAACTTACAACGTTTTTATGTACAGTTATGGATTGGACTTAATCCGTAACAAATAATAATAATAATATTTTAATAATTGAGTTTTTTAATTATGCCCATTAGTAAATCGTGTATTGACTATTCCCATAAATTAAAGGGAAAAAGGACAAAGCTATCCCTGATACTTTAGAAATAGTTATCAATAAGGTGTCGAATGAACACAAGAAGACCCTTTATCAAGACTTAGGGAATAATAACAGATTCAAGCAAAAAGTTTCATTCTCACATGCCTCATATCAATAAAGAAGGGTAAGGATATTAGTTCTCAATAATTAATAGCTCCAGCACTTTCTCACAGACCTCATCTTAAGAATATAAATTATTGATAACTTCCTTTGAAGCCTTCTTCCTACTCTCGTTATCCATCCTGCTATTCCTGGGCATATTACCCTTATGGTCCTCTGGATTCTTGCAGTTACATTCTAGAAGTCGAACTCTTGACAGGAGACCTGGAGTGAACTCTTGTAGTCAACCCATATATTTATAGTATATTTCTGTATATTAAATGCAATTTGTAACAGATATTATGAATAAAAATATTACTTATAAAGTCTTCGCTACCTCCGGTACGTTAACTTAAGAAAATTCTGAGAAATGGGCGACTGATTAAATTAATTAATACTAGTAGACAAAACTTATCAATACCTATTTACTTCTCACTTGGATCGAAAGATGATTAAAATGTAAATATGAACGATGGTGGGTCATTAAAATATTGGGCAGTTTAAATTATATATATCTTCGTTATTTAGACAAGTTGCGGGGGAAGTTACTTCAATCGGCTCAATATTTTTGTAGGCCTCCTTTCTCTGAATTTTCAGATGATCTTACTAACCAAATGGAAAACAAATGAGAGTTCATTAAATTAACCAAGCTTATATATCCTCTATAAATGAAGAAGTTTTACGTTAAAAAGTTTTTATAAATAATATAAAAAGTGGTCTGTACCGCGGACTAATACCTGTCGACAAAACTAGTGATATTTTTATATCAGCCAACTTTTTATTTTTTTTTATTTTCATAAAATCATTTTTTATTATCATCCGCCTACACTAAAGGCAACTTAACCTTGAATGAATCAATAAATTTTTTATTTTTTCTTCGGAATGTGACCTATAAAAATAGGGTTATCTATAATAATCAACAATAATTACAATAGATTGAAATCGAACATTAAACAGTTATGTGAAAATAATTCTTTGTCTTATAATGTCAATATATTCTCCAAATAGTAACCAAACGCATGTGAATAAATAATATAGCATAATAAAACAATGTTAAATATAAATAAAACAACAATATAATATCACATAAATTCAACATAATAATAATAATATTTTTTTATTTTTTATTTTAATATTATAAAAACTTACTAATAAACTTTAATTATTGAAGGAAGTTTGTCGACTGTTCCACATTCCATGGGTGATAAATAGTCAGGAAGCAGTCATTGTGAATATTTTTCATTTGTGCCAACGTTTCAAACCAAGCATTGGGGTCATCATCAGGGCTGAAAATTGTTTAATACAATCAGAGATACAATATTATAAGACAGATAATGGTTTAAAAAAATCACATTAAGTACATATAATCTATCTAAAATTTGTTTCAGAATAAGCAGGAGAATGGCTTATATATTAATAAAAAATCATCATTAAACTAAAAATGTAATGTAAAATTCTGTTTCCTCAATTCTTTATTTATAAATAAAAAAACTAATCAAGAAATTTATTAACGAAATTCTAAACAACCCCTCCCTCCCAAAAAAAAAGGCTTTATCTAAAATTAAATACTTAAGAGTTGTCATTCGAATTGATAGATAATGAAAATTGATCATTATCATCATTCTCAACTAATGGCATTCTATAAACACATAAATATATGTATATCACTCATTTAATACGTTACGAATTTCACTGAAGTAGATCCATTGTTTATTAATGAAAACGTTTTTCTTGTTATTTCTGTTTTTGTATCTTGAACCTCCAATATCCATTTAAATGTCTGAATTCAGGTCAAGTAGCTTCCTAACGAAAATACTTCAAATTTGATATGACAAAACTGAAGGGTATTTAGATTTAATTAAATGAGAATGACGGCTGTTTAAAAAAGAAGAAAGAAAATTCCAATTACAAAGTCGTGTTTCTTCAATATTGCTTTTCTTACAAAGACTTTCATAATAATTAATTATGTTCCTGATATAAAGAAAAAATACTGTTGTATTTATATGTGACTTAGATGGTGTACCTGAATGCGATGGTTCAAAACTTTATGTGTGGAAAAATTGTATTTTTTTTCTCCCATTTAGGTCTATCGTATATTTTTGAAGGACAGGTAACTATTGGGTTGGAAAATAAGTCCTTCTGGTTTCTATTTTCATATTTAGGTTTCTTTTGTACACTTCTTAAATGATTAATATATCCCTAAGACGGGTTGCTAATCCTATTTGTAATATGCCAATAACCATCATTGTAAACTCTTGTCAAAATTAGAATAGTTCTGTGTTTTCTATCGAACAGTTAATATGGAAGAAAATATTTATCATCAGTTGCTGATGTAAAAAAAAGGTAAACGTGCTGCAGAAGTTCATGGCACAACTTATAATCTGTATATGTGGAAACCCTATACGATATGATTAGAATGATAACCCCCCTCCCCTTAAAATCAAATTTTCAGTGTCTTAGGAATGATTATGCCTTAAGCGAACTGACATGTCAATATGTTTTAAAATTTTTATGAAATAATTTTGACATTAATGAAAAATAAATTTTATTTCAATCTGAAATACTCGATTGACTTATTTGTCAACCCAACAATATCTTCCAACGATACTTGCTGTTGTTCAGTTTCTAGCAATGTATTGCTTCCGAATTAATACTCCAGTATATGGTCTAGTTGGCAATTTTGTTGTGTAGTAAAAGTTATATAGCTCAATGAAATTAACAAAAATCATGCTAATTACGTAAAAAAAATTAATTAATTAAGTCTCGATCAACTTGATTAATTCTGTAAAATCCTCAGAAAGTTTAATTTGTTCTTTTCTCCTCTTAAAACGCATAGAAGAAATTGTGGGATTCATGTTTGGCAGCCCCTACTCTTATAACAAGGATTGCTCACACCTAAGAATTTTGTTTTTATTTAATGAAAATAAATGCGGAATTCTTAAAAAAGGTGGTGTAAAGTAAAAAAAAAAGTACTATTCAACAATGCCATCCCCTAATTACCAACCGTATTATTTAACCATTAGACAATTAGCAGCGGGTCATTCATTTAGCTAAGGCGTCGCTGCTAAGACAAAAGAACGGCCATTTCCCTAATTACAGCGGAAATAAAGAAAAAGGCTGATAAAAGAGGCGTAGAGTTGTGCCAACGTATGTAGAGCGGCTGTGAGAATTGTTCGCTTCAATTGGCGGCGCTTACTCCGCCAGATTGGACCCCCTGTTCCCCTTGTACAGCACTTCCTTTTTTCTCAACTGCCGTATAAATCTTCTCCATCGCTGCCTCTTCCGCTTCGGTCAGCTCCGATAAAAAATTTAAAATACCGCCAGCGCAGCGAGTGACTTCACCGGAAAGGCCGGATTCCCGATCGCTAGGCATTTCTTGAAGAATAAGCTGGCACGTGATTTGAAAAAAAACGGTTTTAAAAATCCTGAAGTCCCATATCTATTGTACAGATAGCAGAGAATACTAAAACTTAAATTTACAGATGTTGTTAATAACAATTTATAAAAGAGTTGAACATCATAGGAAAACTTTAAATCCAGTAATGCACTATTGTTGTTGGATAATAGATAGTGGAAAGGAATGAGGGAACATACAGCCTGTTGAGAGATTGCCATGGTTAAAGTTATTAAGAGATAGCTCGATAAAGTCATCTATTCTACTAAATCATCGAATATCAAACGCATCCAATCCTTCCAGTCCAAAGTCCTTCGAACAATAGTCAATGCTCCATATTATGTCACGAACAAGACCCTACACCATGAACTTGTGTAAATATGCCTTTGGAGTCCTGGCAATGGCCAGCTTCTCCACTCATGTCCTGAGCGTCTGTGGCTCTAGTGCCCTCTTTCAGTCTCCACTGGCTTCTAATACTAGTGATGCGGCTGGAAAAGTGGCCCTGGGATATTCCGGAGTCTTGCTTTGCCTTCCGCATGTGGGGAGAAAAGCCTGGATCGGAGATTCTTGGGCGAATGTATATATTGTATATAGTTATGATTGTTTTTAGAAGTTTTTATTTTATTTTATTTGTTTATTTTTATTTTTTATTTTTATTTACCTTCTTCATCAGTATTATTTATTTACTTCTTATATTTATATTTATTTCTTTATTATTTGTATATATTGTATGAATGAGAACTTTTAGCCCTAATGCTTATAGCCCTCCAGCAGTGGCTGATTGTATTATTATTCAATAAATAGATTTTTTAAAAAAAATCTATTCTACTATACCCTTAATAGAACATCAACCTAAGATGCTTGGCTGGCTGTATCTCAAAACACTGGATTGAACCTATGGATAAATAAGAAACTCCAAAAGGTTTTCTTAAGGAATTAAGTATTCCAAATGGCGAAAATTCTATTGTATTTCGAAGCTGCCATATTGTTAGAAACAATATGTTCGGAAGTCATCTGGTGTGCTTGAGCAAACATTACTCTACATATCAATGCAGACAGTCAGTTCTTCCATCCAAAGGTGTATGGGCAAAAATGGTAGACTCACGTCTGCACTAAGTGTAGTGAGTATTCTGTGATCACAAGCCAAAGCAGATTCGCAATACATTTAAAGATTCGTGTTAGTAGAACAGGAAACATGTAAACTATGATGAGATCCTAAAACTATGTTCTCATAGATTACCAGAAAAGAAAGCTTTATCACTGAATGGTTGTCCCTTTTTAACTCGTTAGGAAAACCAAAAGATTTGAGTTGCAGGAAAAGAATATTTTCATATTGGTATATTTTTCTATGGTTTGACGAAAAGAATTAGAAGCCCCATTTGCCCATTAATATGATTTACTAATATGACGTATATACGTTGTAAATGAATTAATTGACTAAACATAATTTCTTAAACTTTGCAATCATCTATATGAAGAGAATTTTCTAAAACAAATAAAGGAAAAAATTTACGATCAAAAATCCATTTATTGGATCATAATAGGCGGATATCAATATAATGGCGGATAGTACAATGATGTTGCTTTTTAATTTCTGAATTTCTATAATATTGACTCTTAATATTTATCTATCTATCTATCTATCTATCTATCTATCTATCTATCTATCTATCTATATATATATATATATATATATATATATATATATATATATATATATATATCTGTATATATATATATATATATATATATATATATGTATATATATGTATATATATGGGGATGGTGTGGCCGAAAGGGCGTGTGCACATCACCGCGAGTTGCCTGGCAACCGGATAACAGATTTGAGAAGATAAAAAAGTACGAGTTCGCGTCCCAGTGCCGGAGGGGATTTTAAATATCCCGCCCTCATCCCCCGGCCTGGAAAAATCCTGTATATCCTTAAAGGCGAGGTAGGGAAGAACAGAAATAAAAAAAAATAATATATATATATATATATATATATATATATATATATATATATATATATATATATATAAAACCTTTATCACTACAACCCATGAAGGTTCTTGGGTTCAGTACTATTTAGGGAAAGTACTGTTTCAAGCCTATCAGTTGTGCAGGGAGGGAGTCGGGCCAGGATCACGCTCAACCACTAGATTTTCCCTCTTAATTAATTATTTAATAAAGGGTACCCACTTTGTAGAGGCTGGGTGTGCCCCAGGAGAGTCTCACTACCCCAGGGTTGCCCCAAGACCAATGAAACAGAATAAATATTTTTTCTGCCATGAGCCGAGATTCGAACCTGGGACCTTGAGCCATTATGAGCTTAGTGCCCTACCACTGAGCTACCACGCTCCCATATATATATATATGTATACATATTTTTTATTTTTTTTTTATTTATTTAGTGGTATACATATAAAAATAACGATTAAATAATAATCAAGAAGTATACCTAATAAATTAAAATAAATTAACATAAAGAGAAGTAAATTAAAAGAACAAAACAAATAACACAGACATACCAACATACACTATTTAAGTAAGAATAAGAGTTTATAGAATGCTTTTAATAAAATTACTATATAAAATAACGTTAAATAAATTATAAAAATGGAAAACAAGATATAAAATGGAAACAAATATATAATGAGCAAAAGATATTATGCTCTGATCTATTTTTATGTATTTGAAATAATCAAAGATTTCAGAAGATATAATGGCTTAAGTCATTTGATAAAGTTGTTCAATAGTATAGCAGATTGGTTTAGCAGTAGTTAGTAGGATAGCAAATTGGGACGTTGCACTGTGTTCAGATCGCTCTAATGTTCCACTCAGCAGATATTGATGAGTGTGTAGTGTATGTCCGATTGCCTTGTCAGTACAATTTGCTGATGCCTACTATTGAGAACCAACGATTTCCTAGGAAGTCATCCCTTCCCCATTCCTCATTCGATCATCAGATGGATGACTTGCTATCTATTTCACCGCCATGAGGTTAATTGAGAAAATTGACGTCAAGTAATATTTAAACTTGGTCAATATTATACATTATTGTGCAAGTCAACATCCAAAAGAGTTTTTGAGATTCGTTCAGGATTTGATAGGAACCCTACTACTACTCCACCAAAATTAAATATTCGTTGACGTAAAAAAACTATTATTGTTGATCTAATTACATTTAATAGGACTTCAAGAATCACTTAAACACAATATCATATAGGTAGTTACATTCTTTCTTCCGACGTAATTATTCTAATATATACATACGAAATAATTTTTTCGGGCTGAAGCCCCTCTCCCTCCCAAAATGAAATCCTGGATCCGTTAGTGTACTCATGTACGCCCTCTTAGGATGAATAGAGTTATTTCTGTAGTCAGTTTTTATTATTATATTGTTTTATTTTTTATGAAATTATTATTTTCTATTATAAATGTAATTTGTAAGTTCTATTTTTCTGAAACTATAAGGTAGATTTATGTCAGAATTTTTCTATCGTAGCTAAATATTTCTTATCCTTAACGGTTTACATCATTGATTGGAACTTGGGGGGAGAGATGGATAATTTAGAGATCATTCCCAGGAACAGGCACAACAAATTTATATTTCATTAAGGACATATCTTAATTGATTTTGGGTATTAAAGGGATGTAGTGCTTCATAAATTAGTGTCGTATAATTAAATTTTGGTAGGTTGTTAAAATTTAAAGTATAAAATAAAATTTGGGGTATCCGTAAATGTATCCACCATTATGATATATTTTCGTAGTCATAAATATTCTATTTTTTTTTTTCTAAAATACTTCCTTAATTTGATTGTTTCAGATTAAGGAAGTATTTTAGAAAAAAAAATAGAATATTTATTTTTTCTAAAATACTTCCTTAATCTGAAACAATCAAATTAAGGAAGTATTTTAGAAAAAAAAAATAGAATATTTATTTTTCTAAATACTTCCTTAATTTGATTGTTTCAGATTAAGGAAGTATTTTAGAAAAAAAAAATACTTCCTTAATTTGATTGTTTCAGATTAAGGAAGTATTTTAGAAAAAATACTTCCTTAATCTGAAACATCCGTAAATTTATCGACCATTATGATATATTTGCGTAGTCATAAATATTTTTTTTTCTATAATGTATTGATTTACGTGATTGGATTAATGAGTAGCAGAAAATCTAAAAATGTAACAGAAACAGTACTTTCAATTTATTTAATTTTTTTTAAATTTATTTATATGATATTTACAGCTGTATACAAAAAATACATCTAGTAAATCAATTTATTTGAAAAGAGAAACAAACAAAAAAAAGTGTGACTGTATGTCTGTGTGTATGTGAACACTAGCTCGAAATGAAAAGTCCTACGAAACTGATATTACGTATTTAAGATAGGTATATGCCTTAGATGTGACAGCAACTTTTTCCTTAAAATCGGCTAGCCGTAAGTGCCACTTTATATCAACGCTGAAACACATTTTCACAATTTTCTCAAAAACGGCTCTGACGATTTTGATTAAACTCGGTGTATCATTGTATAATTAAGTGGTCTTTAATATCAATTAGGTCTCATCCTCATTGATGTCACTTTTTTTTTTTTTAATTCTTCTTTATTGAGTATTATAACAATCTGTCTCTTGGACATTGGTTTTAGTGAGGTAGAATGATATGTCACTTTAAAGGGCTTAAATGCTCAATGTTCATATACGTCTTCCTCTAAAGTACCTTTAATCTATCCTAGTAACAAACCAATATCCCAACATATATGTTTATCACATGGGAGGAAAGGTTTCATTCATACTAATTTTTTGTGTCAAAACATTAGGCTAATAACTCATCATATCAAATACCTACGCTTTAGCAAATGCTTTAATCGAAAACTGGATAGTATTCCGGCTAATGGAGATATGTAGGGTCTTGTTGTTTTAGTAGAAAATGCATGACCCAGATTTTTCTTATATTTAAAGGGTAAGACATCCGGTGGCCCTCCCGGCGGGCCCTTTGTCTCAGCCTCAAGAGATACTGCCTCCGCCCAAGGGCCCTCCTTGCCCTAAAATATGCTTTGGAAGCCTTCATTAAATAAAATTCCTTTACAAAAATAGAGGAACCTTATTCCGCTACTTTCTCTCCAGCTTAAGATGATAATAATTTTTGATGTAATAATAGCATTGTTGGTTTCTATTTTTGAAGTGTGAACTTCGTTAGGCGCGTTTTGCACTTTTTTTTTTTTGGAAAGTGAATTATATCGAGCCGTCAGATCTTCGATGTTTAATCCTCGGATAAATTCGGCAGGGGTCGACTAATTGAAGTGTTTTAGCAAATGGATTAAAATATCTCAAAAAATAAAAATAGGACCAGCATATCGTCCTACACGTCCTAAACGTCAGCAATTTCTATTTTCGTATTGTTTAAATTTATTTAATGAATCAGAAACTTCAAATTCGATTATCTCAAATTCATTAAAATGTTAGTTAATGACTTTTTACAATAAACCAATGATATGTTGCTGAGCTGCAGAACCAAGATAAATAGATTTTACGCATTTTTTTAAAAGCCAACCAGTGTACCATAATAAAATGAGTAATTTTATAAGTAATTTAAGTATAAGATGGACTAATGCTTTTGTTAATTAAACTATTTTTTTTTTTAGTGTAACTTGAGCGAGGGAAATATTTATCATCTTCTTTGTAATGAGATAATGTAAAATTGTATGGTAACGCGACGCCGTGTTAGAGTAGCAAAAATGGAAAAATAATGTCGAAAACCAAATGATAACGAGTTTTATGGAATATATGGATTAAAATATTTCAGAAACTAATAATCGGACATGCATACTGTAACTAAAGGAGTTGTTCAGTATTTCATTCTCTTTGTGATGGACTATTATTCAAAATTGTATCGTAATGCGATACCGTGTTAGTGACGAAAATGAAAAAAATAGTGTCAAAAAGCAAATTATAACGAGTTTTATTGAATATATGGATTAAAATATTTCAGAAACTAATAATCGGACCTGCATACTGTAAGCAAAGGAATTGTTCAGTATTTCATTCCCTTTGTTATGGACTAGTATTCAAAATTTTATCTTAATACGACACTGTGTTAGAGTGGTGAAAATGAAAAAAATAGTGTCAAAAACCAAATTATAACGAGTTTTAAGGAAGAGGTGGATTAAAATATGTCTGTTGACACCAGCAAGTGATTTTTTAAAATTTATTTTCACCATATCATAATATGGGGTGTAAATTTTATTTTGTTCATGAATAAACTAGATTATTATTTTTTTTTTTGTTTCCATATGGTAAACCTTTTATTTGTATGCATTTATACAACATTAAATATTTGGTCCAATACAAAGACGTCCCAGCGACGATGTTCGGCCACTTCCGGTACATATCGTGTCACTTAATACCAGTGAGCAGCAAAACGAAAACATTGATAAATCAGTATGGCTGCTGGAAGCAATGAGATAAGAATTACCTCTCCGTCCCGTCACAATTTTTCCAGGCAAACCCAAGGTTTCATCAACCCAGGTTGTGACGACGACTTCCACCATCTGCCACATCATTATCCTGCTCCAGGGCTCACATCAGCTGCAACAAAAATATTAATTTTTAATTTATATACATGTATATAAATTTTTCTTTATCACATTCCAATCATTAAATTGATTCAAATTAAATTGACTTTCTTTAAATAATAATAATTAATTATTTTAATAACAAAACAGCCGTAGAACATAGTAAATTTAATTTCTAAGATTGAGGTTGTTTTCCATTTTGTTTAATGTTCAAAGTAATATTTTATTTCTCTCATTTATTTTATTATTTTTTTATTAAGAGAAATATTATTAATTCATTCATCCATTTATTTTGTAGCATGTTCATTTCATTTGTTTATTATTTTCAATACAATTATAGAATTACTGCTATTCGGCATTTCTTCATTTATACATACTTATCTTCAATGGATTTCAGTATTTTAAAAGTTTTAAAACTTTAAAACTAATTAATTAACAAGGCATTCAGTTGTGCAGAATTTGCGGTTCAAACTTGAACGTCCGCTGCCTCCACAATGTCAGACACTAAACATTGGATCTCCATACTGCATATTTCAGCATTTATTCCTCTTTATAATGGGCTATTATTTATAATTTATGTTTCATATCATTATACTCACCTTGTTGACGTTTTCACTTCTATAATTTTGTCTAAAGCACACCCCTCAGTTTTTTTCTCCCTGATCTCGTTTTGATTACAATAAAGAAAAACAGTTGAAAGTGCCAAACAGTCGCTCGATCACGCACGAATCTATTACATTATACTATTGATTATTTATTGCTATTAATTTTACACTTAATCACAAATGGCTGACTTAAATTTAAAATCTCTTAAGACATAATATAACTACAAATGAAACAGTACTCCCACAACTTCCCATTCCTCTCTTAAAATACACCCTAGGCAGAAAAAGAAGTCATATTAAATCCTGTTCCTACCCCAAATTCTCAATACCACATTCTATGGAATTAAGAAAAAAAAAATCTTTCTTAAGTGTTGTAGGGACATTCTTTTGATGTCCATATATTCAAAAAAATTAATGCATCAATTAATCATAAAAAAATAATTAATTCTAATTTTGATAACATCTAATAATACAATAACCATTTCCTCCATATTGCATGACAAGACAGAAGGAATATTCTAGTGGAGCATTCTCCCCATATGTACCAAACATTGCTTCATCTAATTCTGTTGTAGGTTCGGGCCATTGCTAACGACGTATCCTTCTGTGTACGATACGGAAAAGTTTTGATTGAATCAGGGCGATTCTTTCTTCGACCACCCTCTCTACTCCCCTTTCCACCCTCCTCCTCCCTCCTCCCCGCGGTGTCCTTGCCTATCCCTGCCGGCAAATCACCCCCCAACCCTCCACAAATAACTACAAGTTCCCCGCCTATTCATGTAAACCCTTGTCCCAATACCGATCGGGATGTCAGGACAAGCAAACATTGAGAGTTCGAAGTCGAAATAAATCAAGACAATAACATCCAATTATTTATATGAATTAACTAGTTCCTTAAATATTGGCTTCAGCCAGAACGTTAAAATGAAAAGTAAAACTTTAATCCAACGACTGAAAACTTTTTTTTTTTCATATCAAAATTGTAAAATATACAAAAACTTCATACATACACATACTTACTTAACTCCACATACGTCATGTTGATTTCACTTTAGCTGTATGGACGTAACAACAGACTTATAAACGATATGGCCACATCTGACATGCCCATAAGAAATGAACAGAAAAGAAGTCGGATGAGAGATCTTTCTTGAACAGGGAGGTAAACAAATACCAGGAAGAGATGGTCGATCCTATTCTTTCTCATGCCTATAACCGCAACCATTCAATTTAACAACAAATGTGCTGATTGTCACTACCTTAATATGTGCAAATAAATATTAACCATCATTGTTATAATATTAAAATATACAAGTTTATGTAAAACTAATTTAAAGTATAAAGATTATCATTTAAAAAATCAAAATTCGATACGTCTACAGTATTTAGAGTTCGAAAACTTAAACTATATAACACTGAGCATACTGTTATAAAATAAAATGAAACGAGCAATTGATAACATTTATGCAGTGTGATATAATTAATACGCTATTATTTCTAAAACCTTTCAATTGCTTAAAAAGATAGTCAATGCAGTTAAATCAAGAATTTGATATATTTTCTTCATTTTATATCAACATTCCCATTTTTCATAGATATGACAATCAGTAAATGTATTGATGAATTTGCAATTTAATTTCAGAAATGAGGAAGGATTCTCTCTTATTGTTCTGAATTAACTTCCTTTCTTAATTGGAGGCAGGAGATCTATCATCCAGTTCCTTTTTAGTCGCCTTCTGATGGCCATGTCACCCGTAGGTTTATATTTATACCAAAAAAGAATTTATAAAAAAGTATAAATAATAACAGAAACATACTTTACACGAGGAACTAAGTTTCACATTTCTGCATAGAACAAACCAATACAATATGCGTACTATATGTCCGTGGTACAAATCCCCTTTTTATTTAATTATTAATAACAGTGTGAAACTTCATAAATAACTCCAAACATGATCGTATCCTACAACTATGTCATGTACGAAAACTCTTGGAAATGGGGCGTTTTCAATCAAGAGGTTGGCAAACTTTGTCCATTTAATTATTTACTAATAACTCGTAAATACGCATTTTCTTTCCAACTGGATCATAAGATAATTTGATCACAAAATCGAGAGAGAAGGTAACCTTCAAAAATATTGAGCCGTTTAACATGACATATACCCTCAAAATATTAAAATAACGAGGTTATATAGGCCAAACTGCCCAATATTTTTGTAGGCCACCTTTTTAATCGATTTTGTAATCAAATTATCTTATGATCCAAGTGGAAAGCAAATGCGTATTCAAGAGTTCTTATTCTTAGTACTTAATTAAATAGACACAGTTTGCCGATCTCCTGATTAAAAACGCTCCGATTCCAAGAGTATTCTTAGAAAAAAATAGTTTTAGGTTACGATGAGATGAAGCTTTCACAAAGTTTGATGTGGATGTTAATAATTTGATAAAAAAGGGGTCTTTAGGAAAACCGTGTAAAAGTTATATAATATAATTATAGAAATGGTTAATAATGTTTTTTATTTATGGTCACAAAAACATGCAATTTACTGTAAATTTATCTTTTTATGAAAATATTAACAGATGTAATTACTTTTATTAAGAATGACATCATGTTATGTGTGAGAGAACGAAAAAATCAGTCGGCCATGCTTAAAATTGAAATTTAAAACATTGACTTGGTAATATGATGGATGATATAATCAGAAATTCATCAAGAAATAAAGGTATTGAGCTCTGTAGAATGCAAAGAGAGACTTATTGAAAATTTTACTAGACGTCATTCACAAGAGCGATCGTTTCAGAGAAATATTTTCAATTATCGAAGAAAACTCCAATACGACATAAATGGATTTATTAGCAACGGGCCAATAAAAGCTTGAAATTGTGATTCCCGTTGAGGAGGAATGCGATCTTTGAAAATTGGAAATGTACTCCATTCGACTTGGTGAGATTGATAATAACGGTTGAGCAGATTTTTTTTTTTCATTAATCAACTACTAAATAATAAAAAAAAACCAAACACATAACATTTAATCTGTTTTTTCTTTTATATTTTTTTTATTGGGAAATATTACAATCAGTCTCAATTATGAACAATTTACTCTTTAATTTTAAAGTTTAGTTTATGTGCCTCCCCTCCCTTCACGATAACCACCGAATTCTTTAGACAAAAAAAAACTAAGCTGTGTGCTTTAGACCAAACTTAAGAACCTTAACAGAGTGAGAAAAATAATATGAAACATAAATAATAAATAATAGCTCATTATAAAGAAGATGAAATGCTGAACATCACCCTCGTTTGCAGTATGCAATTCTGTAAAACCCGATTTTTAGATTCTGAGATATTTTAATCCATATCTTGAATCAAACTCGTTATCATTTAGTTTTCGACATTATGTTTTCCGATTATAACGAAGTGTCAGTTGGTCGATTTTATTGAAAAAACTTATTATAACATTCCAAGCTAGGCTATTTTTCAAAACTTGGTTAAGGCAAATTCTTAAACTCAACGCTATGCCCACTTTGGCAACGGATCCGTCTCTGAAACGATGTCCTCGATGAATATTTATAAAAACAAATCTTAAATTATACTTATTCGTCGGTCACTTGCCGGGTATCAAAACAATCGGGTTTCCAAATGAATTCGGTACGAATGATACTCGCCCAACTAATACGGCGACGCGTTAAGATAAAATTTTGAATAATAGCTCATTATAAAGAGGATGAAAAGATGAACATTTCACTCGCTAACAATATGCATGTCCGATTTTAGTTTTTGAGATATTTTAATTCATATGCAAAAAGACTTCAATTAGTCGACTCCAGCGGACTTTAACCGAGCCGTTACACATCGGAGATCTGACGGCTCAATCTAATTCACTCTGCACAAAAAAAACAACTGCAAAACGCGACTAAAGAAGTTTTCACTTAAAAAATCTGTACAATGTCTTAGGCAGAAGCCTGCATGATGAAACGGAACTGAAGAACGCATGAAATTACATTATTTATATGTATTTATTATTTACATTTATGTTAATAGTTTATAAAAAATATTTTAATATTGATATATAGTGCTCTCGATCAATCTCCGCTGGCTTTACTACCAGTGAAGCGGTTGAGAGAGTAGCGCAGGGTTCTCTTGGAGTTCCCTCGCCTGATTGTATATAGGCATGCGTGTGTTTTTTTTTTGCTTAGTTTTAATTTTCTTATTTTTTAGGTTATTTTATTTGATTATCTATTGTATATACTTTTTATTATTATTTTGTTTCAATTTTTTTTTCTTTTTTTTTGTACATATAGTGCGAATGTCATCCTACCTCAATATAACCAATATCCAAGAGACAGATTGTTGTAATATTCAATAAAGAAAAACAACAATATTTATATAAATTATTTCCTTTTATCTTTTGAAAAGGTAAAAAATTTATCAAGTACAAACAACGTAAAATGGTTTCTTCGTGGATAATTTTATAATTTTCAATGAATTTATTATAATTTATTTTTAAATATCTTTTTTTTAAAATTGTGAAATCAAATGTCTTTTCAAACAGCGAATATTATGCGAAAACTACTGATAATATTTGAGTATTTCTGGTAGAATTAAAGTGGAGAATCTTTTGTCACATTTTATAATGACTAAAACAAAATAAGTAAAGTATCCGAAAGTTAAATAAATAATTATTTTTAATATTTAAAGATTTGTTAAATAGAACAAAAAAAGACCTACAGGTATTTTAAAGACGTTATTTCTTTTTTTCATATTATCATGAACTTTCGTAAGTGATTGATCTTTTCCTCGACGAAAAATACTTTTGACAAGTTAAAGTTTGATGGATTCCATGGTAATAACTCCATGATGGTAAGTTCTTTATTACCCATTCCGTAGGGACGAGGACAGGAATAAATGCAGAGTCATAACCTCTGCTCATCGCGGTGTTATATCTTATAATCTCCTTGGTTTGGAGAAGATGATTTAAAAAGGACGAGAGCGGTGCTGGAGGAAATAGTCTGTATAAAAGGGCCGTAAAAGGTTATTACGACGGAGCCTGGGGGATTTGTTGAAGGGCCTGCAACTGACAGCTGGAGTCCGGCCAAGGTCCCGAGGCAACTGGTACGCGGAACATCACCGTCTCCTCATTTCTCAGTATTAGTAAACAGGACAGAGCTAATTCCCACTTTAATATATATTTCTAATGATGCAGGATAGATACCTAACATTACTGCAAGATGATCTCTTATTTTCTTTTGACAGTTGTTAGCAGTTACATGTTAACCCTCAGACAACAAGGCAAAATTCTAGGACTCAGTTAACAAGGTGGATGTCTTTTCTGACCCAAATTTGTTTCATTAATTTACAATACAATTAAAATAAAATACAATTTGAATAACAATGGGAAAACAAAGTTATAAAATAAGGTTTTTGATTATATCCTTCCCTTCATATTTACGAAAGAAAGCCGTATGTTATCAAATTCGTACCTGCTCCACACACTAAGCATAATTTCCCTATTTTTGCCTATTCTGAGTTCTCACAGACAGGTAGTTCTTCCATAAAGACTCATAGTATTTTGAAATATTAATATATTAACTCTAAGAACAAATAAAAAATCTCTGAATAGGTACCCAATTTACTCCAACGTATAATCTATCTATCGTACGTTTCCGGAATTTCATCATAAACTACGATTATAAAATATAGTATGATGAAAGTTACAATGGACGAGGCGTTTAACGGCAAGTAAATACACTGACAGGCAAAAAATTCCATCCACTTGATTTTTTCATGTTTTCATCTAAAAATATTTCTGCTTTCAATTGGTCTATTGTTTTTAATGAATAAATAGGTAATCTTTTTGTTTGTTTTCAATTAGGAATGTTAATATAGATGACAATAACCCTCAATCCTTACTTAAATCAAATGATTCTAGATTCCAATTTTCACTTTCTATGGAATCAAAATGTTTATTCAGTATCATTAGTTCAGTGCTGTTTTTTGCAGCACATATGACTTTGAGAATTTTACGAAACCGGCACCTTACCGTTATTCAAGCGATTCATCAGCTCGGAGAAGTTCGAGGTGTGCAAATTTCTGAATGTAGCGCTCGGAGAAGATTAAATTAGTGTGGATTAATGGATTTCCGTCCAGTAAGAGGAGCAGAGTTGACCAGAACTCACAGAGTAACACGGCTGGTTTTTGCTCGAGAACACAGCCATTGGACTATGGACGAATGGAGTGCTGTAGATGAGTCAACATTCGCTCTTCGATCTCCAGACGGGCGTGAAAGGGTGTGGAGAAGAACAAACGAACGATATGCAGCCTGTAATTTTTCCCAGAGCCAACCTTTCCAACGAGGTTACTTATTGGCGTGGGCTGGGATTTCAATGGAGCGCCGCACAGAATTGGTTGTTGTTCGAGGAGGGTTTTTGACGGCCATTCGCTATGTAGATGAGATTTTGGAACCTTATGGGTTGCCTATCCTCAACGAATTCGGCGAACGTTCTATTCTAATGCACGATAATGCACGCTCACATGTCGCCCGCATAGTACAGACGTTCCTTCAACAGACCAATATTGAGGTTTTAGCCTGGCCAGCACGTTCTCCAGATTTGAACCCCATTGAGCATTTATGGGATAACCTCGGAAAACGAATAAGAGCGCGTGCAACACTTCTTGATACACTGCAGGACCTTGAAATGGCTTCGGAAGGAATGGGCTATCCTCCAGCAAAGAGACATTTCCCGACCGGTGGAAAGTATGCCGAGGCGTCTTCAAGAAGTAGTGAAGGCAAGAGGAGGAAACGCGCGATACTAAACGATGATGTAATTAATTTATTTTAGAATAATGGTTCGTTTTTTAATTTCTTTTTCTCTAATCTTTCTTACCCAATCACTTTTTGATTATTAAAGGTAAAAAAGATTATAAAATTCCATAAATACTAAGTATTACCTACAAATACCATGTATTATATACAAATACAACTTTACAGAATTATTTTTAGATGAAAACATGGAAAAATCAAGTGGGTGGAGTTTTTTGCGTCAGTGTATATATATATTCGAATTTCTTTTTCTACTTTTTTTAAGAAAATGTATATGTTACGTAGTGGTAATGACTGTTTGTAGTTCATTAGGGATATTGTGTACGTCTAGTGTTATAAAAAGAGAGGACAAATATTTATAGGTAATATAAGAGTTATGTAAATAGAAGAAGAAGAAGAAGAAAAATAAATTTTATTCTGAAGAATAACTACAATCTACAACTTAATAACAATTGTCGTGCATTAGGAATAAATTAAATTACAGGATTATCTAGATCTAAGAGTACAATAAAGAAAAGGCATTGTTAGATTTTTTTTCGTCTAAATATAATGTATTTGCGCCTGTCAATTTATTGTTGACAATCAGCAAATGTGATGGCAACACATGAAATAATGACATGACAGGCATGGGGAAGGAAAGTACTCTGCATTACCTCTTCCCTAACTTGTTCCAATTACTTAGGTTGTTTAAGGAATGAGATCTCTCATCCTACGCCTTTTTAGTCCCCTCCTCATGTTCTGAGGTATGTCAGCTGTGGCCATGTCTTTTATTAGTCTGTTATTATGTCCGTTTAAATTAGTTTAAAATCGTCGATAAAGGTTCATGATATGTTGGTCAACTGTTGTAAGGCTGAGGTCAGTATGTAGAGTTTTGTTCGTCACGTACCAAGGTGCTTTTGTTATGAGTCACAATAATTTTGATTGACACGTTTGAAGTTTTTGTAGGTCAGTTTTTTTAGCGATATCGTATATTTGTGATGATTACATCCATAGGGGTTTCAGCATTATTTTACACATATTCGGAAGATTGATTACTGAGGAGATGGATAAGTAAATTATGTTTAAATGAGGTCAAGGATGAGGATTTGCGTATGGAGGTTGGCAGGGAATTACAAAACAAGATAGCACGTATGACAAAGGATTTTTCAGAGGAAACAGTTCTCTGAGAAGAATTGATTAGTATGCTGTGTATAAAACAACTCTATTAAGAAGGGCAGCATTACCTTCAATGAAGTATTTCTCCATCTCTCTCTCTCCCTCTTTCTCTCTCTCTCTATAATAATAATAATAATAAGGCTTAGCGAACCCGAAGGTTCGATGCCGACACCACCAATCGCTTGTTACACACCTCCCTCCACCGTTCGCCGTCCAAACCCAGTCCCTTCAGATCAGCTTTAATGCAATCTTCCCACCTTCGCTTCGGTCTACCCCTCCGACGCTTACCATTCGGCACAGCAAATATTAACCTTTTAGGAATTCTCTCGTTACTAAGACCAACAACTTTACAAGCCCATTTGATTCGCCGCGATGAAATTACCTCAATTATATTACCCGGATACAGCTCACGCAATTCGGCGTTGTGTAACCGTCTGAACTCTCCGGTTAACTCATCCTTCTTCGGTCCGAATATTCTACGCAATACTTTATTTTCAAAAACCTTAAGACGCTGCTCATCCCTTAATGTAAGCGGCCAAGTTTCGCATCCATAAAGAACTGTAGGCAAGATAATTGTTTTATAGATTCTAATTTTTAAGTTTCGGGACAAGAGGCGCGAACTGAGTAGTTTTGTCACAGAAAAATAACAAGCATTCCCCGCCTTCAGTCTAACTTTAATCTCTTCTTCAATTTCGTTTTTTCTAGTTATCGTAGAACCTAAATACCTAAATTTATCTACCTGTTCAAACATATTACCATCTACATCGATATCACCAGTAGTATCGCCATTTTTGCAGCTAACCATATATTTTGTTTTATCCACGTTTATTTCGAGTCCTAGTTCTTTACCGGCTTTCATTAACGTTGTCGTATTTAGTTTTATAGTTTCAACGTCTTCGCTTAACAGTACCAGATCATCAGCATAGCCCAGCACGGATGTTGTTCCGCCCAGATCCAACCCTTTCTCGGTACGCATTACCTCCCTAATGGCATGTTCTAATGCCAAATTGAACAGGACAGGCGAAAGAGAATCCCCCTGTTTTAAGCCCGAACGAACCTCAAATTTTTCGGACAAATTATTACCGATTCTAACTTTATTGACTGTCTCCGTCAAGCACATCCTGACTAGATTTATTAGTTTTTTTGGAATTCCCTGCTCGATTAGAATATTATACAGTTTCTGGCGGTCAATAGAATCGTAAGCCTTTTTAAAATCTATATACAGCTGGTGAACAATACCGTTATACTCCAATTTTTTCTCTAATATTTGCCGTAAAGAAAATATTTGATCAATAGTCGAACGATTCCGTCTAAATCCGCATTGGTAGTCTCCGATAATTTCCTCGGCGTATTCCGTGATTCGACTGGTTAAGATTACAGTGAATATTTTATAACATACCGGAAGGAGTGAAATTCCTCGATAGTTATTACAATCCGTCCTCGGACCCTTTTTGTGAATCGGAATAAGAATAGATTCTTTCCATTCTTCAGGTAATTTCTCGTTCACCCAGATCTTATCACCCAACCGATGTATTTTAGAAACTCCAGCTTCCCCGCATGCCTTAATTAGTTCAGTAGGAATATTATCGATTCCCGCTGCTTTATATGATTTTAATTTACCGATAGCTACTTCAACTTCCTCTTTACTTGGTCCTTCTATCAACGGTTCAGCACTCTGGAACTCAGAGGGAGGACACAGATCATAATTTCCCGTATTTAAAATATTGTCAAAGTGCTCCTTAAACTTATTCAATATGTCAACCGGATCGGTCAGAATATTGTTATTATCATCCCTAATTCCAGACGTTACGGGCCCTACATATTTACGTGATCTGTTTATACCTTTGTACATGTCTCTTACGTTATTTTCGATTCTATTAGTTTCTATTTCAATTATTTTATTTTTAAGATACTCCCTTTTTTTATTTTTGAGCAATTTTGTCGTTTCGTTCTTTGAGATTCGGAAGTATTCCAGATTGTCTTCGCTAGGATTATTTAGAGCTTTTAATTTAGCGGCTTTCCTTTTTTCGCACATGTTTAAGCAATCTTCATCAAACCACGGTTTGTTATTCTTATTTTCCTTTTTTCCTAGACACGAGTTACCGACCGCTTTAATATTATCCCTGATCTCTACCCATAACTTGTCAATATCCTCGTGGTCCTCGTCAGGAAGCTCTAAAGCTTCAAACCTATTCTTAACATCTAGCTCGAATTGGTTTCTAATTGATGGATTTTTTAATTTTTCCAAATTAAAATTCTCAAAATCGAAACGGTTTTCTTTTCTCTTTTTTATATTAAGTTTTTGTCGAAGTTTCGCGATTACTAATTCATGATCCGACCCACATTCTGCTCCGCGATAAGACCGTACATTGATTATACTGCTTTGCCAGCTGTGTTGTATCAAGACATGATCGATTTGATTTCGTGTTTGCGAATCCGGCGATGTCCAAGTATATTTATGAATATCCTTACGTTTAAACGTCGTACTTTTAATTACCAGGTTTTTCGAGATGGCAAAGTTTATCAGACGGATCCCATTATCATTACTATATTCGTGCAAACTTTCTTTACCAATCGTCTGAATATAAACTTCTTCCCTTCCTACCTTTGCGTTCGCGTCACCTACAATTATTTTCATGTAGTTTCGCGATAGTTTATCATAAACCCATTCGAGTTTATCGTAAAATTCACTTTTGACTTCATCGTCACTGTCTTCGCTCGGACAATGTATGTTTATTAATGCGATTTTAAACCAACGTCCCTGAAATGTAGCTACCGAAATTCTATCACTAAAGAATTGTACGTCCCTCAAAGCGGATAGTAATCTTCTCCTAATTAGAAACCCGGTACCTAAACAATGATTCCCGCTTCCTCCGTACCAAATAGTGTACTTTCCTTCCCTCATCGAGCCCTCCCCTGGCCAGCGAACCTCTTGCAGAGCCACGACATCCAAATTGTACCCATTTACCTCATTCGCGACTGATTTTAGCCCCCCTGCTGTGTTTAAACTCCTTACGTTCCACGTACCAATATTTAAATCCCTATATTTCAACTTGCGGCATGAATCCCCTAAAGCAGTCCCCACCCGGAGACCCGAACGGGGGACTAGTTTACCTCCGGATAATGAACGTTTTACCTTAGGGAGATCCATGACTTTTTGTGGTGTTTGGTGAACTAAAGATATGTGAGTAGGGCGTTCAATCCTACGTCACACCCTCCAGCAAGTCTGGTGGGCCCCTACCTCCAGCAAGTCTGGAGGTCCCCTCCCTCCAGCAAGGCTGGAGGGCCCCTCTCATTGTTGGTCAGCGAGTCCATCGGACTTAGCCGGGAGGAACTTCCAAGGAATTTCCACCGACCATCCCCACATCCGCCACCCGTGGGACGCTCCCCATACGCGGTGATGAGCCCGCGCGAGGCTCTCTCTCTCTCTCTCTCTCTCTATATATATATATATATATATATATATATATATATATATATATATATCTACGTATATGTCCACCCTATATACCTAGCATTAGTCTAGGGATAAATCAGAAATTTCAATATTAATATAAACACAAAGGAAACAAAAAAACGTCACTAAAGTTATGAGAAAAATTTATGAATAGTATTTAATTATTACGTCATTATTGAACCTTAACTAAATCAAATTTGAAAAACAATATAAAATTCTTGGTACTTAACTTGAAACAAGAGTTCAGAGAATCTTTATAAGGCTGGAACAAGCGAGTTCCATTCTTTCTCTTTTACAATTAAGAAAATATGTTATTAATTTTCTTCTTATTTTGTAACTATTGCTTTTTATTACGAATAAAACATATTACTAAAATTAAGATGAAATATATAATGTAGGCTACTTTTTTTTAGGTTCATTTTCCTTTAATCTATGGGACTTATTGTATATTGAAAAATAAAAATGAAATTCTGCGTGATTTACAATTTATGAAGATATTGAGTTTTCCAAGTAAAAGGGTGGAATTAAGCCTAAATGCCTTGAGAAAACATGTCAGTTACCTCAAAGTGTTTCTCAACAAGTAACTTTAGAATTTTTCAAACTCCAACTTTATCTGTTTCAAGTTTATAAGATGGCTATCTTCGGAAATACATTTTAATACGTATTTAAAAAAAATAGCGTTCCTAATACATTTAAATGTGTTTTAACTGTAAATAGGGGTGTGTTGACACATAAAGGTAATTTTCAATTGTCTCGTTTATGTTCTGTATTTAGAAAATATGTTCTACGGTTAATTGGTATTTAAATAGCTAATTAGAAAAAAATCTAAAACGCTGATTAAAAATTAATATTGTTTCTTGTTGATTTATTTGAACCAGAAATTATTAATTATTAATTTATTTTTAATTGAGAAGAAATACTAGCTTGAAAAATGTCTGGATGAGAAATCTCAATTTGTTCATATTCCTTTTCTCTCTTTTACATTTTGTTCTTCGTCAATCTCATTTCCTTTTAACTTACACAAAAGATGTTCTGTTGGTATTAGCTGACAACAATATCCTCTATTTACTATTCCAAATTCAAAAAATATCATAGTGATTACATAAAATTTGCATTTCTGATATAAAAAGTATAACTCAAGAATTATTGTTATTGTTATATGTAAAAAAATAAATAAATAGGATTTATTTATATTTGCTTTGTTACTTGTGACTGCCCACCCCAAATAACTACTTTTCATTTTTTTTATTCTATTCTGATTCTAATAATTTTGAGATTGTTTAAAGTTAACTAAGAGGTTATTTGCTTCACTTCTTTCTAGTTTTATGTCCTATCTACCTATTCGTTTATCATATTATATTAAGGCCCTGATATTATTTAAATATTAATATTACAGGAGTTCCTAGGGACGGGATAACTCAGCTAGAACCGGAGTCAGGAAAAAAATAATTAAATCTCCCGCTTGGGGCCCCTCGAAATTGGATCCAATTAATAGCCCATCGCTAAGAGACCTCCGATCAATTAATCTCAGTTGAAAGTTTTCAAAAGGGCCGAAGAGATCCACCCTCTTTAAATACAAAATCTTTTTAATTTTCCCTTTGCTTTATGGATTCCCTTCAGCTCAGTGGAGGGAGGGGATGGGGAGGGAAAACATCAAATTTTCATAACGTTAATGAACCAATCCATCACTCGAAGGGTGAACACATTTAGCAGACATTTCAGAAGATATAATTCATTTTTTCAGAATTTCTTGCTACTTTGAATTTTTCTGTATGCTTTCATTAATGTACTATTGAAAAATTTAATTCCAAAATTAAGAATTTTGTTTCATTTATTTTAATTATTTTCAATAATAAACGATTGTAATAGACCAAAAACTTAATCCTCTTCCCCTCAAAATTTGAGGGGAAGAGGGTTAAGTTCTGGATACGTTTTTCTGGATTCACGTTTCTGGATACTTGGAATTCGAAAATTGAATAAATGTTTTTTTTTATTCGTTCGCCGTCCGCCGTCTGCGCATTTTCTCCGAAACTACTGGACCGATTTTTTATTCTCAAATTTGGATTTAATTTCAGAGGTAACCCGAGGATGATCCTCTTACATCGAAATCACTATCCACCTTTTCCTTTCAAGATAGCGGCCGAGAAACCTTTGTTGCTATAGACTGTAGCGCCTAAACGAACGTACCGATTTCAATGAAAAGTGACTAAAGTTTTCTTCTCTATGCCTTTTAAACTTATCTGTATAATATAATTCAACGAAAAGAAGTTGAAAAAAGTTGCTAAGGATGGTAAAATTTGATTTCCCAATAACTCAAAGAGTATACACTTTTTTTTTTAAATATCACATAGATGAAAATTCTCAAAAGCAAAATGATAAAATAAGACAAATTTGTTTTCTAATGTCTGGAAGTTTAAACAAAACATGAGGGTGTTTTTTTGCATGTCTTATCATATATAATATATGTTTTCTATTACTTAACAAATCAGTTAGATGCATACAAATATATTTAATATTTTTTTTTTTGGGGGGGGGAGGTTAAATATCTTTAGTACATGTGAATATTATTGACAAACCATTTAATTTACTTTTAAAATAAGAAGATATTAAAAGAATAAGATGTTCGGGAATATAAATTTATTATACAATATAAGGAAGAAGTTTATATTATTTTTTACTTTACTGACTTTATTAATTGTTTATATTATTTCTTTGTTTTTATATTATTATAAATAGTTTTGAATATTAGAATCATTCAAAATTAAGAAATAAGCATTATATTTAAACATTTTTTTCTGCAATGATATTATGAATTATTAACCACATTATAAACCTATAACAGTTTTATAGAGAATATACGTTTTTACCTTGTTTATTTACTTTGTTGCAGGTTACATAGAAGAGGACTACATGAGGGGCGACAGAGGCTCGAACGAGGTGAGCTGCCACGACGGGGGCATCCCGATCTTCAGGCTGCGGAGCGTGGAGGAGACGGAGGCGGCGCACGACCTCCTGGAGCTGAGCCGCTCGCTGCCGCCGCTGCCCGCCCCCGGCGTCACCCCGCACTACTCCCTGCCCCAGGAGCCCCTCTACACCCACAGCGCCCAGCCGGTCTACCACTGCTGCGAGGAGGTCCAGCACCCGACAAACCAGCCACCACTCACCCCGCCCAACTCAGAGTACTCTTCCGACGCCGAGAACAACAACCCAAACCAGGCACCCAGTTCAGGAGCCAACCTTCAACCCGCCGTCTACACCTACGATGCTCTTCTAGTCACCGACGGCAGGTCCAAGAACCGAAAAGAGCGGAAGACAACGGGTAAAGTGGCTCCACTCAGTCCCATATCTTCAGACGACGGCGTGACGACTGAAGCAGAAGAAAACCCTTGCGATAAAGGCGGACGCTACGTCTGTTCCGAGTGTGGTAAGAAGTACGCGACCTCCTCTAACCTGTCGAGGCACAAACAGACACACAGGAGCCTCGATTCCCAGTCGGCCAAGAAATGCTTGACCTGCGGTAAAGCTTACGTTAGCATGCCGGCCCTCGCGATGCACCTCCTGACGCACAAGCTGTCACACGCTTGCGGAGTTTGCGGGAAGCTGTTCTCCAGGCCGTGGCTGCTCCAGGGACACCTCCGCTCGCACACCGGGGAGAAGCCGTACGGGTGCGCCCACTGCGGGAAGGCCTTCGCAGACCGGTCCAACCTGAGGGCACACATGCAGACCCACTCGGCCGACAAGAACTACCAGTGCAACAGGTGCCACAAGACCTTCGCCCTCAAGTCCTACCTCAACAAGCACCTCGAGTCGGCCTGCATAAAGGAGGAACAAGAAGGAGTCGACGTCACTGTAGTGTTCGAAAATGTCCGGTCGAGTTTGCAGGTTCAGTAGCAGCAAAGGGACTTCTCTGTGATACAATTCGCAAAGAGAGGTACACACCAATGAAGGAGAACATTCGTGATATTTTATGCAATATGGACGATTCACACACCAAAGTGGACAGTGATATATACACAACTACAAATAAATTTATATATATGATATGTACTGTATTATATATAATAATTATATATATATAAGTATATGAATATCTGTTTTAACAATATTGATTCATTATTACTAGACGGAAAAACATGAAAAATTTGAAACATCCATATGAACAACCATTGTTATGTATTTTCGTCTTTATCCGAGCAACGATAGAATTAGATTATAAATAGTAATTGATAATATTCATAGAACTATCCAATTAATTTTTATAAATGATATATATTTAAATGGATATATATTAAATACCAGTTTTGATATTTGTCAATACATAACGTAATCGTTTAGCCTATTGACCTGCTCAAAAAATTTGTTTGTTGTAATAAGCAGAAATACTCATATTTATCTAATTAAAAGAGATTATTTAAAGAATATGGATATGTCGGTATAATATTTTATAGACTGGGGTTAATAACTGAGAAATAAAGTTTATATAGCTATAGGTATTTTTGGATATGATATGTGAGTATATATTCCTACAATACTGTGTATCTAGACATTAAAATATAGCACGTCGTATAATGCTACAATAATTTTCAAATACGTTTACAGCATTTTATTGTTTAGTGGCTTAACTTGACAAACACCATTTTATTTGTAGGTTAAAACTGATCTTGCCTACTTCTTTTATAACGGGTCTGTATTCCTTTTAAAGTATTGAAAAAAAAAAAGAAGAAAAGAAATGAAAAAAGAAAGTGATTACTGGTTTTAAAAAAATATAAGAGTAAATAGGCTATTGAAAATAGTCATTATATGATTTAAAAGGGAATATAATCTAGGAATGTGTGAATGTATGTTAAAGATTGATTGTATTTTAATATAATTTGATTATACTAGTCGTTACAAGCCTAAATAAACCTGAGTACTTGTAAATAGGATTTTTAAAAATTGATGAATATATTTTTGTTCTTTCCAATGTGAAACGATTTTCTGCTTAAAGAAGTGTGATTGAATGTAATTTAAGGTATTGTACATAGCTAACTGTAATGAACTACTCCCAATAACTCTATCTATAAGCCTAAAGAGCCACACGTCCCAAACTTCTGTTTAGATGTTTATATTTATAGTGATAATTTTGTGAGACATGAATCTGTAAAGTACGTGTTATCAAATGTTTTAAGAAAAAAAAAACGACCAATTAGAGTGTTTTTGACAGATGTTAATTAATGTTTATACTTAGTTCAATTGTGAACACGTTAAGTCCTAGTGCCCGTTGGGAGGCGGGCCTTAAAAAAAAAATAGTGTTGAAATTATTTTGCTGGTGAATGTATAGTTGGCCTTAACTTAGTTTTTGTTTTTGTCAAAAAATAAAAAAAGCCTATCAACAGTTGTGAAACAAATTCTAGTCATTAGCTCATACTTTGAGTGCTTAGTGTTGTTTTTGTTGTTGTTGGATGAGAAAGTGCTGCGATTTTCAAATACAAAAATAAAACATTGTATTAGATACATCGATGTAGATATATATGCACAAAATTTTGTGGGAACGCATATATATCTGTATTGAATTTTATAAAGGTTTACGCTTAATATTATTAAAGGGAATAGCTGTCAAAGTATGAGCTTTTTAGAGTGCAATGGAAAAACAAATGTATAAAAATAAAAATTTTTATTATTTTGTAATGATAGTCATATAAATATTAAAATTACCAAAGAAAAATATATATTATTTCTGATATTTTAAGGATGACCCTTCTCCTTGAAAAAAAAAAATACAAACAAACAGAAAAAAATCGCTTAAAACTCATGATCCATGGCATTTTTGGTAGACTGGTAGAAAAAGCTTTATAAGGACCAAGTTTTTACAACCAACGGGGTATTATACTGAGGCCGATCGGAAAGTTGGGAACGAGATATTATCAATATTAAATAACAACTTACTAAGAACTTTATGAAGGGAATTGGCTCATTCAATATATCTTATATATATAAAAAAAAAGATCTATTAAATAGGAAGAAAAAAAAGTTCAAAGAATGGGTGGGCTCACATTTTCCGTTTGATTACATTCATCGACTTATTTGCATAATATATCGATAGCTACACTGCAAAAGACTGTAAGCGCATAACATAAAATTATATATAAGACGAAGTATACAGTGTATTTGTTATTATATGAAGTTGATTTTCCTTTCAATTTTCATTGCATGCTTAAGAGAAACTTGTTTTTTCCTAATTGTTTTTAAGAATAGACACGAGGCCTTAATTAATCGGGAAAGCTAAAAAATGTACATTCTAACTAAATTGTACTTACAGACTTTGCCGCGTGGCTGTCGATATATTGCTAACACACAAGAAATGAACTTATTGACTTAACAGTAATATTTAAATCGCATCAAATTAATTAATTAAGTTATACATAATTATTCAATTTATGAATTAGTTAACTTAATTAAATATGATAAACTATAAAATGTACATTGATCCTGTTGTTTAACAAATGTTTCCATCATGGTTGTTTTATGCTATCAATGAGATCCTCTTCAATGCTAGAACAATAAATAGCTTAATCGGTACACAATTATGCTTACATGTGTTTCAAAAATACAATTATTTCAAAATTGGCTTACCTTAAAACACAGCCTCGATACCTCACGGATATACCGACAGTCTCAGCACCGTTTCAGTGTATCAGGATTTGCCCTGGAACCAGGGCCCAAAAATCGACCCAAACATCGCAGGCGAAGATTTGGTTGTAAATTACGAAAGTGTATATTATTCTGAGTAAAAATCTTGTCTGCCGTTCCAGTGCTGCTGGTTTAAAACAAGAAAAATTGTGAAAAGTTTTTATTTTTTAAACTTGTAAGAATGGTTTTAGACAAGTCAGAAGCAAAAACCACCAAGAGAAAACTTATTGAAGTGTTTTTTCACCTATAACTCCTAAACGATGCATCAAAACGAAAAATATATAATTTAATAAATTAAACAATTTTAATTTGTTTGTCGAACTAGTATATGAACTTTATTATTTGGTTACGTGTTGAGGTATAAAACCAAGGTCAACCAACGCTGATTTTTAACCAATTTGTCAACAACTCAGACAAATTACTATAAACGGCCCTGTGATTTGGAAATGATTTCTTTAAGAGGGAAATCCCATAGAATTAAAGTTGTTGAGCATCAAATTTTGCTTCCACTGAGAAATGACATTTTGATTGTAGGCCAATTATATATCTCGGATCGGGATTCGAACCGATTTTATGCGGAGCAAGTGACATACAGTAAATTAGTTGGTACTCACTGGAAGCAAAATTTGATGCTCTACAACTTTGACTCTATGGGATTTTCCTCTTTTTCTTTTTGAGGGACTCATTTACAAGTTACAGGGCCATTTACAATAATTTATCTCAGTTGGTTGATCGTAGTTTTATACCTTACCGCGTAACCAGGTTATAAAGTGTATGTACTCGTTCGACGCACAATTTAAAGTTCATTAAATTATTTAAGAGTGTATTTTTCACTTTTATGCATCGTTTAGAAGTTATAGGTGAAAAAATACACAAAAAATTTGACTTTTATGGCTTCAAAAAGTTTTCCCTTGGTGGCTCGCATTAGCAATTTTGTTTTTTACAGGTCTAAAAAAAATAAAACTTTTCTCACATTTTTGGTTATGGATTTATTGTTTTGATTCTTAAATGACTGGCCTTATATTCTTTAAATCAGTCACGATTATTTAAACCACCAGCCCTAAAACGGCAGACAAGATTCTCTTTACTCAGAATAATATACACATTCGTCATTTACAATCACACCTTCGCCTGCGATTGGGTCTATTTTAAAAGTATGTTGAATTTAGAAATAATTGTTATTTGAAACATATGAAAGCCTAATTGTGCACCGATTAAGCTATTTGTAATGTCTAACATTGCAGAGGATCCCATTGTTAGCATTAAAAAATCGGGATTGAAAAGTCGAATAAATAACAGGATCAATGAACGTTTTGTAGTTAATTGAATAATAATTAAGTGACCTAATTCCTAAATTGAATATGATTATGTTAAAATATAATACTCAAAGGTAGATGGAAACAATTTTGTATATAAATATATATACATATATTTTGTTTCGTTCAAATATGATAATCTTATTTAGCTACGCAGGTTTTTTCTGTATAATATAGTCTTGATTTTTTTTTTTTTATCGTTAATATTTTTTTCACAAAAACTGTGTGAGCCCATTCCTTAAAATGCACTTGTTTTGTGCGGCCACGTCCATTAAACCCAGTGTTCACGCGCTTAATTTTTCAACAACAAAAAAAAATATATATATATATCATAAAACTAACTGAAAAAGCTTTTAAATATAAATTTTCCTATAACTTATAGCGGTTCCACGCTTGTCATTTTGCTAATAAGACTTAGATGGCATATGTATTCTCTCCATTTAATATGCTGTGAAATGATGTAATTTATAATGTAAAGGCGATTATATAGAATTATATATGCATATAAGTATTTATAAAATTTATGAATAAATAAAAAAAAAAAAAAGGAAGCATGATATATTTTACAATGAATTATATACTGTCCATTTATTAAAATTATAATATTTGCATGCTGAATAGATGATCGGTAGGAATTTATTTAATAAAATAAACAACAACCAAAAAAAAAAAAAAGTTTTATATAATAGAAAGAAACAACGAAAGCCATGGATCATCATTTCTTGAAATATGAACGATAATATTATGGGTGTGATAAAAGAGTTAAACTGGAAATATGTCGAGGAGGTGGTTAGTAATAATTGGCAATAAAATAGCAATATATTGTAATGTAATGTTTATTTATTTTGTGTACATTTATTTATTCCCGTTCCCTCCTTCCTAGGTTGGTGATTACAGAGATAGAAAAAGTTTTATAAATTATACTGAAAATTGTGCATTATTTTAAAGGATAGACACCAAATCCAAAATCAAAAACAAAATAGGACAAACTAAGTATTCATCCTTACTGATGAAAATATATTTTTTAACGAATCATAAGGAGGTAAAACCAATTTTATTAGTTAACGAACCGGAAGAGAGATAAATGTGTTAAAAAAAAATTGAGTAAATAAATGAAACCATTAGACAAAAGAGTTATTTTATTTCATTTATTTTTTTAAATGTAAAAGCAATCAATTTAAATTATCTTCAACATCGGTAATTCCTCCCTAAAATTTTGTGTAGAATCTATAAATTTTCAATTTTTACATTTATTCTTTTATGGTTTAGTTATTATTTAGAGTGAGCTCTCGGCGTCTTTTTCAAAGTGACTTTAGTCTAAAAAATACATACAAATAAGAAATATATATTTTAAAATCCATATGTGCTTTTTTTAGGTGAAAATTTTCTAATATTATAAAAATTTTTTTTTTTTTTTTTTTTTTTTTTAAATTTCTTTATTGAGTATTATAACAATCTGTCTGTTCGACATTGGTTATAGTGAGGTAGGATGACATTCACACCATATGTACAAAAAAAATAAAATAAATAGAACAAAATAATAATCAAAAGTATATACAATAGACAATAAAATAAAATAACCTAAAAAATAAGAAAATTAAAACTAAGGAAAAAAAAAAAAAATAAAATAACATGCATACCTATATACAATCAGGCGAGGGAACTCCAGGAGAACCCTGCGCTACTCTTCCAACCGCGTCACTGGTACTAAAGCCAGCGGAGATTGGTCGAGAGCACTTTAGCCACATACACACATGTCTTGAGTGAAGAATCTGGCCATTGCCAGAACTCCAATTTATATAATTTACAAAAGGTCGCGAGGCCACTGCCGTTTCAACCTTCTTGGAGGATTATAGGGATGGGAGATGCTTGATAGGGATTGTGCAAGAGGATTTGGGTGGTAAGTAAGGTTCTGGTGGAATTTGGAGAACTTTTCTGGGATAAGGTCTAGGACAAATGGGATGTTAAGGTCATGATGTAGGGTTTTGTTGGATACATAGAAAGGAGCATCGACTATTGTTCGAAGGACTTTAGACTGGAAGGATTGGATGCGCTTGATGTTAGAAAATTTTGCTGATCCCCACAGTTCTAGTCCGTAAGTCCAAATAGGTTTCAGTATTGTCTTGTAGATCAGTAGCTTGTTTTCAATGGAAAGTTTAGATTTTCTGCTTAGTAGTCGGTATAGTTGGCCGTATCGTCGGTTGAGTTCTTGTCTTTTGAGTCTAGTATGCGGGTTCCAAGTTAGTCTTCGTTCTAAATGAAAGCCAAGATACCGGACTGTGTCTGAATAAGGAAGCTGGATGGAATTAAAGAGTACTGGTGGACAGGAATTGCGTCGGAGTGTAAAAGTAATGTGTTGGCATTTAGATTCATTAACTTTAATGCGCCAGTTATTACACCAGTGCTCAATCAAGGTGAGATGACTTTGGAGATTTAAGGATGCTATTTCGGGATCAGAGTTGGATGATAAGATTGCGGTGTCGTCAGCGAATGTTGCAAGAAAAGTATCGGGATGAACAGGGATGTCAGCAGTAAAGAGGATGTAAAGCACGGGACCCAAGACGCTGCCTTGGGGAACACCGGCTTTAACGGAGTAGATATTGGAAAATTCTGTTCCACAGCGAACTCGAAAGGAGCGGTCAGAGAGGTAGGATCGGAGGACTAGGTACAAGGACTGAGGTAAATGGATTTTAAGCTTGGAGAGCAGTCCGGAGTGCCATACCCGGTCAAATGCCTGTGCAATGTCCAGAAAGGCACCCGAACAGTATTCCTTGTTTTCTAGGGCTGAGGAAATATGATCAACAACTCGGAGTCCTTGTTGAACAGTAGAATGTTGAGAGCGAAAACCAAACTGATGGGAAGGGATATTTTGGGATTCTATAATGGGTAGGATTCGTTTCAAAAGGATCTTTTCAAAAATTTTTGAAAGGATTGGGAGTAGGCTGATTGGTCTATAGGATGTTGAGCTATTGAGAGGTTTTCCTGGTTTTGGGAAAAGGATAATAGTGGAGTGTTTCCATAACAGAGGGAAGTGGGTGGTGCGTAGGATACAATTGTAGATATATGTAAGGAATATGACTGCTTTGGATGGAAGTTGTCGAAGGATTTGAGGTGTAAGGAGATCATGTCCAGGAGCTTTACGGAGGATTAGTTTTTTTAATTGAAATTTTACTTCGGAAGGATGAATAGCTTTTGGGGGCAAGGAAAGTGGGATTGGTGATGTAAGGAGTTCTTCTACTGTTACGGTGTGGGCAGGATGGGATTCCGGATGTGAAATAAATGTATTGGATAGGTGAATGGCGAACTCCTCAGCTTTATCTTCGTCAGATGCTGCCCAGGAGCCATCATCTCGTCGGAGAGGATGGGAAATGCGGTGAGGATTTAGGATTTTTGTTGTGGTTTTCCAAAGGGAATTGTCGCGAGAAGAGAGGGAGGATAGGTAGGAGTTGAAGGATTGTGATCTGAAGGTGGCTAATTCCAGTTTTAATTGTTTGCAGTAGTAATTATAGGAGCAGCGGTCGGTAGGATGTCGGGTACGTTGCCATAATAATCTGGCACGGCGTTTGGTGCGGATTAGGTTAAGGAGGTGTTGGGGTAGAATGGTCTTTATAGGAATTCTGGAGGAGTCTTTTGGGAAGGAGGCAGTCCAGGCGGCTTGTTGGATTGTGGTAGTAAAGGAATTTACGGCACTATCAAGGTCATCGGGAGTTTTGAGGGATATGTTGAGATCAATATTATCGGAGATTATTTGGCGGAAAAGGTCCCAGTTTACTGGGCCCCTAATGAATGACGGTGGAGAAGGTTTGGGAACAGGTTCAAGTGAAACATTAAGGATTAGAGGACTATGGTCAGAGGAAAGTTCATTTAGACGTGTAATGGAACAATTGAGGGGACTTAAGCCGCTGTGGATAAAGAAATCAAGAAGATCAGGATTACGGTTGGGATCTGTGGGCCAGTAGGTAGGAGAGTTGGGGGAAAGGAGGTGAAAACGTTGGGAATTGAGTGCAGACAGCAGGGTTCGGCCACGAGAATTCGTGGTTCTGGAACCCCATTGTTGGTGCTTGGCATTTAGGTCTGCACCCAAGATGAAGTGATGTCCTAAGGAGTCGAGGAGAGAACTGAATTGGGCATTGGATATGGATCGGTTAGGAGGGCAATACGCTGATGCAAGAGTGACCGGAAAGGAGAAGGTTTTTATCACGATAGCGGTGGACTGTAGGAAATCATGTATTGGTAATGGGAGTAGGTGATGGGAGAGGGATTGGTGTACAATTACAGCAGTACCGGCATGTGCTTTTCCGTCAGGGTGGTCAGTACGATATGTCAGGTATTGTGGTATATTGAAGTGCTGTTTAGTGGTTAGTCGAGTTTCAGTAATTAGTGCCACATCAATGTTCTTGTCAAGTAGTAAAGTAGATAGTTCGTCTGTATGATTTCTAACACCATTCGCATTCCAAAGGAGAATGGATATGGGTTTAGGGATGTGAGTCATTTAAGGATTTTTCAAAGGAGGGATGAGGTGAGATACGAGATTCGTGAGGAGTGATATGAGTGGAGTAACAAGGGATTTGAAATCGGTGAGGAAAGATGCTAACAAACTTGTGAGATCTGTTGCATTTGAAGGAGGAGGAATATGAGGAATTTGTTGTTGGTGGTTAGGTATATTAGGATGAAGAGGATTTTGAGGTTGGGTTTGAGGTTGTTGTTGTGGCAGGGCTTGACATTTATCGGTTAAAGTCTTACCTCTAAGTAGTTGGGAGAATGATACATCATTGTTTACAATTCTGGAAGGCTCTCTCTCTCTTCTTGTTCTTAGTGCTTCATCTTGAATCCGGTTTTTCTGGTGTCTGGTTTTGAGATTCTTGTAAATTTGGCAGCCTTTGTAGTTGGCCGGGTGTCCCTCCATGCATAGGGCACATACTGCTGGATCTTGTATAGGTTTGGTGCACTCTACAGATTTGTGCTGTTCACCGCACTTCACGCAACGCGGCAGATGGTGGCAATATGTCTTCGTGTGGCCATAGGTCTGACAATTATGGCACTGCACGATGTCTCTCTTGGGATATGGCTTCTCAACTTTCACCATTGTATAGTATATTCTTGTGATATCATATATTTTTTCGATACCTGGTGATGGCTCCAAGTCCACGAAAAACAATGGTAGTGGGATCCTATTTCGTAATCCTGGCTGCTCCCTGTCCTCCTTCAAAACGTTTGTTACCTGGCGTACATTGAAACCAAGCGTCGTTAGTTCTTCTTTAATAACTTCAGTGGGGGTTGAGGAATGTAAATTTCTTATCACCACTCGTAAAGCTCTTTCCTGCCTCAGCTGGTAAGTGTGAAAATTCGCATTTGTTTCTGATAAGTACTTCACTATTTTTCGGTAGGCTTCTGCAGAATCAGGTGTTATCTTGGTGTCATTGGTCCTGTTAAGGCATGAATAACTGCCAGAGCAGATTTTATTTAGTTGGGTGCAGAACATCTGGAAATTTTTTATATTTTTCACAAATATCGGAGGAGGCTTTGGTTCTCTGGGTATTGCTGCAGACTCCATTACTTCTTTGTCATTTTGAAGCACTTGGTAGGGGTTTGGAGTAAAGAAAGGTGATTCTTCAATCGTTTCTTGTGCAGACGTACCTGGTTGGGGCTGAGGTTCTGGTTCTGAAGTGTTCATTTTGGTCACTGGAGGTATTTCTCGTAGGCAGCGACGAGTCCTTTGTTTGGCTGGTGAGCTAACTCCGTCTGACCGAGACCTCTTGGGCACCTTACTGGCCATCACTTGCTGATCATACCGCATATCATAAGAGAAAAATAAATAAATAAATAAAAAAAAAAAAAAAAAAAATTTTTTTTTTTTTTTTTTTTTTTTTCTTAAAATAACAAAAAAAAAAGATGCCAACAGTAAATATCAACTGCTCTGATATACACTTTAACTGTATCACGTGAATAATCAGAGAGGTTCCGCTATAAAATTGGTAAAAACTGAGAGAGGAGTTGAGGAGACAACCTTCTCATCAGCTGATCCACTGCCTTCAATATTATAAAATAAGGCTCTGTTTATTTTTTCACCATACTTATTTTAATTTTCATAGCTACGATTCGGCCGATAAGCCATATTCAAGTCACTTTATCCAACCATGCTTTTTGCATGTAGTCCAAAATCAGACTTTTGATGTTATTAGTGAGATGAGATTTGATGTTACTAGTTTTTATGTTATTATTCGCAAAACATTTAGGTCATTAGCGGCTTATCCAAAAAAAGTATTATTGTTTAAAAAAAAAATATTTAGCTGGTAGGTTTATTGGAGAAAAATAAAAATTAATAAATTAATCGAGTTCTGCGCATGCGCTAGTATCTAACAACCCACCTGCTACATCGTCTCTCACAAATACCTTAATTATCAGTGAATTTGTGAACTGTTATGTTAAAAAATCAGTGTAATTAACAATTATATAGTTAATTCTTGAACAGAACCATAAACACGGTGAGTAACCGCTTGTTTATTAACTGTAAACAACCAAAGAATTAGATAGAGTGGCCATTCTTATCTGCAGTCCCCCCACTTAGAGTCCGGCAGTCTCAGTACCTGTCGAGTTGTCTAAGTAACTGGTTTATATCTCTCGGCCCTCTATCGGTCTGCTTAATTTTTACGTAAAAAAAACTTTTTCAATAGTCGTTGACATGAAATGCGATATTATCAAATGATAATGTCTATTAAGAAGAAAAGATCGAGAAGCTTAGGCAATAATAGCTCTCTCAATTCTCCAGTGAAACAAAAGCCTAGGCGTTCTAACAGAAAAACACCACCATCTACACCTGACAGACCAAATGAACCACAATCTGGTACCTCAACAGAAATTATGACCACCGAAACAAACATTGGAACAGATGAATCTCCATTTTTTACTCCTAACCCATACCAACTACTATCTAATACTCCAGAAGAAACTATGGAAATACCATCAACTCCCATAGAGCCAAAACCACCTCCAATATTTATAAAAAATATAAAACATTTTCCGTTACTTTGCCAGCATTTAAATAAATTACTTGACAATGGTAAATAAACATGTCAAAGTCAAATCAATGACATCAAGTTAATGCCAGATTCCCCTGAATCATATAGAAAAATAGTAAAATACTTGACTGATACAAAGGCGGGATTCCATACATATCAGTTATTCCAAGAGAGAGCACTAAGAGTAGTGATAAGAGGTGTCCACCCATCAACTCCACCTGAGGCAATCAAAGAAGAATTGACAGAACTGGGTTTCAGTGTCCGCCAAATTGTCAACGTATGTAAAGATAACAAAGAGCAATCAGGTACAAACAACAAAATAGCCCTACTACTTTTTTTTGTAGACCTAGAGCGCACCACTGGGGTTGATAACATCTATAAATTAAGACACCTGTACTATACTAGTATAGTTGTCGAAAAACCATATGAAAAACGGGAAATAGTCCAATGTCATAATTGCCAATCATATGGCCATACTAAAAGCTATTGCCACCGCTTACCGCGATGCGTGAAGTGCGGGCAACAACATAAGAAGGAACTGCAATCTTCCGACTTATGTTGTTGCCCGCACTTCACGCATCTCGGCAACAACATAAGTCGAAAGATTGCAGTAAGTGCAAGGAAATCCCTGTGGCATGCGCATTATGCCATAAAGATCACCCTGCAAACTACAAAGGATGCCAGACATATAAAATCTTAAAATCAAGATTACAGACAGCACCTAGACATGAAGAGACTTACAGGACTCCCAGACCACCAAGGCAATCCTCAAGATTTGCAAACAAAGAAGTCTCTTATGCTCAAATGTTAGGAGAACTAGAACAGCATTCTCAACCTCAGGCCCTGCAACAAACTCAGCCACTACCTCATGGTTCACCATCCGAACATAATAACACCCAAAAGTTCAGTCCTCACCAAATATCCTACATTCCTCCCCCTAACAATTCCAATGACCTTACCAGCCTCCTTACATCATTCCTCTCCGAAATCAAATCCCTCATCACCCCGCTCATCACCTTACTTACAAACGTCATAGCCAATCTTATTCCACCGCCAAGAATTCCTTGAATGTCCTCAATAAAACCCCTCTCCATTCTCCTTTGGAATGCGAATGGTGTTCGAAATCACATTAAAAAACTAACCTTTTTTCTACAGGACAATAACATAGACATAGGCCTAATAACTGAGACCCGAATAACTAACAAAAGACAGTTCAACATACCTGGCTACAAGATATATCGAACTGACCATCATGATGGAACAGCACATGCTGGCACTGCTGTCATCATCCACCAATCCCTCTCCCATTATTTGTATCCCCTACCAGTTCTCGATTTCCTACAAACCTCAGCAATAACTATCCAAACTTCAGTTTTTCCTGTTACAGTTGTCGCAGCATACTCTCCACCTAAAAAACCAATATCTGAAACTAACTTAATTTCCTTTCTTAAGTTCCCTAGGACACCACTTCCTTACAGGTGCAGACCTTAATGCCAAACATCAGCAATGGGAGCCAGAACCACGAATTCCCGCGGGCGAACATTGCTGTCTGCTCTTAATTCCCATAATAGCAACATCCTTTCTCCTGATACTCCTACATACTGGCCAACAGATCCTAACTGTAATCCTGACCTCCTTGACTTCTTCATTCACAAAGGTCTAGGGCAGCTAAATTTCTCAATTTCACGGCTCGATGACCTTTCCTCAGAGCATAGTCCGCTAAACCTAACCCTTTCCGCATCGCCTATCTCCAAATTATCTCCTCCCTCATTCATCAGAGGCCCAGTCAACTGGAACCTTTTCCGCCGAACAATAACAGATGCAATAGACCTCAGAGTACCCCTAAAAACCCTCAAGACCTAGATAATGCAGTGAGTTCCTTCACCACCTTGATACAACAACCAGTCTGGACTGCATCCTCACCACTCCCCTCCAAAAAAAATCCCTCAAAAAGAATCCCTTACCCCAAAACCTTACTGACCTTATTAAATCCAAACGCCAATCTAGGACCCTCTGGCAAAGAACCAGGCATCCTGATGATCGGAAATTGTATAATTACTATTCCAAACAGGTTAAAAAAGAACTGACGACCTTTAGATCCCAATCCTAAAATTCCTACCTTTCTTCCCTCTCTACCGATGACAACTCCCTCTGGAAAGTGACCAAAAAAATCCTTAAATACCAATCTATTTCCCACCCACTCCGACGAGATGATGGAACCTGGGCTTTGTCAGATGAGACTAGAGCTGATGAATTTGCCAAACATCTATCCAAAACATTCACTCCCCACACCGAACTCCATCCCACCCACACTGCTGAAGTTAAAGAACTCCTCTCTTCTCCGATTCCTCTCTCCTTGCCTCCTAAAGCTGTCAACCCATCTGAGGTCAAATTCCTTATAAACAAATTAAAACCCCGAAAATCCCCTGGATATGATCTCCTCACTTCACAAATCCTCAGACAACTTCCCAAAAAAGCAATCATATTCCTTACCTATCTATACAACTGCATCCTTCGCACAACCAACTTTCTTTTGGTGTGGAAACATCATCCAGTTTCCAAAACCAGGTAAACCTGTTAATAACACATCATCCTATAGACCAATAAGCTTACTCCCGATCCTCTCAAAAATCTTTGAGAAAATCCTTCTCAAACGCATCCTACCCATAATCGAATCCCACAATATCCTCTCCCATCAGTTTGGTTTCCGCTCAAGACATTCCACTGTTCAACAAGGCCTCCGCGTCGTTGGCCATATATCCTCTGCGTTTGAAAAAAAGCAATATTGCACTAGTGCCTTTCTGGACGTAGCGCAAGCTTTCGACCGGGTGTGGCATGATGGCTTGCTTTTCAAGCTCAAAACTCACTTACCCCAATCCTTGTATCTATTCCTCAAATCCTACCTCTCAAATCGTTCCTTTCAAGTCCGCTGCGGCACTGAATTCTCCAACTATTATCCAGTTGAGGCTGGTGTTCCACAAGGCAGTGTCTTGGGCCCAGTTCTCTACATACTTTTCACAGCTGACATTCCAACCCATCCTAATACCCTTCTAGCAACATTTGCTGACGATACCACCATCCTATCTTCCCACCCAGACCCTGAAACAGCATCCCTAAACCTTCAAAGACACATCTACCTAATAGAACAATGGTGCAACAATTGGCGTATCAAGATCAATGAATCCAACCGCAAGCATGTCACCTTTACCCTCCGACGCAGATCCTGTCCACAAATCCTTTTCAACTCAGTACCTCTTCCCATCTCAGACGCAGTTCAGTATCTTGGATTCCTTTTAGACAAAAGACTAACATGGAACCCACATACCAGACTTAAAAGACAAGAGCTTAACCGACGACTTGGCCAGTTATACAGACTACTTAACAGAAAATCTAACCTCTCAATTGAAAACAAACTATTAATATACAAGACCCCATACTGAAACCCATCTGGACCTACGGTCTTGAACTGTGGGGGACAACTAAATTATCGAACATCAAACGCATCCAATCCTTCCAGTCTAAAATCCTCCGTATAATAGTCAATGCTCCTTATTATGTTACGAACAAAACCTTACATCATGACCTTAACATCCCTTATGTCCTTGATGTTATTCCATCCCGATTTTCAAATTTTCATCAGAACCTAACCTATCATCCTAATCCCTTAGCACAATCCTTATCTAGTTCCAGTCACTCCTATAATCTTCCTCGAAGGCAGTGCCCTCGAGATATTTTGTAAAGACGTCATTGGAGTCCTGGCAATGGCCAGCTTCTCCACTCAAGTCATGAGTGTATGTGGCTTTAGTCCCCTCTCTCAGTCTCCACTGGATTCCCATCCTAGTGATGCGGCTGAGAGAGAAGCGCTGGTATCTCTTGGAGTCTTGCCTTGTCCTCCACACGTTGGGGAAAAGGTCCGACTCGGAGCTCCCTTGGCTGACTGTAAATATTGTAAATAAGTTTGAATGTGTTTTTATTTATTATTATTTATTTTTCTTTTATTTTAGTTTTTATTTAATGTTGTATCATGTTTGATTTATTCTGTTACTCCAAGTTTTATTTAATTTTATTTTCTTATAATCTTGTTCTTCTTTTATTGTATACATGGTATGATTGTACTTCATAAATACTCAATGCCCTTAATTGAGGCAAAATGTATTTTTTTTCTCAATAAAAATTGTTATACAATACAAAATAAATAAGTCAAAATTTGTTTAAATATATTTGTTGAGATATATTACGATCTGTCACAATTAAGGATAGAAATGAAAAAAACAAAATAACAAAATGTAATAAAATAAAAAATATACAAATAAAAAAAATACATAAAGGAAGACAAATTGAATACAAGAAAAAGATAAACAGAAATCATTATTGTAACCGTTTCATTAAATTTCCTCTTATTATAGATGCTATTATTTTGTCAGATCTATTGCTGTCGTTTCCCTACTCTATTGATATATCTCTGGATCATTTAGTTTACGGCTATAAAAAGGGTAATCTTGGAAAATGTGAGTTATGGACAGGACACTATTGCAATATAGGTATCTAGGTGGTGCAACTTTCGTGTCAATTTCCTCTCTGCGAATGTTGCGACTAGAAGAATTCCAAGGTTCGACATATTTCTTTATAAGCTTCAGTTTGATTGGAGCACTCTTATCCCATGTGCCCTACCATTCCTTTTGGATATTCACTTTATAAAAAAACGAGATGGGGTTACACCTGTCACCCACGTGACCTTTCATGTTATGATAGGGATGTAACCATTCAAGGGGTAATGGGATTATATCACTAACCTTGGTTTTGATTTGTTAACTAGTTTTTAAATGTTTTTTTAATTCACCTTACCTGCGTATGGAATATATAGTGAAAATCATAATGATCGTGAGATTCAACGGAAATACTCATTTCAAGATTTCCGATATGAAATAAATTAGACTCGCAAAATGGTCTATGAATCTTTGTGTATTTGAACAGCAAACATCAAAAACGAAAACACGTATGACATTAGTATTTCAGATTTTTATATAGTTTTGTAACGAATTTCATTACCTTTCAAAAGTTGTATTATAAATTTTACCATAAAGTATATACTTAAGTTATAGTATATATTAAGGCGACTTAGGACCCAGAACATTTTTTTTTATGATTTTTTTACCTGATTTTTTCGGGAATTTAGTCCATGTACGAACTTTGAAAGGATAAATATTAACATTATATCAAGGTTTCATTGAAATCGTTGCAGCCGTTTTCGCGCTACAGTCTACAGAAAAGCATGTTTTCACTTATTGCGCAACAGCTGTTGCGCATGGAGCACTCAATTCGAGTCACAGGTATCACTAGTCAAAACCATACAACATAAAAAAAGAAACAACAAAATCGGCCCAATAGTTCCCGAGAAAATCTTGGCACAGACAGACAGACAGACCAATGGCTAAAAATGTGTTTTTCGGACTCAGGGGACTCAGAAACGTATAGATCCGTCCAAAACCGCATATTAAAAATTTGACCCGATCGCAATACTTTCCTTACATACTATAGGTAGGAAAGTAAAAAAAAAAAAAAAGGGAGATGCGTATATATTACCAATGATGAATCGACATAAATGAAATTTGAATCCTCATACATCTGGTGTAAAACAGCTAAAAGTGTTGCACTTGATCATCTTGTTGTGGATATTTTTCTTTAATTTTTGTTTGTTCTTTTTAAAATTATTTTCCCGAAAATTAAGAATTGTTATTCATGCTTCCTTAAATCAGTGAAATTCCAATATTTCTGAAAGTTTAAATTTATCAAATTATTTGTAATTTTGTTTGCATTAATAGTAAGCATAGTAATTTTATAATAACATAATTTGATTTATTCTTGATCAATGATTTCAAAACTGAAAGATTAAAATAAATTCCAATAAATCGCATCAAATCACATTCACCCTTCGACACATCTGATCCTCATGACAAAAGTCTATCTTGGAGTTCTCATAGAATACTGAAAAGACAAGAAATCGATCGATGTTTCCGATTACTTCAGTACTTCCTAGACAAACGCTTTAAGCTTCCGATTAATTAAGAAAGTCTCGGTTACATGACTATTATAAGTCGGAGTTGGGCTTTGGGGCTTCACTAAACCAACTGATTTCCCTCGCATCCAATCCTTACAATCCCAAATTCTTCGTCAAATCCTCAATGCTCCTTACTTTGACATAAATAAATAATAAATCCAGAAACCTATTATTTCATAATAATATTTCGAACCATCCAAACCTTCTTGTTCCTAACCTTATTCTCGGTTCGATCCATGAATGTTCACATTTATTAGAATTATTGAATATTTCTTTATAGTAGTATATTTCATGAATTTAAAAAATAAATTTGATTTTTTTCATTATTTCAGTATAAAATATCTCTGCATAAGTGTTATTTTGCTAACAATAATTATATTCAGTCTGATTCTTAACATATGGCTTTTACCTTTCCTAATATATGTACTTTTTTGTTTAGTTTTTTCAAAGTTTAGTTTTATTCAAATGGTTACTCCCTGTTTTTAATATTTATAGTCGACTTATATTTATGGTACAGTATTTGGAAGAAAATTAAATATATTTAATAAACGATAAGGGTTTCCAAACCGTAGACGACAGACGTGAGAAAATCCCCTCTCGCTGTTAAGAAAGCATTACGTTTCAAGAGCACTACATTTGTGAATCCTAGAGAGCTTTACAGAGAGCTAGAGATGTAATCCTTTCATCCATATCTTTGAGTGTTTGCACAAGTAAAATGCTTAGTCCATTACAGTTGTCAATATTTGCCTCCTTCTCAGGGCCGAGGATATTTGACGTAAATACCTTCTTTGGAGGAATGGTGTAATGATAAGGTTTATTAATTATAAGCAATGGTGAGGAATTCTTATAATTTAAACGCTAATTTCAGTATTTAACAAAACTATATATCATTATATATAGAACAAATATTTCTTACTGTGTGGTGACTTACATCGTAGAATTATTTTCAGTTATATTTAAATAAACGGTAAGATTATCGGAATATCATAATAGCCCATAATTATATTAAAATTTTATAATTTCATCATAACACCTATTCATTCCTCTTATCCCAATCTGACGGTGTTCCTCAAGGTAGTATCCTTGGTCTTATCTTTTATACAGTTTATACAGCTCATATCCCAACCCATCCTAACACAGTCATAAACAAGTATGCCGATGACACATGTATCCTGTCATTTAAAAACGATCCATTGATCCCAAAATCTTCAATCACACATTACAAACCTTGAATAACGGTGTCAAAACTGAATGATTAAAATGAATTCCAATAAATCACATCAAATCACCTTTACCCTTCGTCGTAAACTTATGACTCCCTGTCTTACAGTATCCTTTAATAATATCCCACTTATCCCAGTTCAACAAATCCGACACGTAGGACTCCACCTGGACAAACGTCTCTCTTGGAATCATCATACAAGACTGAAACAACAAGAAACTGCTCTACATTTCCGTTTACTCCAACACTTACTAGTCAAACGTTCTAAACTTTTAATTAATTTTAAAAGACTCATTTTCATGACTATAATCCGAAATATTTGGATTAATCCATCAAATTCCTCTCGTATCCAAACCTGACAATCCAAAATCCTTCGTAAAAGCCTCACTGCCTCTTACATTGTCAAAAATAAAATAATCCATAAATACCTTAATGTTTCCGATTAGGTCCAATCCAGATACCTATCCTCCCATAATAAACTTTATCACCATCCGAATTCTCTTGTTTCTAGCTTAGCTTCCTCTTCAATTCCTAATAACCCTTTGAGAAGAAAATAAGATGGCCTCGTGATTTCCTTATGTAGACATATTATTCTACAAATGAGTGGTTTCTCAACAAGCGTTTTCATGTTATTATATTCCTCTGTACACATTCACTTGATGTATTTATGCTGATACAGCTGTAAATACCACAAATAAATAAATTCAATACTTACAGTAAGAAAGATCATTTATTCTACACACAACATTACTAACATCATTTATTGGAATGCTACGATGACAAATTGAGAAATGAGTACAAAGAGGATATATGAAGGATTTTGAAGCTCTGATTGGAACATATTTAAGTAAAAAAACAAAACAGAACTCATAAAGCTAAAGCTATTTCTGATTTTTTAATATCAATATCGCCATTTCAAAGTATTTTATTTTTAGTTCTTGTCTTGATCCTCTATGTTGTTCTGCTTTTTTAATTTTATTTTGGGAGTTTTTTCTCTTTTTAACTCAATGGCTATTCAGAATTTTGCTAATATAAAAACAAATAATTGAACCCTGCTAATTTTCATTAAAATTAAAATATCTGAGTGTTCTTAGATAATACAATGAGTGAAAAAAGCTCCTGAGCTATTATTACTGTCTTAAAAGAGTTGATCTAATTTTCGTGGATTTTAGAGGAGGAAATCTCGACTGTTTATGGTATGAGTGCACACCATCCATATACTAACTTAACATGATAGCAGTAGTATTGACATTTGGACAATTTTTTGAATTATTCATCAAAATAAATAATTCTATATATAATAATTGTTGATGTCTTTCCATTTGAAATCCATTTTTGAAGCCTGATCTGCTTGGCATCTAACCTAGATATTTTTGACGATCACGGGCCTTGATGTTTTGAAGAAGTGTAGACCAGTCTATTGGAACTTATCGTAATTGAATCTCGCCCATACTGTCACAGACTGCTCATTTATTAATTTATATTAAGGCTGATCTTTATCCAAATATTTAATGTTATTGCTGTCTAATTTTACAGATATTATAGTATTATAAAGGCGCTTAAGTTATCTTTAATATCACTGCATTAAAATAGATGTTTTTTATCTATTGCTTTGTTAAAAAAAACAATTCTGTCAAGTCTGCCTCACCATTTTCTTTGGTTCCACACTTGCCCATATTTCAAGGTATATATTTTAACTACTTTTAACAGTTGCAGGCTACAAAATGTCACCTTTAGAACAAATAGAACATACATGTAAATCTGTTACATAAGACCTTTTGCTGTTTCGTCGAATGAGGTGTTTAAAGGCGAATTAAAAATGACAATTTTACAGATCTGAAAGCGGAAGTATTTGTTTACACTTGTGGATAAAATTTGGTGAAATCGAACCTACATGATCATTTATATATCAATCCCTAATTGCTTTACAACTTTGAGCCAAATTAAAGATGAGTTGTTTTGAGGTCATCAAAGCGAGATCAAGAGTAATACGGTGGCAAAAATTGATGAGAAAGCAGTAAATGAAATACTACAATATTGACACAGCAACATTTTTTTTTTTACCAATACATTCTACTGACTTCAAGCAAAATCGAACGAGCCGTTTTTGAAATATTGGCATATCTAAGAAATTACAATTGCGCTTCCCTAAGAGAAAGTACTGAATGGAATTTGATGAAATTTATATGGAACCTTTTTTATAGCAACACAAACAATTCCTGAAAATCGGATAAACGGTAGTAGGTGATGTGCCCGTTACATTCATTTGACAACAGATAGACAGACATCGTCCCAAATTTGATTCTTGATGCCTGAAACGAAAAACGCGAGTGGACATTTTCGATTCTATGCACAAAAATTCTTTAAACTCCCCTTTCTTCTGTAGTGAGGAAGCATAAAAATGTTCATAATACATCTCCAAGCGTTTTCCTATGTTTATTTCTGTTCGACACCAAAGATGATTCTTTTATTTATGATACGGAAAAACAGTGGTCGTCGAAAAACATCTATAATATTTTATTATTTTAAAATATTTGCAAACAATTGAAACTAAATTTTATAGAAAATGTCTGTGTTTTTTCTTCCAGACCTTCAATCATCAAAATTATTCAATACAATAAATTTAAAACAAAATTCATTTTTCAGCAAATTTGATTTATGTTAAACAAAAAAAAAATATTAAAAAATACATTTATTCTATCAACTATACTGCTAAAGTTCAGGAAAGATTGATATTTATATTTGGCAGATGAGGACAAAGGAGGAAAATCAGAAATGTGGTAAAAGAAGAAGATTATTAAAGATAAATTAAAAAAAATAATTAAGTGTAATATAGTTTATGTTCTTATTAAGTGGAATGTAGTTGAGCATAACAAATCGACTTCAACGTACAAACAACAAACCATTGAAATGGACAAAATAAAAATAAAAGTGCCAATTCAAATAAAGATTACATTAAAACAGCATTTTCAAAGATTTTATCGAAGTTTAAATCAGATTATGAAAGTTAAAATTCAGAATGAATATTTTGTTATTTATATTAACTTCTTTAATTTTGACTATAATAAATTAATTCCTAATAAGTTACAATATTTTGATTGATTGGTAGTTTATTACCTATTCAAATTATGGTATTGTGTATATAATCCATCATAAATTTTGTACTTTTTAATTAATATGCAAATTAAGCTTTCTACGCCAAGTAACTTTTTTTTGTGCTTGGCGTAACATACACAACTGTTGCCTAAATGCGAATCCAAGACTCGTCAAGGTCTTGCGCACTTAGTTTTCGTCTTATACAATAGTCTCGCAACAGTATAAAAGTTACCTATTAGCTTATTTTTATAGATATATTACTGTGATTGTTTCTATATGAGAAGCCTAACTAAGCCCGAATGAAAAATTAAAATAGTTAAATGCAAACGTTTATTAGTTATACCAATTCTTTACATATAGTAATAAAAATTGCCTAGTGTTAGTAAAGTGCCTTAATTTTTATTTCAAAAATCGATTTTTTTTACCACTGTTGGTCTTGGTCTTGCAACAGTAAGGCGGTCTTGGTTTTGGTGTAGAATCATCTAACTTTCTGATTGCTATGTTGTTTATAGAAAAATTTGTAATAATTAGGATAAGTAATTTTTTTTTCAAATTAATAGCTTAAGGTATTAGTTTATCATATGTCAGGGAAACCTTAAAGCACAGTCTCCACACTACAATTTGAACCTCTCTGTAATTTGAATCTTTCACATGTTGTATAGAAATACACGATGATTGTAAAAATAAAAAATAAAATTGTTTTGGTTAATAATTTGAAGCTGTGCAAAGGAATCTTGCCAACACATTGTAATTTAAGCCAATGCTTCAATTCACTCTCTGTAATTTGAACCTCTCTGATGGGTTTGAAAATGCACCTACCGACGGTTTGCGTACATGCCCCGTACCTTGATAACAGAGTTCGTTCTCTTTTCACACAGTGAAACTTTCAAATATTGTTTTATGAATCAATAAAAAAATCATTCAGATTAAGGGAGAGAAGGGCAATTATAGCCTATGCTACTACGCCCTCAGGAAAAGTCATTATTATTTTTTTAACTCTTATCACAATCGAAAATCTAAGGGCAATCCTAGATGAAAGTCGCTCACTCAAAATAAAATTTCGAAATGTTTTATCAAAATGCTTAATGTATGTTAAACTAAAGATTATGTTGTGTATATATGTTCTTTTAATTAAACAATCGTTCGATTACGTTTTTTCTTCCTTCTCTCTCGATCAAACATTCACTTTAGCCAGTAGAGCGAGAAGCGATAATTTTCTACACTATGTATAAAAGGTAGTACAAATCTCTTTTCCGGTTCTCGAAAGCGATGGAGTCTGACATATAAAGTATCAAACAAAAGGGAATCCCGTGGAGAAGTTTTAAGATTTCTAATTTTAAAACTTAATAACAGATATAATAAAATCCATTAAAAAAGTAAGGAAATGCGGTGAACAGCACAAATCTGTAGAGTGCACCAAACCTATACAAGATCCTGCAGTCTGTGCACTATGCTTGGAGGGATACCCGGCCAACTACAAAGGATGCCAAATTTACAAGAATCTCAAATCCAGACACCAGAAAAACCGGATTCAAGATGAAGCAGGAAGACCAAGAAGAGAGAGAGAACCTTCTAGAATAGTAAACAATAGTGTATTATTTTCCCAGCTACTTAGAGGTAAGAGCTCAACCGATAATTGTCAAGCCCTGCTGCAACAACAACCTCAAAATCCTATTGATCCAAATAAACCTAACCATCAACAAAAAATTCATCATATCACTCCCCCTTCTAATGCAACAGATCTCACCAGTTTGCTGGCATCATTCCTTACCGATTTTAAATCCTTAGTTACTCCACTCATATCACTCCTCACAAATCTCGTATCTCACCTTATCCCTCCTTTAAAAAATCCTTAATGACTCACATCCCAAAACCCATATCCATTCTCCTTTGGAATGCGAACGGTGTTAGAAATCACGTTGAAGAACTGACAGCTTTATTACTGGACATGAACATCGACGTGGCACTAATTACGGAAACACGACTGACCAAAAAACAGCATTTAAAAATACCTCAATACATAACATACCGTACTGACCATCCTGACGGTAAAGCACACGCCGGTACTGCTGTTATTGTACACCACTCCCTTTCTCATCACCAGCTTAAATTACCGACACAAGATTTCCTACAACCCACTGCTATCGTAATCAAAACCTTCTCCTTTCCCATCACCATAGCATCAGCATATTGCCCTCCTAACAGATCCATATCCAATATCCAGTTCAGTTCTCTTCTCAACTCCTTAGGACATCATTTCATCCTGGGTGGAGATTTAAACGCCAAACACCATCAATGGGGTTCGGGGTTCTAGGGTTCTAGAACCACGAACTCTAGTGGCCGAACATTGTTAGCTGCACTCAATTCCCAACGGTTCAGTACCCTTCCTCCTAACTCACCTACCTACTGGCCCACAGATCCTAACCGCAACCCCGATATCCTTGATTTTTTCATCCACAGTGGCTTAGGTTCCCTCAACCATTCTCTTACCCCTCTTGCCGAACTATCCTCAGATCATAGTCCATTATTACTCCAATTATCTCTAGCTCCTATACCTAAGTCTTTTCCACCGTCCTTCATCAGAGGCCCAATTGACTGGAAACTCTTTCACCAAATCCTTTCCGATAAAATTGACCTCAGAATAACCCTGAAAACCCCAGATGACCTTGACAATACCCTACACTTTTTTTACCGCCACTATCCAACAAGCGATCTGGACTGCTTCCTCTCCAAACCACTCCTCAAGAACTCCTAAGAAAAATAAGATACCTCAACACCTCATAGACCTAATCCATACCAAACGCCGTGCCAGATTATTATGGCAACGTACTAGACACCCCACCGATCGTCAATCCTATAATTATTTTTGCAAAAACTTAAAGACAGAATTGGCCACCTTCAGATCCCAATCCTTCAACTCCTACCTTACTCCCCTCGCTTCTAATGACAATTCTCTTTGGAAGACCACTAAACATATCCTAAAACCCCATCATATATCACATCCTCTCCGTCGAGGTGATGGCTCTTGGGCAGCGTCTGACGAAGATAGAGCCGAGGAATTCGCCAAACACCTTTCCCTTACATTCACCTCTCATCCAGAATCCAATACCACCCACACGTCAGCAATAGAGGAATTCCTTAATTTACCCATCCCACTCTCCTTACCGCCTAAAACAATTAATCCTTCTGAGGTCAAATTCCTCTTGCAAAAACTACCTACCCGCAAATCACCTGGATAAAACCTCTTTACCTCTCAGATCCTTATACAACTCCCTCCTAAAGCTGTCATATTCCTTGCATACATATAAAATAGCATCCTACGAACTACCCACTTTCCTCTTTTGTGGAAACATTCCACTATCATCCAGTTTCCGAAACCAGGCAAACCTCCCAACACCTCAACGTCCTACAGACCAATTAGCCTACTTCCGGTTCTCTCAAAAATCTTTGAAAACATCCTCCTGAAACGCATCCTACCCTTTATATAATCCCAAAATCTTCCTTCCCATCAGTTCGGATTTCATTCACAACACTCTACAGTCCTACAAGGACTCCAAGTGGTTGATCATATTTCCGCAGCATTGGAAAGCAAGCAATATTGCATTTCTGGACATAGCTCAAGCTTTCGCCCGGGTATGGCACGACGGGCTTCTTTTCAAGCTGAAAACATATCTTCCTCAGTCCTTATACCTTGTTCTCCGTTCCTACCTCTCAGATCGTACCTTCCGAGTTCGTTGCGGTACTGAATTTTCGCATTGCTATCCGATTGAGGCAGATGTTCTTCAAGGTAGCGTATTAGGTCCCGTCCTTTACATCCTCTTTACCGCCGATATCCCTGTCCATTCCGATACCTGCCTGGCAACTTTTGCTGATGACACCGCCATTCTATCATCCGACTCAGATCCTGATATAGCATCCTCAAACCTCCAAAGACACCTCTCCCTGATTGAGCACTGGTGTAATAAATGGCGTATTAAAGTAAACGAATCCAAATGCCAACACATCACCTTCACGCTTCGACGCAGTTCCTGTCCACCAGTACACTTTAATTCCGTCCAGCTTCCTTTCTCAGACACAGTCCGTTACCTTGGCTTTCTCTTAGACAGACGACTAACGTGGAACCCTCATACTAGACTTAAAAGACAGGAACTAAACCGACGATATGGCCAACTATACCGGCTACTAAACAGGAAATCTAAACTTTCCATTGAAAACAAGTTACTGATCTACAAGACAATATTAAAACCAATCTGGACTTACGGACTTGAACTGTGGGGAACAGGAAAATTTTCTAACATCAAACGCATCCAATCCTTCCAATCCAAAGTTCTTCAAACAATAGTCGATGCTCCTTTCTATGTAACCAACAAAACCCTACACCATGACCTTAATATCCAATTTGTCCTAGACCTTATCCCATCAAAATTCTCCAAATTCCACCAGAACTTTACCCATCATCCAAATCCCTTTGCACAATCTCTATTCAGCACCATCCATCCATATAATCCTCCAAGGAGGTTAAAACGGCAGTGGCCCCGCAACCTTTTATAGTTTGTAAATATTGGAGTTCTGGCAATGGCCAGATTCTCCACTCACGACATGAGTGTATGTGGCTTAAGCACTTTTGCTCAATCTCCACTGGGTTTAGCCCCAGTGACGCGGTTGAGAGAGAAGTGCTGGGATCTCCTGGAGCCATGCTTTTCCCTCCACACTTGGAGGGACAAGTCTGGTTTGGAGTTCTTTCCCCAGATTGTAAATATTGTATATAGGTATGTATGTGTTCTTTTTATTCATTTATTTTTAGGTTATTTTATTCTTATTTATTGTATATATATTATTTTTCTGTATAATTTTTTTTTATTTTCTGTATATAGAGTGTGAATGTGATCTGTGAACACTATTATAAATGTCCTTGAGACAGATTGTAATTTTTTTCAGTAAATAAGATTAAAAAAAAAAAAGTAAAATGTTTCAAAACTCATAACAGGTGGTTTCAAAAGTCGACGAATCGCGACAGAATAAATTGTGATAGTAGAATTTTAGGCGAATATCAAGATACCTTTGGGTCTATACCGAGCCCTAGATTAAAAAGCTTTAAAATTTATCAAATATTTTCGTTTGCAATGGGATAATTATAACTAGGGTTTAAAAGCAATAATAAAATTAAAATCAAATCTGATCAAAGTTTTTTAAAAAATCATTTGATGATTTTCACTAAGACCGATTTTTATTTTTGATCGTAAGTGATAAAAGTCATAGTATGATTTTTGAACGATATTGTTACAAAAACAATAATAACAATTATTGAGTAAAACAAAATATTGAAAGCTTTTAAAATTAAATATTAAATACAGTAATTATTACATGATTTTGTGGAAAAATTAATTATCGATTTCAAACCCTGATTATAACTGGCTTAAGTTTTAAAAATAAAAATATTGCTATTTATGATAGTCTTCGTCTTGCTAAAACTCTATTGAAAAAGTGAATGGAGGACTACAGCTCTATAATCCCTTGAACACTTCGAATAATATAGACTTATCGATATTTTTAATAAATAATAAAATATCCAGATATGGCTTCCATATTCTTAGTAATAGAGAAAAATATTAATCAAAGCTCTTCTGTATAATAGATCTTTAGCGAGTACAATCATGGATTCGTTTGAAGTTCAGTGGAAACTATGTCCTAATCCCTGACTATTAAACTGTTGGGATATTTTTCTGAGGGAAAAGCTAATGACTTATCAAGTAAATTGTTACTTAAACGATCGTGGTAAAGTACGAAGCTCCACCAATTGTGGGTAGCTCAATAATTGACTAATTTGAAAATATTATTATTATATACGTGGAGTGCGATAGAAAGAAGGGTAGCTATCTGCTGTGAGAGGTCTTGCTAGGGTATACCAGTAAATTTAAGCTTTTTCTCTGGTCCGTGACTTTCAAATGGCAAAGGATCATTCCTATAACACTTACTTAAAAATATTATTGTAATTTCATGGTTGAAGTCAATTCCTTGATGGACTAATCTGGGCTGAATAAACATCAAGTTTAAATTATCACTTGGCTCTAAATTACCACGTTACCATTTGATGAGGGTCTTCCTCACTAAAGGCCTAACTCACAGCCGCACTTAATCACGAGACGGGCAATCTGCAAGTCAACAATTTCGATCCGCAGCCCCAAGACTATTTCCTTCGGGCAACCGCACAAACAATTTTGCCTTCCTGACCCGGAAATCGAAACCCTGGCGCTTTCGGCTCCGACAAATTGGCCTTCCACTCCAGGTAGCACCCGCTTGTCTTTTCCGAATTGAATACTCATTCCCGCGAGAAAACTGATTGTGTTATACGGATTACTTTATCCATTCTGTCTTCTTCGGCGTGTACATAAGTACCATGAATATGTGAGAGAATTTGTTCACATATTATAAAAATTAAAATAATTATAACGGAATAGACCAAGAAATCGTGAACCTAATTAAAGAAATTCATACAATTAATGAGTTCCAGATTAGAAATAGGCTCATAATTGTACTGGGAATTCCAAAATGGAAAAGGATTGCTGTAAGGAAGCTGAATGTCTCCCACTCTATTTAAAATATACCTTGATAAACGCCTAAGACGATGGTTGAGGAAATGTGGGAAAATGGTCGAGTTAAGAGAAAAAACCTATGCCATTTACTATTTGCTGATGACCAGGCATTAATTGTACAAGATGAAGAGATAAAATGCTTTTTTTTTTTTTTTTTTTTATTCAGAAAAAATACATTTTGCCTCAATCAAGGGCATTGAGTATTTGCGATGTGAGCAACTCATTCATACAAAAATAATAGAAATTACATCAAAAATAAGAAAAGAAAGCTTAGTAAAACAGATGAAATAAAATATGATACAACACAAATTAAAAAAATAAATGAATAAGAAAAGAAAACGAATAAAACATTCATGCTTATTTACAGTCAGCCGAATGAGCTCCAATTCGGGTGTCCATTCCACGTGTGGAAGATAAGGCAAGACTCTAAGATATCCCAGCGCTTCTCTCTCAGCCGCATCACTGAGATGGGAATCCAGCAGCGACTGAGAAAGGGCACTAAAGCCACATATACTGATGACTTGAGTGGAGAAGCTAGCCATTACCAGGACTCTGATGACGTATTTACAAAAGATCTCGAGGCCACTACCGTTTCAACCTTCGAGGAGGATTATAGCGATGACTGAAGCTGGATAATGATTGTGCTAAGGGGTTAGGATGGTGGATTAGGTTTTGATGAAAATTAGAGAAACGGGATAGAATAACCTCCAGGACATAAGAGATGTTTAATTTAGTTTGTAACATAATAGGGAGCATTTACTATTGTACGAAGGACTTTAGACTGGAAGGATTGGATGCATTTGATATTCGAAAATTTAGTTGTCCCCCACAGTTGGATTTCAGTATGGTCTTGTATATTAATAGTATGTTTCCAATTGAGAGGTTAGATTTTCTGTTAAGTAATCTTTATAACTGGCCAAATCGTCGGTTAAGTTCTTGTCTTTTAAGTCTGGTATGTGGATTCCATGTTAGTCTTTTGCCTAAAAGGAATCCAAGATACCGGATCTATAATTAAAAGTAATGGGACAAAAGAGGAAGAATCCAAAAAAAAAAAATCACAAATGAGAAAAAAGCAGTCGAAATGCTTAATTCTTTACTCTGGAGCAGTAATATTTTACTAAAAACAAATAAATATACAAAGCTTAGTTATTAGAAAGCTTAATGCTCTATGCTTCGGAAACATTGTCCTTCAGTATGACTCAGGGAAAAAACATTCCTTTCAGTCGAAATGAATTTTTGGAGGAGAGCTGCTAGGATATCAAGGATCGAAAGGGTAAGAAACGCCAGTATATGCGAGAGATTGAAAATAAAGGAAAATATCCTAGAGGTGATGGAAGAAAGAAGACTCAAGTGGTATGGCCATGAAAGACGAATGGGCGAAGATAGGAAACCAAAGATAAATATGGATCGGGAGGCAGAGGCTAGAATATTGAGAGGAAGAACCCAGTTAGATGCAAAGAAAGAGTGGTGGAGAGTATAACAAAAAAAGATATAATAATGCAGTGATGGAACGACCTACACAACCTATCCACATCATATTTTAGCCGCAGATAAGTTTCAATTTCCAATAAAGATTTACTAATGTTTCATGACATAATTCCAAAAACAGTCCATCTGAAATCGTACCTTCATAGTCATTTATTAAATTCATTGGATCATAGTTTTGTTTTGATTATTATTAATATAATTTGCACATTATGATTTTCACATAATTCGTATATATAGTTTTTTAAACATAAGAATAAAATAAGTTTTTTTAGTAAAAGTTATTCTAAGCCTGCCAACTATTCATATAATGGTGATCACAGGTAATTTTAGTAATTAGAAAGCACGATAAATACAAACTAACCTTTGAGAAAACAAATTCAATACATTTATCCACCAATCAATATATTATACATTCAAACTCCTTTAACAAAATTTGTATTATTAATTTTTATTGAATATTTCTGGCTTATTATCATCAATAATTATCCAGTGACATCCCGAATAAATTTCTCCCCCCAAAACATAACATTTCAATGTCCTATCCTCTGTTCACCCATTTGACTTTGACAATACACCCATAGTAGCCACACTCCCCAACCACGAAAAAAAACTTATCACAGAGAGCGTCTTTATTCAATAGGAAAAACAAGCAGTCCATCGAAAAACTTGCAAACAAAACTCGTTCCTCGCCGATTCACAAATCCGACCTATTAAAACAACAATAATTTATTAATATCTGTTTCTCTCTTTATTCGTTTTTGTTCCTTCCTCCTACTTTATTCTTTATAAAAATTGAATGCATATATATATATACATCTACTTGCACTTTTTCGGAAACAAACAACTGCTTTTACAACCTCTTGGTCCCTTTCTCCTTCTCAGTTTTTAGACCCTCATTGTCACCAGACCGACATCAGACAGCCCATTCGCCGTACTGCCTTCAGCAGTGCCTGACGGAATGGTATGTTTTGATTTTTATTATTATTTTTATTTATAATATACCTAATACCCTTAATATACTCCAGATATTCTAATAATCCAATACCTTTCCAAATTGAACTTAATGTCAATAGTCAACTACATATATTGTTATACAATTAATGCTATAGTATTAATAATGATATAGTAATAATAATAGTATAAAAATAATAATAGCAATGGTAATACAATTACTTTCTTGTTTATAGAAATTGAAAAAAATAATTCTGGGACAAAAATAAGAATAACAATATCGTTCATTATAATAATCAATACATCTGACCAAAAGACGTATTGTAATAAAGAGAAACTAAAGTATAAATAGTAAGACAAGTCTATACATAATTCTGGAGATCTGTTAACGAAAGTAGATGAGCATTAGAGTTACAATACTACATAAGGGTATATAATATAGCTGCTAAAAATAATAAAACAAAAATAACTAAATGATATTAGGCTAGAACAATTTTATAAGCAAACCATTGTAATATAAAAAACAACAAACAGAAGTAAAAAATCTCTTCATCTGTTACTTAAAATGTTTAAATGAAGATTCATAATGGTATTGTAAAAAGATATAAAATTACTGTACCGTATATATATACTAGTTAATGCTAGATGTGGTATGGAAATAGTTGATCGTTGGTTCTAATTTTAGAAGAAGTTAGTCGTTAAGAAAATACTATATTATATAATAGTATATTTATTGATTTAAGATACAAACAATATATATATATATTAATTATTTAGTTATATATATGTATATAATATATATATATATATATATATATATATATATATATATATATATATACATATAAAATTAAGATACAAACAATATATATTAGTTATTTAATTATATGTATATATTTAACGACACCCCTGACTAATTTCTTCTGAAATTCCATACCACCGTTTCCATACCACATCTAGTTTTAACTAATAGTTGTAACGGTCATTCATATCTTCATAAACAAGTATTATTTTCAATACTACAGAAAAAAAAATTTCAATGATATTGTGTTTATAGCTTCAGTATTAATTTTCGATTGAGTATCAACATTCATTATCTTTGTATAGAAGGATGGGTAAAGGATGGGAATGCTGTATGTAATCATCTGGAAATGGACCAAGCCCACACGTGGGACAGAAACTCAATCGAACATCTATAGGGCGAGGTGTCAAGGGTAATAAAGGGAGGAAAGCTTTTGAGAGAGGGCCAGGAATTCTGGCATAATTCCAGGAAAACTTCAAAAATGTTCACAAATATAGTTTAAACATTCTTCTTTCCTTGGAAAAGCTTTGACTAATCGTTGTTATGAAAAATCTTCTGAAACATTTTTTTTAATTTATTAAAAATTCTATTTTCCCCCTTTACAACATGATGTTTATTGAAAGAAAATACTTCTAATCTCGTGAGTTATCTCTTCAATAAGAATACTGTTTACTCTCAAAACTATCTGTTCCCTTCCAATCTCTATGCTTATCATTATCATCAAATTTGAGACAGAAGAATACTTAAGTAAGGAAAAAAAAGTAATAATGGATTTAAAGGTATGATGTCATGAAATAACACATTTTTAGATTTAGTGAATTCTTTGGAGGACGGGTGAATAGCAGGATTTTTTTAATTCTTGAATCCTAGAATTTTATTGAAGGTTGTCGACTACACGTCATGTCCTACATTTTATGGGTAATAAATTTTAAGGTTGAAATTGATTCTATAATTCATTTCTACACTTATGATTTTTTTATTTTTTTATCAGCTCTGATGAAAACCTATAACCTAGGTCTATAACGTATAATAATAAAACCTATAACGTAGGTCAAAACGTTGACAGAAAAAATCTTAAAAACTGATTGCGTACTGGCAATCCATCATCCTTAGGATTTCACGACTTTTTTCTCCATGAAATAAGTAACTAACTAAATGCGATCGAGTTTTTAAAAAAAAGGCGATTCAATATTATTTTTTTATTTGGGTTTTGTGCAAAAATTTTGAGCTTGCAGTACTGTTAGTAATTCTTTCTCATCTCTGCTTGCTCTTAGTGACTAATGATAAGCTTATTTAAGTTCTAAATAAATAGAAATGTTGAAAAAATATGCCTTTAATGCCAGGGTATTTGTTTCTTCTGATAATATTTAGAATAAAATAACTAAATATTTCTGAATTTGGACAATTTTAAATTACGGAAACTGAGATGTAATGAAGTATATGTTTCATTATAATCTGGAATAATATTTAAATTTTGATTTTCTTTTGGAAAGAAATATTCCAAATAGATATATATAAGTTTAGGTAATTTAAAAATAATTGTATGAATAGTTTAGAAATTGCTTAAAACGTTGCAATCCAACAAGCAGATAAATGAGGGACATTGCAAATGCAGGCAGCATGCTTGTTATTATGGCTTTTAAACAAGTCAAATTTCTAAATTCTGTACCCCGGAGATAAACAACACTATGTCCATTTTTGTTGCCTCTTAAACCATTTTTACACAGCGTGTCCCGTGAGTAGAGGGTAAGTTCATTTAACCAATGTCCCTATTTCTAGCAGAAAAGTAGAAAATCCAAGTTAACCAAAGAAATATCTAATTTAAGTAATTAATAATTGCTTCGAAGTAAATAAGACAAAATATACTTCACATGAAAATAGATTTTATCATTTTTAAAATAATTTAAAGTGGATTTTCGAGTGGCTAAACTTACCTAAATTCTGTTTTTAAATTATTTGTGTTTTTTTCTTTTGTCATTATGCAACTAATACCCCACTTTTAGAAAAGCTTTCTCGTTTAATAGGAATTATAAATATATTAATTAAGTTGAGATTTATGAAGAAAAACTTGAGATTCACCTCAAGTTATGTAAAGAAATTAAATAACTTGAGATTCACCTCAAGTTATGTAAAGAAATTAAATAACTTGAGATTCACCTCAAGTTATGTAAAGAAATTAAATGATTTTCTATACAGTCACCTTAAAGTAGCTGTGATTTCAGCTAAAATGCCTACAATTAACTGTTAAAATAAATTTCAAAGTGAATCAATTGTTAATAACTTCAATAATGACTAGACTCTCCCTAGAGGAGACTTAAATAAGATTTTCAGGTAATATATTCAACATTGAAAATAATAAAATACATTTAATATTAGTAATAATTTTTTTTTTTTTTTTTATCTATTTATTGAATAATAATACAATCAGCCACTGGAGGGCTATAAGTATTAGGGCTAAGAGTTCTCATTCAAACAATATATACAAATAATAGAGAAATAAATATAAATATAAAAAGTAAATAAATAATACTGATGAAGAAAGAAAATAAAAGAAAAAAATAAATAAACAATAACATAAAAAGAAACTTATAAACACAATCATACCTATATACAATATATACATTCGCCCAAGAATCTCCGAGCAGGCTTTTTCCCCCACATGTGGAAGGCAAAGCAAGACTCCAGGAGATTCCAGTGCCACTTTTCCAGCCGCATCACTGGTATTAGAAGCCAATGGAGACTGAAAGAGGGCACTAGAGCCACAGACGCTCGGGACATGAGTGGAGAAGCTGGCCATTGCCAGGACTCCAGAAGCATATTTACAAGAGATCTCTGGGCCACTGCCGTTTTAACCTTCGTGGAGGATTGTAGGGATGAAGGGAGCTGGATAGGGATTGAGCTAGAGGATTTGGATGATGGATAAGGTTTTGGTGAAAGTTTGAGAATCTGGTTGGGATGATGTCGAGGACAAATGGGATGTTAAGGTCATGGTGTAGGGGCTTGTTTGTGACATAATATGGGGCATTGACTATTGTTCTAAGTACTTTAGACTGGAAGGATTGGATGCGTTTGATATTCGAATGTTTAGCAGTTCCCCACAGTTCAAGTCCGTAGGTCCAGATAGGTTTCAGTATGGTCTTGTAGATTAAAAGTTTATTTTCAATCGAAAGATGGGATGTCCTACTTAGTAATCTATACAGCTGGCCATATCGTCGGTTAAGTTCTTGTCTTTTAAGTCTGGTATGTGGGTTCCAAGTTAGTCTTTTGTCAAGAAGGAAGCCAAGGTAACGGACTGTGTCTGAGTAGGGAAGTGGAATTGAATTAAAAAGGATTGACGGACAGGATCTGCGTCGCAGGGTAAAAGTGATATGTTTGCATTTTGATTCATTGATTTTGATGCGCCAGTTGTTGCACCACTGCTCAATCAAAGAGAGGTGAGATTGTAGGTTTAGAGATGCTATTTGAGGATCTGAGTGGGAAGATAGAATGGCAGTATCATCAGCAAATGTAGCTAGAAATGTATCGGGATTGGAAGGGATATCGGAAGTGAAGAGGATATAGAGAACTGGGCCCAAGACACTGCCTTGTGGAACACCAGCCTCAACTGGATAGTAAGTGGAGAATGCGGTGTCACAACGGACTTGAAAGGAACGATTTGAGAGGTAGGATTTGAGGACTAGGTATAAGGATTGGGGTAAATGGGTTTTGAGCTTGAAAAGCAAGCCATCGTGCCACACCCGGTCGAAAGCTTGTGCTACGTCCAGAAAGGCACCAGTGCAATAATGCTTGTTTTCAAGTGCAGAGGATATATGGTCCACAACACGAAGGCCTTGTTGGACAGTGGAATGTCTTGAGCGGAATCCAAACTGATGAGAAGGGATGTTGTGGGATTCGATTATGGGTAGGATGCGTTTGAGAAGGATTTTCTCAAAGATTTTTGAGAGGATCGGGAGTAAGCTTATCGGTCTATAGGATGATGTGTTATTAACAGGTTTACCTGGTTTTGGAAACAGGATGATTATGGAATGTTTCCACACCAAAGGAAAGTTGGTTGTGCGAAGGATGCAGTTGTATAGATAGGTAAGGAATATGATTGCTTTTTTGGGAAGTTGTCTGAGGATTTGTGAAGTGAGGAGATCATATCCAGGGGATTTTCGGGGTTTTAATTTGTTTATAAGGAATTTGACCTCAGAGGGGTTAACAGGTTTTGGAGGTAGAGAGAGAGGAATTGGTGAAGAGAGGAATTCTTCAACTTCAGCAGTGTGGCTGGGATGGAGTTCGGGGTGAGGGGTGAATGTGTAGGATAAATGTTTAGCAAACTCCTCTGCTCTATTCGCATCTGACGAAGCCCAGGAACCATCATCACGGCGAAGTGGATGGGAAATGGACTGGAATTTAAGGATTTTTTTGGTTACGTTCCAGAGGGAGTTATCACTAGCGGATAATGAGGAGAGGTAGGAATTGTAGGATTGGGTTTTAAAAGTTTCCAGTTTCTTTTTTACCTGTTTGGAATAATAATTATACGATTTCCGGTCATCAGGATGCCTAGTTCTTTGCCAAAGGGTCCTAGAGCAACGTTTGCTATGGATTAGGTCCAATAGATCTTGAGGTAAAGGATTTATGTTATGGTATTTTTTGGGACGATCAGGTGAGGATGCAGTCCAAGCTGCTTGCTGGATCAGGGTAGTGAAGGAATGCACTGCATCGTCGAGGTCTTCAGGTGTTTTTAAGGAAACTCTGAGGTCAATATTATCTTCCAGTATTTGACGGAAAAGGTTCCAGTTAACTGGCCCCCTGATAAATGAAGGTGGGGATGATTTGGGAATGGGAGATGTGGAAACGGTTAGGACTAGAGGACTATGGTCTGAGGAAAGATCATCAAACCTTGAAATAGAACAGTGTAGTGATCCTAGACCTTTGTGGAGGAAAAAGTCTAGAAGGTCGGGATTGCGGTTGGGATCTGTTGGCCAGTATGTGGGTGTATTAGGTGAAAGGATGTTGCTGCGATGGGAATTAAGTGCAGATAGCAATGTTCGGCCTCGGGAATTTGTGGATCTGGCTCCCCATTGCTGGTGTTTTGCATTTAGATCTGCACCTAGGAGGAAGTGGTGTCCTAAGGAATTCAGGAAGGAAATTATTTGGGATTCGGAAATGGGTGTTTTAGGTGGGGAATATGCCGCAACTAGTGTTATTGGGTAAAGGGGTGTTTGGATTATTACGGCTGTGGATTGTAGGAAATTATGGCTTGGTAAGGGAAACAAATGATGGGAAACGGATCGATGGATAATTATGGCAGTGCCACCATGTGCTGTTCCATCAGGATGGTCGGTTCGATAAATATTGTAGCCGGGCACGTTGATTTGTCGTTTGTTGGTTAGTCGAGTTTCAGTTATTAGTGCTATGTCGATGTTTTTGTCATGTAATAAGATTGTCAGTTCGTTGATGTGGTTCCGAATACCATTCGCATTCCAGAGGAGAATGGAGAGGAATTTGGTTGAGGACATTTATGGATTTCTTGGCAGTGGAATGAGGTTGGATATAACATTGGTAAGTAGCGAAATAAGGGGGGTAATGAGAGATCTAAATTCGGAAAGGAAAGATGTCAATAGGCTTGTGAGGTCAGTGGAATTGGAAGGAGGAGGAATGAATGTGTGAGTATTTAACCTACGTTCAGGGATGGAGGGATATGGGTCTTGAGGTTGATGTGTGAATTCTTGAGGTTTAGATTCTTGTGGCAGGGCCTGAGATTGAGTGTTTACAGTGTCTCCTTTGAACATCTGAGCATAGGACACTCTTCCGTTCACTGTTCTATAGGGTTGTCTTGGTGGCCTGGATGTCCCTTCTTCTCTAGGCGTTGCGTACATTCGTGTTTTCAAATCTTTGTAAGTTTGACAACCCTTGTAGTTGGCTGGGTGTCCTTGGTGGCATAAAGCGCATACTGCAGGTGAAGTTCTAGACTTCCTACAGTCCTCTGTTTTGTGTTGCTCACCACACCTCACACATCTAGGAATGTGATGACAATACCGTTTCGTATGGCCATAAGCCTGGCAGTTATGGCATTGAACGATGTCGCGCTTGCTGTAGGGCTTTTCTACAACAACGCTTGTATAATAAAGGCGTGTGACCTTGTAGATGTTTTCGACATCAGGTGTTCGGTCAAGGTCAACGAAGAATAGTGGAAGAGGTATTTTATTTTTTATTCCAGGCTGTTCTCTATCCTCCTTAAATATGTTCACTATCTGGCGAACATGGAATCCCATACCCGTGAGCTCTTCTTTTATAGCATCTGTTGGCGTAGATGGGTGCAGTCTTCTGATAACGACCCTGAGCGCCCTCTCTTGACGCAGTTGATACGTGTGGTAATCAGCCTTGGTGTCAGATAAATATTTTATGATTTTTCTATAGGTTTCTGGAGTGTCGGGCATTAACTTAGTGTCATTGGTGCGGCTTTGGCATAAATATTTTCCTGAACCTACCAGATTATTCAATTGATTACACATCAATTGAAAATTTTTAATATTTCTAACAAATATTGGTGGGGGTTTGGGTTCTCTGGGGATGGATGCTGCTTCCATTTGTTCGTTGTTTATATTTGAAAGCACTTCAAATGGATTCGAAGTGAAAAACGGCGATTCTTCACCCATAGCTTGAGTTGTCTCATAATTGTTGGGTTGTTGTGAGGAGCCAGGTTGGGGTTCCACTTCTTCTATGGAGCTCCCTGGTGTGGCTGGTGGAGTGTTTCTTTTCGAATGCCTTGTCTTTTTTTTAATGGGAGAACTAATTGTAGTATCCAGGCTCCTGGACCTAGTGTTTTTGCCCTTACTCGACATTAGCATGTGATAATATCGCATTTCATATTTATTTTTAAAAGAAAAATTGATAAAAGTGAAGAGAGGAAAAAGAAAAAAATTTTATTGAACACGAAAATATAGACGCGCTCTTGGAGAGCACAGATCTGCCTCCGACGGAGGGATCTAGCCCACTGGTATTAACGACTGTTGCAGCTTATGGCTGGCCGTTATCTAACTAACCTAAGGTCTATTTACACTGTTCACTCTTGTGTTGTAAATAAGTGATTACTCACCTTATTTTTTTTTGTCCAGTATAAACGTAATTGTTAATGTAACTGATAGCACTAATTGTTCACATTAAACTTGTATACTGCCACTGATAAATGAGATTTTTATAAGAGACGACCTGACGTATGTTTAACTAGGGCTAACGCATATTAGTAATAATTAAATAAATAATAAATTTAAAATTACTACATTTTTAGCAATAAGACAAAAGATAAAACAATTTAATAACATGACTAGTCTTATAGAGAATTAAGATGATGCAGGATATTGGTAAGATTGGCAAAATAAAATAAAAATTAAATTATTGTTGTTTTTATTTGTATTGATAAATGCTTTATTGTTCATATATAATCTTTAATAGCGATATATTGTAAGTTCTAGTCTGAAGATGGGATATAAGTAGATCCCGAAACGTTTAATGATATAATTGAGTGAAAAAAAAAATGGGAGAATAAATCAGTGGAAAAAATTCTTCTTACTTATATACGTAAAAAATAAGTATCACCCTTAAGATAAATGAAGAATTCAATAAAACAAATTCTTTGGATATCATTCCTATTCAACAAGAAACATGACACTTAAAAGGCACAAAAATGGATTTACCACTTTTCGGCTGAAAATGTTCCTATTGTTTATATGAATTTATTTGTAGATCTTGAGGTATGATATCACTTTTATAAAAATTTCCCTCTACTTAAGGGACATCCTGTACATACCCAATTTTGTTACTATTTTTCATTGAATTAGAATTGTGGATCATTTGGTTTCACCTGAAATTTTATTCTCTAAAATACATAAACTTCAAAAATTTTAGCCATATACTGAATTTTATGGCGAAGTTAGGGTCCATGTCCAAGAAACCTTCTTGCCCCACTGTGCGGCGCATCATTCGCAGTGTCGAAATGGCGATGCTTCTGTTTGCCAAGAAGGCGCATTGCGCAAACCGAACCGACGAGATATCAAATGATCGGAGAAGGCATTAGCCAATTAATTATCTGGGGAGGAGGATAATGCCGGGACTTGCTTCAACTGTTGGAGCCAAGGAGCTCTGACAGTTATCTCCTAATTACTGTTGCTAACCAGTTCAACATATCTGTCATCCTCCAGCCGGCAACTTCTCCCTATAGATATCTTTCCCGGGACTCAGCCAGAGACCTCAGGTATAATCATCATTAGAACTGCGATGGATTCAAACGAAACAGCTCAACTTAGATCCATCTCAAGAGTTCAGGTATTAGTACTAAACATTTAATTTTATAAAGAGAATGAGCCTTTAACACAACTACGTTAATGAAAACTTTCTTGAAAAGAGCATTCCTTAAATTTGAGGGTCGCATCATTAATGATTAAATTTACAGTTCATATTGAAAAAATAAATTGTCAGAAATTCGTGGCGATAATAGTTCGGAAGAAGTTCTCAGTAGTGTTGTCCATATGCGAGACTTAGTCTTCATCTTGTAAACTCAGTCTTGGTCTTGCGCAAGATTCTCATAACAGTCTTGCATTTGCCTATTAGCTTATTACTAGAGACATGTTGCTGTAATTTTTTAGGTAGGTGAAACCTGACTAAGTCTGAATGAAAAATTAGAAGACTTAAATGCAAAAGTATATTGGTTACAATAATTCTTTACATATAGCAACTAAAATTGTCAAGTATTAGTAACTATTTTAACTCGATTTTTGTTTAAAAAATCGACCAGTAATGGTCTTGGTCTTGCAACATATAGGCGGTGTTGAGCTTGGTCTTGCAAATAACCAAGACCGATTTTAGGCAACAGTAGAACTCAATCCCACGCAATATATTTCAATATGCCCATACAAACTGTTTAGTCTTCCGTCCGTCTTATATGTAGCCGAAAAGGCAACAGGAAAACGAAATAAATAAAAATACTAGGACAGTGATACAGTAGATATAGCCTAAGCAATTCAAAAACATTATAATAGAATGTATAAAAAATGACCGTTTTATGAAATTTAAGATTTCAAAGGACTGTAAATATTTTAATCGTATTTAATAATTACCAATAATTAATAATCCCTTTAGAGAATTCTCTAAGATTGTTTAATCCATTCGACTTCTACAAAAAAAAAAAAACTCAGTTTAGTTGTTTGTTATAGAGAAGAAACATGACAGTGTCCTATGAAATTCTCGTAATTTTGAGGCATTACTGGAAAACTAAATTTCACAGCCACTGGAGTAACTCGTGAAATTATCAATTATGAAGTAGAAGGTGTCCTTGACCAGCTCACTACGCGGCTTTGTTTTGAAAAATTCAGCAATGGAGATGTGACGTTGGAAAGGTTTCCGTGTGACCATTATTGGATATTGATGAGGTTCTGCAGGAAGTTGTTGAGTCAAATCCTTTCAAGAGAACTCGCGAACTTGCCAGTCGCTATCTACTCTCCAGATGGAAGGTGAAGAAGACCAGTAGGCTGGTCACCCACGAGCTTATTCTTCACCAATTAGCTAAGAGGTTCGAAATGTGTGAAAGTTTATTTAAAAATTCTTCTAGTATAAGACTTCTGCTTTATCCACCTTATAATCTAGGCCTCGCATCGTCGGATTACTACTTGTTTAGATACATGTCTTATTCTCTTCAATTGAAAAACTTTGATAATTTTGCGGAAGTTGAAATTGCAATCCAAGAGTTCTTTGACAGCCATCCCAAAGAATGATATCAATATTTTTATGCCATTTTCAATTCATTGTTTTTGTACAAAGAGATAAAGTACTGCTGAACCACAACATAGGACTGCTTGATAAACAGTATTCTAATTATTATATATTTTTTTGTATTTTCATATCTCCAATCATATATATAATATCGTAGCTTTGCTACACTAAATTATCACTTTCTTCCTACAACTATTTCAGTAAAACTAATATTATTTTGCCCCAGAAATTTATAAAAAAAAAAAAATCTAATTTTAAATTACAAGATTAAAACACACATATATTAACCAACATATTTTTATGTACATAAACAAAATATATTATAATGTAAATATCAGAGAATAGAAGAAACAAAAATTAAATTAGAATCAATTTGTGGCAAATCCAAGTTCTCTGAGCTTTAGGTTTTTGTAGTGAGAACGAAATGGTAAAAAATTACAAATTAATTTATATGGATATATATTTTTTTTTACTAAAAAAAAAAACAGCCCACAGAAGAAGCCCCAAAACAGGCGGTTGGTGATAATATCTTACATTTTCATGATATGAGGACCCTTTTATTGATATTTTTATTTAAAAATAACATGTTTCCATTTCGCTAGAAACCATCAGAGACGGAAGCTTGATCTGGAAAAGTTAAGGAGAAACAAGAGTCGTTACAGAGCAGATGTTTGAAGAGGAATCAAAGAGTATTATCTTTTCCTCTAGACTTGTTCCTCTTTTTTTTTTCTTTGTATCGCAGTCAGGCTCTTTAGTCAAGCGTTAAAAGTTTTTAATGTTTTTTCGTTTTTTATTACAGTTAATAGTATTGTTCATGAGATTTACGTAGGTGTATTGGAAGGGTTGAAGGTTATGATGAAGGATTGAATGGTAAGGCATTGTGAAGTTTATTAATGTCATTATCTGTGTCGCTAGTCGTTTTGAGTGCATGTTGATTATAAGTTTTGAGTGAGTATAATTAGCCTTATTATTAAAGACCAATTCCTTGTGTTCAGTGTTTTTGAAGTTTTATTTGTTAGCAGTTGGTTGTATTGGTGTGGTGTTACATTACTCTCGTGTTATATTACAAGATTAAGTCGTTGTTTCTGAAGTCAAGTGTTGTACAGTTTGTGAATTTGTCTGGTTGCTGTGTTAGTTGGATTACGAATGTAATAGATGGGTTAGTGTGGTGTTTGTATGTGTATGAATAAGGATGTATAACTATGTATTTTGATTTAATTAGGTTTAGTGTAGTTCCATATGTGGGGTTTGGGGCTTAGGTGTCTTATAATATTGTATCGTTCGTCTGTCTCAGTATCTTTCAATGATTTCTTTACTGTGTCAAGTTTATAGCTAGGACATTTGCAGATTCATGTAAGTGCGTTTGAGTATAACTTGACTAGTGAAGGATGATTATTTATCGTCGTTTTATACCGAGTTGTTTACCAATCTAAAAGGGATATGATGCGAATGTTTGTATTTATTATATCTGTATTTATTTTAAACACATCTCTGATCGCCCCTATTCAGGTTATTGAGTTTAAAGTTTTTAAAGCATTACTTATTTAAATTTATTTATTTTTTAATTAAATAATATTGTTAACAATAACATTTTTTTTTTTTTATGTATTACCGAAACAAAAATTACTATTTATAATTTATACATCATTGGAAGATTCGTCATGATGATTTATTAATTAAAAACAAAAATTGAACGTGAACATATAATACAGTAAGAATTTCACACATCATCACCGTACGATATAATATAACTTTTGTGACGTTGATCAGTCTAATCAAAGGTGTAAGCTAGGAGCGAGAAACTTTCGGAATGATATGGACTTACGAAACAAAGGGATCGTTGGGAACTTCTATAATTACGTTAGCGACAAACGAAACACTACTAGCAAATTAGGTTTCATATCCTCAAAGTGGGTTACGGATTTCAACAACACTCCAACAAGTCTTGGTTCTTATTCGAGGTTTATTTAAGTTGAGGCTGAAGAAATGAAGAAACATCATATATTCACCATGAACAAACCAAGCATTCCCTTATGTTGGGTAAATTTTTAAATTAATTTTTTTTTCTGTGTTTTTATGTTTTTTAATTTACTTATCTTTAGGTTATTTTATTTGTTTATCGTACATAGTTTTTGATTATTATTTTACTTTTGTTAATTTTATATTTTCTGTATACATGGTCTGAATGTATTCATGTATCACAATAAACTATTGTCCACGTGACAGATCGTTATAATTCGAAATAAATAAATTAAAAAAAAAAATTGTTTAGAGAAATAAGTATTATTTTATATTTGTCATAGATACGATGAATACATAATTAATGATATTTTCATAGATTTATGTGAATTTGATATTGTAAAATTCTATTATTTCCATTATTGTTTTTTATATCATTAACATATATTGATCTTGTCCACATGAGAGCATAATTCTTCAAAAATGTAATTCTAATTAAATAAATCTTATCGCAATACAAATCGTCTAAATATCATAAATTAAAGTGTTGTGAAGAGGAAAATATAGTACGCTATCTATATTTAGTTATTTTGTGATTAATGGAAAATATTTTCGCTATTTTTTGCGTGATACTCTTTTGAAGGAATAAACAAACAGAGAGATGAATCTCCTGACTGTGGGAGATGAGACACCAAAGTATGAATGAGCCTTCATGCTTGATATATAGGACTACAATCGGATTTATGAGTATTTAGGCTTGGTATGTAATGATTAAAGGAAATTAAGTTATAAACATAAACTTATTAATATGAGGAACATTGGAAAAACACCAAAATATTACAGTACTAATACCAATCAATAGTGTTGCCCAAATGCGAGACCGAGACAAGTTTTGGTCTTGCAAACTCAGTCTTGGTCTTGCTCAAGAGTCTTGCAACAGACTTGCATTTATTATGTTATTACTATAGAGATATTACTGTAATTATTTATATAGGAGGAACCTAACTAAGCCCGAATGAAAAATTAGAGGAGTTCAATGCAAAAGTATATTGGTCATACCAATTATTAACATATAATAAAGAAAATTGTCAAGTATTAGTAAATATTTTTCCTTAATTTTTACTTAAAAAATCGATTTTTTTTTACCAGTCCTGGTCTTGGTCTTGCAAAAGTTAGACGCTCTTGATCTTGGTATTGCAAAGTGCAAGACCAAGAACGATTTTGGGCAACACTACCAATTAACAAGACATCTACATTCTACAGCCAAAAACTGTCCTTTCCAATGAAGGATGGGAGATAAACTTTCACATAGAACGCGACGTTGATTTCAAATATGGGTCCACTTAATCCTACTGATCCTAGTATAATTTAAAGTTTGAATTACTATATCTTTCTCTCCCAAGACTTTAATGTCAAATATTCCAGTATATATTTACGAATTTAAAAATTGATATATCGGTTTTTACGTTGTAATATTTTGAAATACAAATATTTCTCTCCAGAAAAGAGACTGGGTATGCGCCTGTGGCGTTATTGAGTATCAGGGGTGCAATCTACGTGTTCTATGTGATTTAAAAGTTGCAAAGCGGCCGCTAGACCCTTAATTAATTATTTCATTCAGAGTTGCCACTGCATAGGAGGTAGATGGGCACTATGAGGGCAACCCGAACCCAGTATCGATGATAAATTGTGATGTTACAGGATGAAAAATTGCCAGCCACAGCCGGATACGAACCCGGTACTTGGAGCATAGTGACTTACTCACTGAGCTTGCGAGCTCTCCTGTAATTTACCAGAAATGGGGTATTAATTTCAAAAATAGTCATAATAGGGAAAATTCGTGACACAGCACCAAGAGGACATGCATGTAATTTACAGGGTGTCTCAGCTCTTAATGGTCGAACTATGGAGGGTAATTCTAGACAAAATTTTCAACAAAACATTTTCATGGGTGCATGAGCCGATTCCGAATGGAAAAGGAGTTAAGATCAATTTTATCACATTTTTTATTGAATAAGAAAGAATCGCTCAAAAACTGTTTAAGATAATAAAATTTCAAGTGCACCATCTTGTACGTGTATGGGTACTGCAGCAGTACAGTGGTCCTATTAGACTTCCTGAAAGTTCCTTTTATCGTTGACCTTAGAAAATGTATTTCCTGTTTTCTAAAAAAAAGTTGTCTTCTTTACGATGTTGTACTTAAAATGTCTTTAATTTTTGGAACGCGTATCAAATGAACTTTTTTGTTCATAATTTTGTCTAGAATCATCCCCTCGGAGTTGGGATATTAAGAACTAAGACTGACAAGAGTTGTGGCAATTAAATAATGAGACTGATGCTCTTTAACATTTCATTTTGGCCTCATACATATTTACTGATTATCACATTCAATCTACATCTCTACAACGCTCCATGCGAATCTTCCATTGTCTGAAACAGTTTTGGAAGTCTTTTTCTGTGAGTTGCTTCAGGAGGCGTGGAATTTTCTCTATCAGTAAGAATGTAAATGTTGTAATGCCTATGAATATTTTGACCTTTAGGAACCCATTGAAGGTATAAATTCTAAAAAAAAAAAATAAAATATGTAAAAACAAATTATCACTGCTTTGAATTTCGGTTTGCTATCTTTCTAGCTTTTATAGGATTGATGGCTTGGCGCTTAGTTTCAGGATAAGTAAAGAAATCTGGTGCGCGCAATACACAACTTTGACTTACCGCTCAACTATGAATAAAAATTATTTTCTGGCCATTTTGGGTTATTATAAAGTTTTTTAATTGCATTTTTAACAGAGCTAAAGCTAAAAGTTTTCTGCTAACAAATCATAAATACTATTAAAATAACAAAAGTCCTATTTATTTTATCACCGGTTGATTATGGATTATACTATCCGTTGATTATGGATTGCACGATCCGTTGATAATGGATTGTAGGACTATTAGTTATTAAATTGCTATTCTCCATTGCAAATTTTACTAAAACGGAATTAATAGATTTGTATTGTCTGTCATAGACAGGTCAAAAGTTATATTGTAAGTGGATTCTGTTGAAATATCACAAAGGGAAAATTATTCAATAATTTAATGTTCTAAAAAGTTACGTAATGATTTTCCGGAATAAACGGGCCATAGATACCTAATTATTTAAATATAATATCAGGTCTAGAGTTATTAAACTACAGTAAATATATTTATGTATTATCAATTATATTTTTACGTATAATATAATTAATATCGATTTCAATTAAAATGAAAAAAACATAATTAAAATCGTTTTAGTAAAGAAATAAATTTTAATAATATCAATCTGTATAGCAGTGAAATTAATTGATTAAAAAAACATAACAAAGCATTTGACTATGAGAAAAAAAAAACATACAAACAATGCAATCGGATAAAATGTCGATTCATGATCATTATCGAAACGCATATGTCACTAATGTTTAGTCATCTGTCAATGGGAAATATAGATACAAATGAATTTGTGAAGATTTCCGTATATTTAAAAAGAAAAAAAAACCAACCATTGAATAAATTTCTGTCTGAACATTAACAAAAAAAAAAAAAAAAAATTAACCAATGTCAGGGGAGAGATAAGTGAGAAACTAATTACCCATCGCTCTCCAAAGTGAAAAATCTCTCTTTTAACCTTGGCCATATTAAATCGGTATTAAAATATAACCCGCCAAACGGCAATCCATTAATTTAAAAATTGACAATGGCCCGAAAGAAACATCTAAGATTCATCAATCAATTTTTTTGTCGGGTGAGTAATTACCAGGAACGGCGTGGCACCCACTTTGTGGGGGCGCCGATGAAAAGGGGGCACCTATATCGAAAATAAATAAAAACAGGCTTGTAATTTATCGGAAAGGATTTTTGTATACACCACCTCAGGTGTAGCGAAATAATTAAAAAAAAAAGAATATTGACAATAAAGAATTTTTTTTAATAATTATTTTCGTTTCATCCACAGGACTTTTTAGAAATAACGTCTGAAGGCTTTATATTCTTCACAATACTAAGCAATTTAAACCAGCACTTTACTTTCCATTTATATTCTTTAACTGGTTGAGAGAGTAATGCAATGCATACAAGGTTTTTTTTTTTATCTACAAATAATTTGTTTTTTACTCAGACAACCCTAAATCGTATAATAAAAAAAAATAGTTCGTAGTTATCTGTAGTGTGAATTATTTATTTTTAAGGTACTATACAGGAAGACATTATGAAAAATCGACATTTACGCCATGTTCAAGAACATCAATAAAACCTACCTTATATTTAAATCATCTCGATTTTACATTAGCATGACGAGTTTTACCAAAATTGTTAGAGCGATTTTTGAGAAAACTATAAAAATGTGTTAAATCGACAATATATACTAATCCTAATTGCGCAATTTCAATTTCGTACGACATTTCGTTTTTGAGCTTGTCTGTTCACACACACAGACACAAACCATTTTTCAAGACTTGGTTATTCAGACTCAAAGAACTTTAAAACGTCTATTTTCGTTGAAAACTCGAATTCTTAAATTTTCTCGATCTCAATACTTTCTGTTGCTATATATTTTACATGCATATATACAAAAATTAAAATGTTGACGTTGCTATAAAAATTTGACATTATACTGAAAATTGATCTTATATAGCGTATAACACAAAAACGATAAAATTAAATAAAAGTAGTTACTAAAGTAATTCTTTTACAAACAAAAATCGTTTAAATTGGTGAAAGAATATTAGCTGTGAACCAGCGTATAGGGTTTTTAATCTATGTTCTCAAAAGTATTTTGCAAAGATATTAATTGAAGTCCGTTTACTTTTTATTAATTTATAGAACGATTGGAAAGGTCTTACTTAACATTACAAACGCTCGTTTAAAAGATGCCTACCTACATACCTAATTAAATACAAAAAAATACAGAAAATAATTTCTGTATTTTAATTTGGGTCTGAATTAATGTTTGTGGCTATAACAAATATTCTTTGTGTTTTTTCCAAGTCGGATAAGATTTGTCGCATAACCAGTTGACCAAAGTCAACTTTTAGTTGTGAATGGAAACAGCTTAGTAACGATATCGAAAAATTGTACAGTTCTAGTTGAGGCTGGGTGGCCGTGCGGGCTAAGGCACTAAATACGTGTTGCCCAGCGACCTGATAAACCAATTATAGTTTTATATGATAAAATAATTATCACTTCGCCTCCCGGGTTCATGGAGACTTTTAACTCTCGCCATCTTCTCTGGCTCGGGGAAAGCCCGTTTAGCCTTATAAAAAAAATTATAATTTGTTTGAAATATTTACTTATATTATTTATATAAATAATTTTGGAATTGAATTTATTTTTAGTTGTTTCCTTGTACTTTGCAAAGCAGTTTTTTTTTTTTTAGTGAAAATTTCTTTATGCACGGTTTGCACTTTTTTTTGGAGAGTGAATTAATTAGATTGAGCCGTCAAATTTCCTATGTGTTACTCTCAGGTAAAATCGGCTGGAGTCAACTAATTATTTTTGTATATAGATTAAAATATCTCAGAAATTAAAAATCGGATCGGATACTGTAAGCGAGGGAAATGTTCAGCATTTCACCCTCTTTATAATGATCTATTATTTATAATGTATGTATCATATTCAGGGGTGCCCATCTACCCGAAGGTCGATGGGTTATGAACCTATCCACTCCCCCCAAGATATTTTATTGTTATCCTCTTCTTAAAAACATTAGAACTGAAAGTTCCGCAAATGATTTACACAATTACACTGATGAGGTTTGTTCCATGTATTCTCTTTATCTTCTTGTAAGAAACTTTCAATCCGAAAATCCATAATTCCGTCGAAACGTGCCCCCCTCAAAAATTTAAAATACCGGCAGTTGCGCCATACAATTCCCTTGTGGGCACCTGTGATCATATTATTAATCTCACCTTGCTGAAGTTTTCACTTTTATCGTGTTGTCTAAAGCACACACCTTGGTATGTTTTTTTTTTAAAGTTTTTATTCGTAAAACTTTCATTTGATATTGAATATGCTGGCAAAGTAACAAGTTGGAGATGTAAAAAGTCTGAGGAAAGACGCCTGAAGAAGGTTAGGTAGGAGTAAACAAGAGGTGGATAAGAAGAAGAAGGGACGAAGATAAGGATGGGGCTGGTTATCTGAGGCTAACAACCTGTTTTTCATTTGTTTGCCCCGCGCTCTGTGAAAAATGACCAAGGACGATGATAAATCTATTTCGAGGCAAGGCATCTTTTAACGCTACCATATCTTCTGTGTTATCGTCCTGTCAGTGCAATAAAAATAATTGGTATTACACTGTCAAGGCATTTTATCCAATTGTAAAGACGTGTAATTATTAAAGTTTTTTTTTGAAGATGCATAAGATTTTCGGGTATTAAAGCGCTATGCAAAGTCGTTAAAACAACCCTTCTATAGAACAATAACATTGATTGAATTGAGAAATTATCATGAAGTCCATTACATACTCGATTCTCAACTGATACTTTGACGCTATTATCCGCCAATGCTTAAAAGAAAAAGAAATATTTAACTGGCTTTGCAATTTACCAGTCGGTCATACCGCTCCTATCTTAAGCGTCACATGAAACTCATGTCCCTGAATATAATATACATAGAGTTTTTATCTAAAAATATAATGCAACAGTAAACACTTGTAAACACCAAATTCCCTAATCAGGCATATCTTTTTGTTATAAAGTTTTAATATATGATCTCTCTCAAAAATAAACTTAAAAATATGAGAAACTCTGAATAAAAGATAAGCTTCATTGATGAAATAATCTCAGCACGCAGTTTCTTCCTGAAGATGCTGTGTACATATCATTTATCCAGCATCACCAAGAGTAGTAAATTCTAAAATATTATTTTTAATAATATGTATTCTGTTGTGACGATTTAAAAGAATTATAAATAAATAATTGATTTCTAAAAGAAGGAGATGGTCCGGGGTGGCGGTCATAAATAGGCCTAATAGTGGCAAAACTATTTTATTAAAAGCCAACGTTTCGACCCGACTTTGCAGGTCTTCTCCAGAGCTAAAACGGACAAGATACAAAATGATAAAGAATTGTGGAAGTTACATAATATTATTACAAAAAATTATAAACAACGTGAATAAATAACCTTATTAAAATTATAAACAGTAAGTACATTAAAATATAAACAGAGTAAGATAAGAAACAAGACTATAAACTGAAGTAAACAGATGGTAACAATTGTTGTAGTGTAATATATAATATATGAAAATGTGAAATATAAATAAGTAAATGAAATTAGAAGAATAAAAATAGAGACTTACAGGTGTTTTCAGCTAGGAGTTTCACTTAGAACTGGAAAATCAGAGTAAGAGCAGGTATTGGGGAATTTGCTGACTTGTTTGTGTAATGGGGAAAAACCTAGAAAATTGCAGTATCTAAAATTTGAAGATATGGATGGATAGAAGAGAAAAAATACTATAACTATGAAATATTAAATTATAAATATATACATATACATATAATATAGAATTAAGAGATTATAGATTATAGAGACCATAATTTCTTTCTTGCTTTTAACATAATAATAAATTCTTACACTCTCGTTCGATAATTATCTGTTCTAATAGAAAAAGGTAATCAGGTAAGAGTATAACTTGTCGATCATAAAAACGGAAGATGAAGAGAGAATTAAAATCATTGGTAGATTAAACATGGCACCGAGCCAATCACAGTGAATTAGTGGGACCCATCAGCCAATCAAACGGCCCTGATTGTATTACCGCATTCAACCAACCCCTTTTAGAAGAGTTATTAGATTTTCTAGTTCTGCTACGGGCCTAATTCGTTCGTCAATAGGTCTGAACCTTATTACTCACTGAATCAAAAACTTATTCCACTCAAAATGACGGTAGGTAGCAGCAGAGTGCAAAAACTAATAATTGCATTAGAAATGTTACATCTGCATAGATAATTTGTTAAAGTTTTATTAAAAAAATACTTGAAAAATATAAAACATTATGAAAGTCCATTAATAAAATCATAGATATCTAGTATCTACAAAAGAATTATAACCTTTTCCATTTCAAATGTAAGCATTTCCAAATCAAATTTAATCTATTCATTTCAAACGTAATATTTTCCCTTTCAAATTTAAGTCTTTCCAAATTAGATTTAACCTTTTCCATTTAAAATGTATATATATCTCATTAAGGTTAGATTTGAATTCGAAAAGGTTACATTTAAAATGGAAAAGCCTACATTTGGTATAAAAGGTAAATTTCAAATAGAAAAGGTTACAATTGGCTTAAAAATGCTATATTATGTAAACAAGTCACCAGCTTTCATGATTAAGTAATTATGAAATCGATGTTTTACATAACGTTAATCAGTATCCAATATATAATAATAAGAGTTTAATCATGTTTCTTTATCAATTTTTAAGAAATCTCTTAAATAATTTTTTGAGAGAGAAAATAGAAAGAAAGAGACAGAGAGAGATTTTTTCTTCTTATTTAACTTTTAACAGCAGTAAGTCAGTAGAAATCTGAGAAACCATTTATAACATATCCACATCCAAAACGTCTGCCATGTAAGGTCGTATAGCTCCCTCGCCATATTCACCTACTTTTTCCATCAGTAAGAACAAAAATAATTAAAGAAGGAATATAAGAATATTACTGATGGTAGCAAAATGCAGGTAATGAGGGTCTATACATACTTAGAACTAATCGATACTTTCATCTTACCCTTTGACCACAACTAGCTCAAAAATATTTATAATAAAGCCCCTTACTGCTTTGAAGTTTGAGAAGGAAACCGAGGCTACAACCAGTTCGTCGAACTTTAAAAATAACAAACTCACAAATATGACTTCATTTTTTGCAGTCTGTACAAAATTTAAGTTATATTAATTTTAATTGTTGAATAGAATTCAATGTAAATGATACTAGGGAATTTCTACACTATTTTCCGCATTTCCTTCAACATTAAGTCAAATCTGGCGAGACGTTTTCAAATTATGGGGTGTTGAAAACAATACGTTTTCAGATTCGAAAGCGGAAGTATTTTCTGAAAGAAGTGGCTGGAATTTGTTGAAACTGATGGATACATGATCATTTGTTTTCCACCTAAATTGCGGTTCGTAAGATATGGACGTATCACGGAAAATATATTTGGGAATATTTAAGAGAAAGCATTTGACTAATGCAATGAAATTAAAACTGCATAATTTTCTTTACCAATATCTTTAATCTTTTTCCAACTTTGAGTCAAATCGAATAAGCGGGTTTTTAAATAATGTCATATCTAAAAAACTTTGCGACTACAAATCAAATTGATGTAACGGGCATACTACCACTATTACCATTTTTACAGAGAAAAACCTAACCCAATTTGATCCATGATGTTTGAAACATAAAACTCGAGTGAATTTTTTTTATTCTGAGCACAGATTTGTTTTTAACCTCTAGCAGGGAATACAAAGTTTTCCTACCTTCGGTAGTGTGGAAACACATTTTAAATGATATGAAAATAAATAAATAAGCAAGTACAGAAAATTAGATATAAAATCGTATAAAAGCGAATATAAATTTTGCGGTTCTGCGAAAAAGACTTACTTACAAAAACTACAGTCATTTCAATCCAAAATTTTACTACTTATAACAGGAGCTCCTTGGTACGTAAATAACAAAACTTTACATAACGATTTACGACAACCAACTACCAACACATACGCGATCTCTACTCCAGATTTCATCTTAAACTACACGGATATCACAACGGACTTATTAACTATATGGCCACAGCTGACATGCCTATCAGGAGACGACTAAAGAGGAGCTGGATGAGAGATCTCCTTTCTTGAATTAAGGAAATAAAATCAAGACCGAGAATAAAATGCTGCTGGGCACTATTTTTTTCCTCATGTCTAAACTGTTAATTTTTCGTAATAGTTACAGCACATCTGCTTATTGTCAAGTTCATGACAGGTGAGGATGAAAACATGAAAAAAAAAATTGTATGTAACAGTAATATTTATGTAAAAATAACAATGCAATATCGAAAGATCCTGGATAACTCCAAACCAAGGTTTCCAACCTTTTTTCCTCTTTATTTTATTTTTATCTTTATAAATAGTAAACTAACTTATTTACAAATTTCTTTTCAATACACAAAACTATATAATGTACTGTAAGCTATTTTAATAAAATTGTACTTTTCAAAATAAATTTCAGAAATCGAAACGTAATAAATTTCCCATAACAAAATCAACAGTAATAATAAATTTCAAAAATCAAAGAAAAACATTGGAATACTGTGGCTTATAGTCCATGGCTTATAGACCCCTTTTCATCGAATTGTTATAACCAGCGTTTAACTTCTTGAAGAGCTTCATTTCATCATAACTTACAACCTTTTTATTTATGAAAATTCTAGGAACTGGGACGTTTTCAGTCTGGTAATTGGCAATTTTTTTCTATTAAATTAGGTACTAAAAACTCATTAACACCCATTTCCTATCCACTTGATTCGTAAGATAACTTAACTACATAATCGAGAAAAAGGTGACCTACAAAAATATTGGGAGTTTTGGCGTTACCTCTACACCCAACATGTCAATATAGGCCCAACCGGACCAATACTTTTGTAGGCCAATTTTTTTTTCGATATTGTGATAAGATTATTTTAAAATTATTTATTATTTACAATATATACACATTAATGGGTTTGGACCGCAGAGTCCAGAACACATCCTTCGGCGATTATGTCCACCAAAGGGAGTTTACCTTGCCACCTCCCAGGTCTGGGTGAGATCTCATCAAACAGTGGGTTTGCACAGCCTTTCAGACCATCAACAAATTTGATGTGCCTCCGGCCTATGAACTCAGGTGCCGAGGCGAGCTGGAGCTCCTCGCCTATTGTTTGATTTTTAGCCCTTTGTAGGGTGGTGCCACGGACAATTCGCCGAAGGATAGAATTCTGGAAGCCCTGGAGACTCGTAAGCGTGGATTTATATAGGTATAGCAGGAGAGGAACCCCGTGATGTAGTGTAGGTCTTATTATAGCTTTATAAATTTGGAGCTTGAGTCTCAGCGAGAGCTACGGCGACGTCAGTAGGTGGTAGGGCCAGTGTAACTTCTCTCGTGCCAGCTTGATCCTCTGCCTAACGTGATAGGAGAAGGTTAAATGTCTATCCAGCGTGACGCCGGGGTAGACAATCGATGTAGGGATTTTATGATAAGCTCCTCCATTGAATTGTGTGGGTAGATGCTTCTTTCCTTCTGAAATGACATGAAAATAGCATCAGTCTTCGCAGGGTTCACTGTGATATCGATCTCTTCTAGTTCTTCAACAATTGTGTCTAAAGCATTCTGTGCCAGAGTGAGTACAGTCTCCGCGTTGACGCTAGAAGCATATATGCCGATGTCGTCTATATGCTGCTAACACCGCCTTTGGATGCTTGAGTGCCACCACTGGCGCCGTGAAAACGACGAACATTATTGGCTCCAGCACAGACCCTTGAGATACTCCGCAGGTGGTATCGACTGGGTTTGAGTAGTTAGTACAAACTCGTACGACGAGAGATCTTCTGCTGAGGTAGCTTCGGATCAGTCGGCATAGAGTGGTAGGAAACGGGAACTCTTCCAGACGGCGAAGCAGATGTGAGTCAAAGGCCTGGCTGCAGTCCAAAGAGATGAGCGCCGCAGCTCTGTTGATACTCATTTCATCTATATGTGTGGGCCTGAAGTTTAGCTAGGTGGTGTTCACACGCGACCTCTCTCTGAAAACCAGTCTGCTCTGGTGGTATGATGCTCTCTTTCCAACAGTGCTTCATAAGGTGATGGTGGATTAGCCTCTCGAAAATCTTGCTGATGTGACCGTTCTTCGCCGGCTTGAGCAACGGTTCAACGATCGCTTGTTTCCATGCGGTAGGAAAACATGAGATTCGAAGACATGAGTTAAATATGTTCAGTAGAAAGGCCTTACCTTTCCTAGGGAGCATCTTCAGCAGTACGTACGGAATATCATCCAGTTCCGACGCTTTGTTTCCTTTGGTGCGCCGTAGTGTCGACTAGAGCTGGTTGAAGGTAGAGAAAACGGGTTCATCCTCTAAGTCCTTCCGGTATTGGTGGTGCATTTCTCGTCCGCTCTGCATCCCTCTCTTCATAGCTTTTGGGCAGGAGTTCAGCCTGTTCCTTAGGTGTCAGCAGCTCATTCCCAGACGTCAGGTGGGCAGTCCTCTTCTTGTTAACGAACGTCCGGACCAGTCTCCAGAACTGGCGGTGGTCATCATGAGTCCTCCGGAGCTGGTCATGCCAGAGTGAGGTCTTCCAGTATCGCATGAGGCTGGTTATCTGCCGGGTCATCGCATTGATGACCGGTTTCAAGCTGTAGTCACGCGTGCGCTGAAAGATGTTCCTCAAATTGTTCCTCTGACTGATCAGGGCGAGGATGTGACGTGGTGGTCTCCTGATGGCGTTGGGCTGCGGAGCGAACCTAGGGATGTTCTGGTTGGCTGAGTCCTAGACAGTGGTGGTGATGACATCTACCGCGTCGTTCACCTCTTCTACTGCCTGGCTCGGCGTTACCGCCGGTAAAGTTGATTAAACGCAAGACTTGTATCATTTCCAGTCGGTCTTGTGGAGTAAGTATTTACTCGCCGGTGTTGTGCCGGGTGTGCCCTCGATCGTGTAGAACACAGGCCGGTGATCCGACGGTCCATATGGAAGCGCTTGGCAATCCGTAATGGTGTCCAGATCCCTGGTTAATAGCAGGTCCAGCGTTGATCTCCAATCAGGTCGGGCTGAATGCCGAAAAGTATGTATACCTGGGTGAAAGACGGCCAACCTAGTCTTGGTGATGTCAAGTTTAAAGCAAATGGATATTTATGAATTTTTAGTACGTCAATAAATTAATTAATTATATGAGAAAAGGCCCCATTACTGAAAATTTTCGTAGATAAAAAAATTGTAGGTTACGATAAGGTGAAACTATTTACCTACGAAGTTTTAGACTGACGTAAATCATTTGATAAAAAGGTGGCTTTACCACAGACTAATTAGTCTTTCTGAACATCTGCTCATTACATATTTGATATTCCAGAATTTTGTTTCTTTAAAGATTTGATTACTAGACAAATAATGTTATCATTTTACATAATTTATATGTTTTTAAATCTCTAAAAAAATTTTTAAATTAAATTTTTAAATCCTTTTCTACTCCATAAAAATAAAAATAAAATTAATCTTCCAAGAGAACATTTGAAAAATTTTAGTAATTAATAAAAAAAAAAAAATTAAGTTAAAAGATAATAGAAATAAATCCAAGACAGCCTGACTGCCGTTATATCTTCCTAACGACTTGAGGATAATTTCGTGAGGCCATAAACTGCAGCCCCTCAATCCTAAATTATCTCAAACTTCAACTGCGATTAATTATCTAATGTTTATTTATTTCTAAGTTGAAACCAACATGCCAGCTAAAATTATATCAGGAACCTAAAAAATCCTGACAACATAAAATATTATTTACAGCGTAACTCAACCAGATAGAATGTCGTTAAAATAGTTTCTTCAGCGAGTAAAAACCCAACTAATATCAATATCGTTAAATCTACTAGTGAATAAACAAAGAGGTATATCTTTCAAAATCATATTTTTTATTATAGCTATAGTGCAGATAGTTTAAAAAAATTTTGAAACCGAATGAGCAATAAAAAAGAAATAGGGGTAGCCTTTAAAAAATCTACTTGTTTTTTTTTTTTCAAAAATAAAAGAAATCACCACTTTTGGATTTTATTTTATTACGTGTCACAGAAGCTGTTTAAACAAATATAGGTATCATAAATTATTTTGAGTCCTGATAAAACTCTTTATTTTCAACGGTCCAAAAGAAGCAGTATAAAATCAAATTTTGTTTTTAAACCATAAATCACCATTTTGATATTTGTTTTAGCAAAAATCATAGAAGAGTTTATCCCTGCTAGTTTTTTATAAAAATTACTTTCGTTTCAAAGGTATGATACCTGCTTTAAAAACTCGTGATTTCTCGTGTTTAAAAAAAAAAAGTTGATTTTTTATAGAAAAATTAAACATAATTAGCTATCAGGTTTCAAAATCATGCTGATAAGGTGCTCAACAATGCTAAAAAAAAATTAATTGTTGGACATTATGACGATATATAAGTAACTGTTCAATAAGAGTTCAACTATTCTTCAAATAAGTTACAAATGTCAAAAATATAGCAATTGGTTCTTCAGAATTTAGAATACAGAATGCTTTAAAGGTTTCGTTTGCATAAAACATAATGTTCACCAATTTGTAACTTCAATGAGATGAATTTCCTATCTATATTTACGCACAATTTTCTACTTACTTATACATACAAATATTTTATTATATATATAATATAACATATTATATATAAATCTTATACATACACATATATATATATATATATATATATATATATATATATATATATATATATATAAAAAGATCCCTCTATATAAGTAAGGATAATTCTTTCTTCGATGCAATATGCAAGCTTTAGTTAAATAAAAAAAAAATCATTTAATTAATTGTTCATCTCTTTTGTTTCTTTACCTTTTTTCTTCTGAAAGCAGAAAAGCCTAATAAAAATATTGATAAAATTTAATGATTTATTTTTATTTTTCAAGAGCTCTAGACTTTAGGTTGGTAAACCTTCAAGAATGTTATTATATCCAGGGAGGTGTTCCTGCCTGCTAGCAGGTTATGAAACCATCTTCTCCTGCCATGAAAGACCTTTTTTTAGATTCTTTATGTTTCTTCTGACTTCTTCCACCGTCTAAAGTTTATTAAGCATCTTAGGTTTTTCTCATGTGTTTTTATAAATATATTCTTTTATTTCCATTTCGAAAAAAAATTAATATCATCTAGCGTTTACCATAATATATTACCTGCTTGCATAATGATTGTTCAAGAAACGATATATGTATATATGTTGCTCACTAAAGGACTTTATTTTGAATTTACTGTTTGTTTATTTATTTTTTATATTTTTTAATCTTTTTCTTTTGTTTTTCATTGTATCTTCTTAGCTAAGCAACGATTATTTTGTTTCGTAGTTTATTTCATTTTTTATTTGTATTTTACTAATACTAAATTTAAAAAAAATGGTAATTTTTACTGATTTATTTATTTTTTGATGGACTGACAGTATATTATATATATATATATAGTTATAGTTGTTCTATGAGCATTATATTTTCGGCTCAATTTTTTTCGCAGGCCTGAGACAAAGATGCAATGCATGCTCTATGTAACTTTTTTGATCGTATTTCTGTCATATAATCGTTAAGGGCCTTTACTTCTAACTTATAGTTTTTTAATTGCTTTGAAAAATAGATACTAGTTAGGTAAAAGTAATCAAATTCATTATAGGAACACCCATAACTTTGTTAATAATGATCAAAGTATGACAGAAACATAATCAGTATAAAAAATGTACAGAAACGATACTTCAAAAGAAAATCTGTAAAATATTTGATAACAAACTCTATTCAATTGTTCCCTCCCTGCTCATTTTGGATCTATCTATGAAAGATTGTTTTTAACGTACTCAACTTCATATGGACATGGTTTGATTCACAAATTCTTGGTAAGTTTTAGATTGATAAGTGTTGATGTGTAGATCACTTAATTTATGAGATTCTTCCGACTTCGCTTCATTGTTTTGAAAAGATGAAACCAGAGTTCATTTTTCGCCTCGTGTTAAATTTTCCAATTAACGAAATCAATTCTCGGTCTCTGCATTCGACGGCAAATGAAGCTTATTTCCAGTCAAGCTCATTTTGCAGTGTATAGGAGATTACGAAGGACTTATATTATACTTAATAATATAATATTATACTCCCTTATACCACTCTCTTCTTTGTTTCATCTAGTTCCATGATAAGCAGTGACAGCCTCAGAGAAGGAGAAACCGGGCATTTGCCCAGAGGCACCGGGCTGGAAGTGTTCGCCATTGATTATAAATTAAAAAAAAAATGCAATGAGAAAAAATAATTTAGCTTATCAATAAAGATAATTGTTATTGTAGTCTATGCTCAAAATGCTTTATACATTCTGTATTGAAAAGACTACCTTTCCTTGAGGATTTTGTTGTTTCTTCTTTAATGACACAATATCTATAATCTTCACTGTAACTTATAGTTTTTTACATCACGATTCGCTAGTTTATAAAAACAGGTTTTTACAAAAGGCCATAGAGAAGAAATGAAACATCGTGTAATTCATTTTTGGGGAATCGTAATATGCGACAAGATTGTCTAGAAAAGTTCAAAACCTAATTTTCCATACTACTGTCCTTGCAGGCTTTAGGAACGTTGTTGTCGATATATTTTAGTTATGTCAGAAATTTACTTAAGTGTGCCACGCATTGCCTGGTAACCTGATGAACAGGAGTCATGATAAAATGATTCGCGTCTTGGTGCCACGGAGGTTTTTAACTCTGGCAATAGTCTCCCACGCTCCCCCCTGACCCGAAAAAAAACAAATTTCCTAAAAGATCAGGAAGAGGATGACAAAAATAACATATTTATAGGTCGAATCGACAAATATGTAATAGAGCTATATCCGAATATTTATGAAGAAGTATCTTAAGATTTACAGAGATAAAGAAAGCCATATTTCCCATATCCGGATAATTTTGTGTACGAAATTAGATCAATTAGAAAAAAAAAATATTGATTTCTCTTATCACCATTACTCTATGTGTTCGCCTCTTGTTATTGCGTTATTTATTTATTACTCCGGGCATTTTTGAAGAATTATACTTCCTCGGCTTTAGATTACACCACTAAGGAGTTGCATCACATGAACTTTATTAAATATACACACTAAGAGCATATTTAAACATATGTTCGTTCATTTTTCACTAAATTCTTCGTTATGACATAGGGGCACCTTTTACAAATCACGAATAAGTTTAAAACAGAAGCATGAATTGAGAGACATTCTATCACACAAACCTCTTACTCAACGAACAGAATTAAACGTAAGTGCATTCTAACGCTTAATTAGTGACTAAATAAATGTTTGTCATTAGTGACTAAACCTTTAGATAGTGTTGCCCAAAATCGGTCATCGGTGCAAAGTGCAAGACCAATACTAAGGCCACCTAACTGTTGCAAGACCAAGACCAGGACTGGTAAAAAAAATCGATTTTTTGAATAAAAATTAAGGCAAAATAGTCACTAATATTTGATAAATTTAGTTACTGTTAGTAGAGAATTGGTATAATCAACATACTTTTGCATTTAACTCCTCTAATTTTTTTACTTAATTAGGTGCCTCCTATCTAATAATTATTGTAATTAGCTAATAAGTAACCGCAAGACCGTTGCGAGACTCTTGCGCAAGACCAAGACCATGACTAAGACTGAGTTTGCAAGACCAAGACTCGTCTCGGTCTCGCATTTGGGCAACACTACTTTTAGAGTAGGTTACACTATTATATGATAACTTTGTGCCTGATACCATTCCATATGTAGATAATTTAATCCCTCCCTAATGAGGTTACATAATAATCAGTATAAAAACTGGCAAAGAATATATTTTTTCTTAATTTTACCAATAAAGTTTAGAAATAGTGTATATAAATATATAAATAAAAAAGGTTTGTTATAAATCTCTAATTTCCGAAAATACTTCACCGATTGCTTTGAAATTATAAGCGGACTTTACACGGACGTTCCGGGGCACTATTGAAATTTTGATTGAACGAGTAATCTTATGATTGAAGTGCTAATGAACGTGACGAATTTTCGGAAATCTTCGGAAATCGAATTCTTCAAAAAGCTTCAATCACAAGAAGTGGAGGGGAGACTGAGATAGAAGTAGTGAGGGACTAGCCTTACTACTAGGTAAGTTACCTAGGAAAAATTAATTAATTATTAATTAATCTAACTGTTTTGTATATTTGGTAGTTCTTTTTCCTGTTTCCTTAACAAATTTATTATTTCCGAAATATTTGTCCTTAATTTTTGTAATTAGTTGACTTTTATTTTTCTACTTTTTTTTCAAAATGGTGCTCAGGTCCTATGAGTATTCGAAAGCGTCTTTAATCACGTATAAGATTAAATAAAAATCATCAAAATCGAAAAGAATCATTTCCGATTAAGATATATTAATAAGGATTTCAATGATTTGAAAAATGACAATTTATCATTTATTTTCACGTAAAGTGATTATGAAATTGTGTTTTTCTTCCTCATATCCGTCATAGGAATTGATAAGTATTTGTCAATGACAAACTCAATGTAATAATAATATACACATATAATTTATTATTGTTTTTTTTAAAGGAAACTGTGTTTATCCGCCCAATAGTCCTCTTTAAATAGTTTTAACAATGACAAACTACTATTGTTTGAAGTAAATTTTGCCTAGTTTACTATGGAGCAATGTTTAATTACATTAATTATTTTTTTTTTTTTTTATGCTATGGCGTTATATTCAACAAAAAACGTTACTGACTCAAAAAAACACAAATCTAAATTTCTTATGAAGAGAAGAATAGTTGGGGTGCTCAGTCAAAAAAGGAAGGCAAAAATAAATTATAATATTTATTTTTTACATCTGCCGACGTTTCATTATTACCCTACATTATTGCCCTGATGATGGCCTGAACTTCAGGTCGAAACGTCGGCAGATGTAAAAAATAAATATTATAATTTATTTTTGCCTTCCTTTTTTGACTGAGCACCCCAACTATTCTTCTCTTCATTATCCACGACAGTCAACCAATTACCAATTATGAATTCTAAATTTCTTACTTTACTGCTGGAAATTAGGCAATTGTTTATGTGATATTTTTTTGTTGATCTCGATGGCTACTATCAATCAACGTTTTATATATTTCCCTTCACTTACGGGACAACCTGTATATCGCCGTCAAATTTCACCAGTATTAGAAGTCTTGTAGTATTAAAGATTTTCCTGAACAACTTATTCTTATTCATCGCACTTCCGCATTGTAAAGGTGGGAAAAGATAATTAGGTAGCTATCAGGAGTTTTTCACGCTAGGTGACTGCATTTTTTTTTTTTTTGTCTTCTTTTTTTGGAAAGGGCGGAAGAAACCAACTCTATAGCACTGAGATGATCCATTTTGTTTCATTTATTGTTCTACTTCTTCCAAACCCACGATCTTCATTACCTTTCAATCTGACATGTGACAGGTTCCATGAGGATTAATAATCAATTAGTTCATACTATTCAATTTTTTTCTCTTAATTCCTACTTTCTCCGCACTTCTTGCCCATTGGTTTAATTTAATAAAATAAAAATCGTGAAATTTTATTTTTATCTATGTTTTACTGTGATATTTTGTCATAAATATCTACAATTTTATAAAACAGTATATTTCTAAATGATGTATGACATATTTTTGAAGAATAATATTTCACTTCTACAATTATATATTTTAAATAATACATTATCAGATCCTCAATTTTTAAAATTAGTACAGTTCTATATTGAACCAATCATATATGTAATGTTTTTTTAGATATTTTTTATCAATAAATTTAATTCTATATTTCTTTTTAAACTTAGGCAATTTATCAATTCACCATTTGTAACATTATTTGCTGAATGAAAATCGTAATAACCTATGGTTAAATGAAACATAGATTGATTCTTTAAGAATTTAATTCAGCTAGTTTTGTTATTTTATTTCGAATTGATTCTTTGGTCAAAATGTTTCAGCCTTTGACCAGCCTTAGTAAAGAAAAAAATAAATTTTTAAGCCAATTTCTAATCGTAATCTTACCCTGTAACATTTTTGATATATATTTTACTAAAATAGTTTCAGATATTAAAAAATGGCGGTTGTATCGTTACACATTGGGCAAGCTGGGGTGCAGCTGGGCAACGTTTGTTGGTCACAGTACGGGCTGGAGCACAGCGTCACTGAAGCCGGTGAGATAGAGTTGAAGGATAACCCAAGTACCATGACCATCCGGAGTGGTGAGGACCTCAGCGGGACGACAATCAAAAGCAGGGCCTATGACTTCGGGGATAACCAAGACAACGATCAGTACAAAGGAATGGAGGGACTCCAGGTCTTTTACCAAGAACTGTCGAATGGACGTTGGACGCCGAGGGCCATCTTTGTGGACCTGGAGTCGACCGTAATAGGTACAGGATAAATTACTACTCAGTATTAATCTAATGTCTACATAGATAATTAAAGATACCTTCGATTCGCATATAATTTATATACAAATTATCTTTATTTCTTTGTATATTCATTTATTTGTATTGTATTTGATGTTCGTGCTGACCTAGATTCGTGCTGACATTTGTCTATAGTTTCCAACCATTTTATTACTTATACCGGTGAGGTTAACCATCGACACTAGATAATGAAAGAAGATCGAGTATGTTTAGCTCATTGCAGAATTGTGTTGTTTTACTCGTAGTGTGTGAAACATCAAAACTCCAAACAAGTATCACTTATCAGCGGGGTAATGTGCAACAGTAAATAAAGTAGATAACATTCAATTAACTAAAAAGCAAGTTTAATATAACGTCTTTTAATATTAATTAGCATTTTATACCTGAAGAACGTTTTTTTCATAAACCATACGGATTTTAAGTTGAATTCATGCCCACAGGAATATCTGGTTGGATCATTACAGAACCTATTCTGGCCAGTTGGCCAGAAATGACAAAAGATCTCAGTACTTCTAATCATATTCCAGTTTTATAGATGAGGGTAAATACGACAGCTAGAGGAGCAAGGGTGATAGCTGATGTTCAATTTTACATTTTAAACAAACTAGAGACAAGTGGTGCTCAACGTTGTCACTTATTTCACTCTTCATTTAATCCATTCCTAAGAGGCTGAAAATATATCGCATCCTCCTCCTCAAAAGATCATTGCAACTAAAAGTAATTAATTAAACATGTTTTTTAAAAAAAAATTTGATTATTTAATGGAGTATTTCGGGACCACTCAACCATTATTGCATATATTCCATTCTTTACTGGATGTTATCTAATGAACACTTCCGATGGTTCAAGATGAATAAATTTTAATGTTTTAATCTTATTGACTTTCTTTATGTAACATAATATTTTAGTATAAATTTGTAACAAATTGACCAAGATACAGAGAATAAATGTTAGGTTATAATTGCAATAATTCCAAACCACTCAGCCTTATGTCTCCAAAATGTAGGGAAAGAAAAAAACCCACCAACGTTTCGCCAAATGAGGCATCATCAAACAGAAAACAACTGCTTATCGAACATCACTCCATGCCATCCAATCGCATGCTCTAATGCGCATGGGTCCTGATGACACCTGAATTGGCGAAACATGAAAGGTTTTTCCTTTGACTGCATTTTACATAAGGCAGTGTGGTTTGGGTTTTTTCCAATTATATCCTTATGGAATGTTATTCCACTGTCATCCAGATGAAGTGAAGAACGGCAGTGCAAAGGGACTGTTTTCGCCTCACAACCTAGTGACCGGAATAGAAGATGCGGCCAACAACTACGCGAGAGGCTTCTGCTCCGCCGGTAAGTCGGTTCACCCCATCGTGGAGGACAGCTTGAGGGCCATGGTGGAGGTGTGCGACAAGATCCAAGGGTTCATGATGACACATTCGACCGGAGGTGGCACGGGGTCAGGCTACCACGCACTGATATCCGAGTACGTCAACGAAGAATTCACCAAGAACCCTATTATAGGAATCGAAATATTCCCATCTCCTAAGGTAAATAGTTTTAATATTTTTGTGACCCCCATACAAGACTGAAACGACTAGAAACCGCCCGACGTTTTCTACTACTTCAGCACTTACTAGACAAACGATCTAAGCTTTCAATCAATTATAAACGACTCGTATATATGACAAAAATAAGACCTATTTGGACTTACGAAATTGAGCTTTGGGGCTCCACTAAACCGTCGAATTCTTCTCGTATCCAATCCTTACAATCCAAAATCCTTCGTAAAATCCTCAATGCTTCTTACTTTGTCACAAATAAAATCATCCATAAAGACCTTAATGTTCCATATGTTTCCGATTTGGCCCAATCCAGATACCTGTCCTTCCATAACAAACTGCAGAACCTTCCGAATCCTCTCGTTTCAAACCTTGCTTCCTCCTCGATCTGACCCTCCGAGGCGTCTGAAAAGAAGATGGCCTCGGGATCTTCTCATATAGAACTTTAATTTGAGTTCTACCAATGGGTAGTTTCTCTTCATTTTGTACATGTCATGTTACCAATTTCACATTTACTTATTGTATTTTATATGTAATACAGTTGTAAATTCCATTAAAATAATAATAAAAAAAAAAATGAGTTTGTTCCCAAACTCAAGTAAAAAGAATTTGGTATTAATAAATTTCAATCTTGATTTGACCTGCTTACACTTAATTTGAAAAAATCAAGATCTACAAAAATTTTCGGTCTTTGGAACTTATAAAATACTAATAAATATTTGACCGGTAAATAGTTGTTTATCGGTACTCAACAACTTCATTAATTTGCCATCAAATCCTAAGTCTAAATATTAAGGCTGTGTTTCTTGTATTCCATGTGGAAAAATAGCCACATTCCCCTGAAATTTAAGAAAAAACAGTTATGAAGAAAAATAAATTTTATTTGAGCGTAACTCAAAAGGTATACTATTAATAAGGCTGTAATAAATCTGATTACAACAATAATAGTTTGAAAGCTTAATAAATTCCAAATTGGTCGAATATTATGTTATTACGAATGAATCATTGTAATCGATTGTAAAAAAAACAAAAAACTAATGTGTTTGCATAGATCACACGAAAGAAGTGAAAATATCATTAAGGCGAGATTAATAATACAAAATATAAGTTATAAATAATAGCGCATTACAAAGAAGACGAAATGCTGAACATTACCCTTGCTTACGGTATGCAGGTCCAGCTTTTAGTATTTGAAATTTTAATATTTAAAATATTTTAATCCATCTGTTAACTAAACTCGTTATCACTTGGTTTCGACAGTATTTTTTCCTTTTCGTCTTTCTAACACGGCGTAGCGTTAAGATACAATTTTGCATTATAGCCTATTACAGAGAGGATGAAATACTGAGCAATTTTCTCGCTTACAGTATGCTGGCCCGATTTATAATTTCTGGGATATTTTAATCCATATGTAAAAATGTTGCAATTAGTGGACTCTAGCCGACTTTACCCGAGCGTTAACACTTCAGAAATCTAACGGATCCATCTAATTCACTCTCCACAAAAATTTGCAAAGCGCGCTTAAAGAAGTTTTCATTAAATATATATATATATATATATATATATATATATATATATATATATATATATATATATAATATATATTATATACTATATATATATATATATATATCCTACATCTGATATTGGATTGAATTAACATATTTCCATATATTTTCCTAATTTAATCTGGTTCACCCAGGTATGATGTTAATCCTGAAGAAAATCAATTAAACTAGTTTAATAATCAACTAAAAATTTTATTTAACAATTGGTAAGAACAATAATAATTCTAAGAATGGGTAGAAAATCGACTTTTGAGTTTCTAAATTTGAGCAATCAAATAATATGATACTATTTCATCTATACAATAGCATTTTAAATTCTTAAATTTAAGAAAATCTCACATATAGGCGATATAGAAGTATGGATCTGAAAAGGTAAAATTGGCAAGTTATTTAATCGTTTCCTTATTATTATTATTATTAATGATTTTCAAATCAAATCCATAAGGATTTCAAAAAGCTGAAAACATGCTATAAATAGAAATATTGCCAATCAAGATTGCACGATTACGTTATCCAGTGGGATTCCGTGAATGTTTTGAAACAGTTAAAAAAAAAATGTTGAATAAAATATTTCGTGTATGATTTCATGACAAACAGTAATATCCAATATACAGGTTGTTTCGTAATTGCACCGTACAATTTTAGGTATGTGTTCACTAACACAAAAATAAACAAAAAAGTTCGTATTAACATATATCTTAAACACATTTATTAAACATATATCAAAGGTAAAAAAAATATAATTTATTTATATCACTAAGCCTGACTGGTACAAAGTTTAACATGTTTAGTACTAACTAACAGGTTTTAATTACCTTATAAACAAATAAATGATAATCAATGAAGTTCTGTGTGTTTTAGTGTGAGTGAATACTCTGACACAGTAACTATAGGAAGCCGTAGTAACTATCAAGCATCATCCTGATGCTATACAAAGAGCCAGAGAAGCATGGATTCGTTGTGATGAATGTTGCATTCAACAAAACGAAGGACCCTTTGAACAGTTACTCTAAATGTGCTAATAATAATAAATAAATAGTAATAATAATAAGATAAAGAATAAAGAATAATATTAATAATAAATCTTTAACCTTCGATATCTGTTTAATAAATGAGTTCGAGGTATACGTTAAATGAAGCTTTTTTTTATTTTGTGTTAGTGAACACATACTTAAAATAGTGCCGTGCAATTACGAAACATCCTGTATACATTCCCTATTCATTCTGTCTCCTGCATCTCCTATGTCTTCGGACTACGAACTGAGATAGGAAGATAAACAAAAAATATATTTCTGATTAAAATCTAAAGTTGTTGTATTGTACAACACTATAAAACATAAAATGTTGTATAAAAAATTGGAATTTAAAAACGAAATAAACTCTCGGCGAAACACGTTAATATCTAAATGAGTAGTTGTAAAGTTTGCCAAAATATATGACTTTTAAATAATATAGCATAGATGAAATAAATTCATATTATTTTATTGCACAAATTTGGATACCCAGGCTTAATTCGAACCTATTTTCGCTCTTAATTGTTAAATAAAAGTTTTAATTGACTAAATTTTAACTAGAGCAATTAATTCCCTTCCTTATTAATAGCCTATCAGGATGAACAAGGTCCGAATTAGCCTATATTTGAAGAAGGGTTATACATTAATTAATAACATCCTATTAGGCATGGTCGTTGAAAACAAAACAAGAAAAGTATATCTAAATTAATGATTAATTTATAAGTTCTAAAAATGATTTCGTTTATATCGTATTTTACAGATGTCGACTGCAGTTGTGGAACCTTACAACACTCTCCTCAACAAACACGCCACATTGGACAAAATCGGCTGCGTTTTCCTATGCGACAATGAGGCGATGTACAACATCTGCCAAAACAAGCTGGGCGTCGATTCCCCCAATTACCAGAACTTGAACAGGCTCCTCTCCACCACCATCAGCTCCGTGACTTCCAGCCTCCGCTTCAAGGGATCCCTCAACGCCGACTTCGTCGACTTCCAGACTAATCTTGTCCCTTTTCCGAAAATACACTTCCCCGTCATCACGTACGCACCGATCGTCAACTCCAGAAAGATCTCCCATGAAAGCCTGTCTATATTAGACCTCACCTACCAAGTATTCCATCCACAGTCTCGGCTTTCTACATGCGATGACGATGGTCGCTACATCGCCTGCTGTCTTCTCTATAGGGGAGATGTGACGCCCAAGGACGTCAACCATGCCATTGCTATGGTCAAGGATAAGAAATTCGCCAAATTTGTTGATTGGAGTCCGACCGGCTTCAAGGTTGGAATCAACCATAAAACAGCAGAATCCCACCAAGATGGGAGCATCGCTGCTCCGAAGAAGACTGTGTGTATGTTGGCCAATACGACCGCAGTCACCAAGGCTTTACATTCTTTGAATAACAAGTACGATATGATGCTGAAGAGAAGAGCGTTCGTTCATTGGTACACTGGCGAAGGTATGATGGAAGAAGAATTCCACGAAGCACAGGCAGATCTTCTTACCCTTGAAACTGATTATCATTGTCTGTTGTGAGGTTTGTGTCAGAGAAAATTTGAAATTGAGCTTCAAAAAGGTGATTGTAGGAAATTTTAGTGTATTCAATAAAACTAATTAAAAACTGCCTTGTGAATTTTCTGTAAATTAATTAAGATTCACCATAAACCAAAAAAATATGTCTAATCCTTGAGGAATCGTACATAGTCACCATGGTAAAGTTTTTCAAAGTAGTAAACATATATGTAAAGGTTGCTGTGCTGCGCGTTATTTATTTGTATTAATTTTGGGTGAAATTTGGATTATAATTGCATGTTTCAACTTAATAGTACTTGATTAACAACAACAGGTCAAAGTCAGTGGGTAACCGATATTAACTAATTTTTTTTTGGATGATTCTGCATCGTTACAATCTATAAAAATATTAATCGCTAATACTAAAATAAAAAAAAAAATAATTGGTTTATAGGAAATAAAATTAATAATAAAACATTTTTTTTAAGCCCGAAAAATTCAACCGATATATTTTTCTGTGTTATCGGAAGGACAATTTGAATTTGAGGTATTAATAAATATATTTACAACTTTTTTTTAAATGTAATTTTACTTTCGATGTATAGTATATAATATAAAGTATCTTGAGAAATTCTAAATCTGTGTTTTCAACAGAAAAACACTTTAAAAGCTTCCCTGCATTCAAATAACCAAATACAGCAAAATTCTCAATACTAGATAGTTTAAAAAAAAATATAACCCGTATACCAGAAACAGCTAATAAGGAAAATAAAAGATAAATGAATATTATGTGATACGCACTCCGAATCATGTTTTTATTGCTTTTTATTTAGCAAATTTGTACTCAATTGTTATCATCTAAATGAGGCGAATTTCGACTTACCATTTAGGAAAGAAAATTAGAATATTATCAAATTATCCAGTGGTTTAAGCTTAATCATTAAAATATGGTAACTAATTTATTCTCTCCGTGAATAGAATTTTTTTTTATTATGTATTTTCGTATTTATGATTTTTTTTAGATGATTCATCAGAATATGGAGTTTCTCATTTAATTTGTTTAAAAATTATCCAGTTCTTTTGTTTATATACATTTATTTTATTTTATTGTATTTATTTTTATTTTATTTTATTGTATTTATTATTATTAAGTTTCTGTATTATTTTTTTTATTTTTTTTTTATTGTAAATAGAGTGTGAGTGTGCTTTCTCTGAACACTATTATAAATGTCCTTGATGTGACAGAGTGTAATATTTCTAAATAAACAAATATTAAAAAAAAAAAAATTATCTAATTTTTTTTTTTTTAATATTGAGCAATACTGGATCTGTTAAGTTCCCTGTCAATCATATTACTTTTCTGGATTTATGATTATTTATTCGTTATATGAATAAATGTTATCCCTGTTAAATGATCATCATAAAATGCGATGAGTAAAAACTAATTTCCAGAATAAAATAGCTGATTTAGAGGAAGAATATATCTTCCACATTTAATGATATAAGTTTTCTAAAATATCTCTGTCTGGAGGCCAGCTGAACACCACGCCCTATCTTATATAATTAAAAATAATACAACGAACTGCGAAAAATAGTTTAATATTTTTGGATTATATTCTTCCAACGGATCTCACTGAAATAGCCAATTACTCTATTATACTAGATTATTTGAAAACATTCAATAGATTCTCCTATATTCTCCTTAGTAAATTGAAACGAATCTATAAATATATACTCCTTAGATTGAGATGAAAAAATGGTATTTTTTACATTAAAAAATTATGAATTTTGGTTTACTGGAAGCAAATTAAACTAAGTTTAGATATTAATTGTTTGACCAATTAACACAGGTACTCTTTTTCGAAATATAATCATTGTTCTGAAAGGCGATATAAATTTTTACAACAAACATTTAATTTTGTATAAAAAAAAAAATAATGAAAAATTTCTCTATGTAGCATTTTGTATTGTCAGTTGATAATAAATAAATAAATAATGTAAATATTATGGAAACATTGATCAAAACTAGAAGAGGTTGCTGCAGGAACCGGATCGATAAGAATTTAAAACTAAAAAAAATTGAATACAAATGACATGAAGCCAATGGTTTTTCTTCTTCGCTATAGGATTTTTAGTATCTCTTATAAAATAGATGTACATAGTATTCAAACATCTTTCCATTAGTCTTGATATAACAATATTTGCTAGGCGATTCCAAATCCAAAATAAATTCTAGTACAAATTAACAACAATTTAAGTACAAAGTAAGAGGAGTAAAATGAATAATATAAAAAAGATGCAATTTAAAGTATACTGTATATATATATATATATATATATATATATATATATATGTTATATGTATAAGATGTTATATATATATATATATATATATATATATATATATATATATATATATATATATATATATATATATGTATAATTTATTTATTTGACGTGAAACATCCCCGAAGGACTACACGACTATGAAACTGGTTTCTTTTTCAATTTCTTCCTTTCTGCCCATCTCTGCTTGAGGATATCGATAAATTTTTTCTTCTTCTCCGTCCACTTCCTCCTGGACGGAAGTTCCTTACTGTACACCAAATGCACCGCACTTTTCAGGAATTTCTTGTATTCTGTCCTATCCTCACATAATTCCCGTGTTATCCCAAGCATCTGTATTTCCTGTTTTATTTGTACCGTATATCCATGGTTAAACTTGTATCCCATAACCCTATTGAAAATCTAATTGCTTAACCTCACCTCGGTCATCCTTTGCATGTGTCCATAAAACATAGTCTTGTTACCCTCATTTCCATTTTCAAATCAGAGGTTTCACTGTAAATCTCCTTATTATATCTCAGTCTGTATCCTTCTGGTGTTATTTTGGACCCATGGATTCTTCTAAGAATCCTTCTTTCTGTTTTCAGCAGTTTCTCCAAACTGGGAAAGAACATTGTCTCCGTTCCGTACAGTATCACTGGGTTTATCACTGTATTGTAGTGCCTGATTTTGGACTTTTTGGAGAGGTATTTTCTATTATAAATGCTACTCTTTAAGTAGCATAATTTCTCCAAATTTTGCATCTTATACTCCATGCTTTCTTTCTCCGATAAATTTCTGCTGATTATTTCGCCCAGGTATTTAAAGCTTTTAACCACCTTGATTTTACCGAATTCCGTTTTTATTTCTATCTTCCTATAGTTGGGGTTTGTGGTCATAAATTTAGTCTTCTGGAAGGAGATTTTAAGTCCAGTTTTCTCAGCTATTTTTTTTTCAGCGAATTTATCTGTCTAATCGCATCTTCCTCCGACTCTGCCAATAGGGCCAAGTCATCATGCTAGACATTTTACCAGGATATTGCTCCTTTGATTTCCTACTTTAGCTACTGATGTTTCTTTTTCCCATAAGGTCTTCATAACTTTGTCGAGAACAACGTTGAAGAGAATAGGTGACAGTCCGTCCCCTTGTCTCACACCCGTATATATATATATATATATATAGATTTACGGGAAATGAAAACGTTGGACCAGACTTTCCTGTCCAGGTAAGTAGAAATAGAGTGATCAGAAGGACTGGACAGACTGTGTTTAATGTTAAGAAAAAACTGACTCAGTGGTTGAGGAGAAGGTTGAAACAGGATGACCTCGAGTCTAAGCACCCAAATCATCGAGATCTGTGGGATAAGACAAGTCATAAGTCTTACCAAACCACAAACGAAGGGATGACCATCCAGACTTTGTGGGAGAAAAAACACTAACGGAGGGATGAGCCTCCAGACTTAGTACGTAGAAGTACAAACGGACGGATAAGCATTCATACCTTGTACGGAGAGAGTAAAGGAGAAACGGTTAAATATGCAATGTAAGGAATGAAGGTCAGATTGATAGGGAACCAAAATGTATGTATATATAATGTGCTGATCAACCTGAATCTTTATTTGAAGTCCTGCTTCCCGAAGGAAACAGATCCAAGATCTGAATTAGCATTTAGAGGACTACTGTAATTATTCCACCATGAATAAATTGGCTAGCAAGAATCTTTAGACTTACTGTTATTTTAAGTTTTGATTGGTATGTTTTATTACTACAGAATTTATTATTAAAAATTATTCACAATGTATAACTGTATTTAAAATTTAAAAACTTCCGTTTTTTTGCAAAAATAAAACTTGTAGATAAAATGAATGAGTATGCCCATTTGGCTCTGCCAGATAGCGGGCTGGTGTACTAAAAGGCAACTACAATTCTAAAAGAATTATTTGTAAAACGATGGAAAGTAGCTCGGGATCTGCACAACTTATTTGTCGACTTCAATGTAGCCTATGATTCTATGGACAGAAAAACTTCCTTTGGAAAATCATGACTAAACTTGGAATTCCCAGGAAATCGGTGAGATTGAAAAAGGCTTATACAAATGACCACAAATGTTTAGACTTAATACAAGGAGAAGTATCTAAAGCCTTCTAAGTCCGAACTGCCTTGCGGCAGGAAGATGGACTTTCGTCGATATATTTTAACTTAGCACTGGAAAAGGTGACAAGAACAACATAAAACGAAAATGGTTTGTTGTACGTCGGAATGAATAGTTGGTCGTGGAAGCACTCAAGAGGACAGTGAGAAACTCGCTGAAACACTGATAAAAGAAATCGGTCTACAAGTAAGTAAAGATACAACAAAATATATGGTAATAAGCTGATAATTCCATATTTATTAGAAGAGAAACCGTTCTCGAGAATAGACAAAGTTAAATACATCGATCCACAACAACCTCAATTAATGGTCGAAGGTCATAAATCTTGAGATATGAAAAGATGGAGAAGGCTTGTTAAGGCTACTAAATAATAACATAAAAATAATTTGATTACCTATTTAAATAATAGGTATGTTAACAGAAATAATAAAAAAATGGCGTTATTGAATCAATATGTAAATAAAGATTAACAGGTTTTAGGTTAAGCATCACACATGTCATTGTTTCGCAAGAAGAAATTGTTAATCATCATATGAAATCCCTCATCGCTACAGAATCCTCAAAGTGACTTACCTCTATTCGTCAGCAATCGTAGACAAATTTATTTTTCTTAAATTTATAAATAGTTTTAAGATAATGGATTAAAAAGAATTTTCTGCATAAGATATTCATAAGAAACTAAGAAGTAGAATACAATCAAAACTTCAATATTTACTGATTTTCTGACAGTCTACACTCTTTACGAATTGCAAAGCAGTCATGTGAACACTTTTTACTAGTTTGAGTTCTACCATGAATAAATAATAACAAAAAATATATGAAAAAAACGTTTTAATGATATTTTTATTCATAGTTAGACTCTGACTACGAAAAAAAATCCATCGTGATGTAGTATGTCTTCGAGAAGTGCTAGTCGGATGCTGTCGACGTAATAGCACTTGTTGCACAGACTCTTACAATGGCAATCTGTTGATATTTCTAAGAATAGAAGGTTTAGCTTCAATTATCAAATGTACGCTCAGTTAATTCCCTATTGAAACAGCTGGGAGTACGTAATTCAGAAATGTTTAAAGTCTTAAAATTAAATTACTGATTTTTAATATTACCTCGACTATTCTATTATTCATCTTCATTTGGTAGATTTAGCAGAAGGACTAGTAGAGTATCTGAAGAAAGTTAAATGGAGTTTGTGATTCGGAATTAATATAGAAAGGAATAGAAATGAGAACACTCTGTGTTTTACCTTCACATAAACTCTTACCATGAAATATTATCCGAAACAAGCTATATTCCAGATTAAGAAATAGAAGCTGATATCGAATGCTGGTTTATTTGTGAGTACTCGATGATTTTATTATACTTGATAAGTTAACTAGGTATAAAGTTTAGAAAGCTGAATCTTGTCAATTATACGGCTATGAAGTAATAATTGTTTTGTATTATTGAAAAATGTTAACCTTCATTAATAAATTTCCGTAAAAAATGTTGAGATAGCTCTATCGTATTTAAAATATATTATATTTTATATATATATATTATAAGGCTTATAATATAATAATAATAATAAAATATATTATAAGGCTTATATTTATTTTAAATAAGCCTGAGAGAAACAATTATAAATCAGGATATTAATTCAATGGTGTATATATATATTATAATGGTCCTCCGGAAGATAAGTTGTTTCCATGAGAGAGTTTGATCATAGGTGACCCTCCAAGGTTTTTGACTGAGGTGTGTAATGAGAGGGGAGTGTTGTTGAGGGCAAGGCAAGGCTGCTATGGGAAGAATTTTAGGAGGAAAGAGGATTCTCAATAATGATGGCTTTGGTCTTCTTGACATGCATGGTTAGCTTATTGCGAGAAGTTAAAGCCCTTATTCCGTTGAGGTCTTCCAGTAGTTTCATGATTGCGTCGTCGGCATATCAATGATATCGGGGATGCTGTGTGGAGAGTGTGAGATCATTAATAAAGATGGAGAAAAGAGTAGGAGGCGAGGATTGTCACTGAGATGCGCTTTGAAGCAGGGGTCGAGAACCAGAGGGAGTGTTATTGGTTACAGTGACATACTGGGAACGACCGATAAGGAACGAACAAAATCACCGCAGAGTACCAACAGAGACAGACTGTGAAGCTTCGAAAAGGGAATATTGTGGGAAACAGAATCAAAGGCTTTGGAGATGTTAAGGAGAATAATGATCAGTTTAAAACTACAATGTTTACAGTTCATGATAATGGTTATTTATTAGTGCATAATTGATTAAGATTTTTTTTATTTATCTTTTTTAGAAAAATTATTAACTAACATTAACATTAAAATAATGTATCAACGACAAAATAAAATCGGCGCGTGCCATACTTAAGCATTTAATACCTATTTCTTTCATTGTTAGTTTGATTACTAAACAAAAGAAATATAATTAAAGCTTAACAAGAAATGTTCAGAAGCTTCCAAATTCTAAAAATAATATAGTGATGTGTTTTTTTTTGTTATTCTATTCCTAAGTAACGCCTGCTTGATCGTCCTCTTGCAGTCCAATATAGTTTTGCTCTCCTAGCATAATGGCTTTCCATTTAACAAGAGAATTCTTTCTGATGTCCATTTCTGATGTCCTGTAATGCAGGGCCTGTATCAAGATGTTCTCCTGTCATAATATCCAAGGAACACAGACGACATGTTGGGCTATCTTTTATACCGATGCGATGGAGGTGCTTCTGCAGGAAATCGTGCCTTGTGAGCATTCTAAAGCATGTCAAGGCATGCCCTCCAGGGAGGTCTCTCGAGATCCTGCCACTTTGGTTCTGCCCCATCTTCCTTTAATCTGTCCAAATATAGATGGTATTTAAGGAAATTTGGATTCATATTAAATCCGTTTTGGAGGGACAAAATGGCTGCCTGAGAGTCAACAAAAAAAAAGAAACTTTCTTGTATTTTCGTTCAACCAATCTCTCAAGGCCTAAGAGAATGGCTTTTACTGCCTCTTCAAAGTTTTTGGCTACTTTTTCGACCGGGGCGGCAAGTTGAAAATTCTTTGAATAAACTCCAGTTCCGCCATTTTTGCATGCATTCAGTGGAGAACCATCAGTATATACATGGAGCTAATCTGTTTCTGGGAATCATTTTCCGATATTCCCTAGGGTTATAGGCTTTAGTTGGTAAATTGGTGTTATATCAAGTGATGTGACCAGAAGAACAAAACATTTCTTACAAAATCCTTGTATCAATGACAAAAATTCCATTTTCAAAGATAGTTCTGCTTTCTTCACATAATATACTAACTGCTAAGAGAAGGAAATGCTAAAAAAAAAGTATGTAAATTAAAAAATATTCTCTTAGTCCACTAATAGTTCGCCCTGAATATTTTTATTAGTTAAATGAATAAATTATCACTATAAAATATTTTGGATACAAAATTATTTATAATGTATTGTCGTGTTGTCTCACAACATGCAAATTAACTATAAATGTCATATATTATAATTATAAAATTTTTAAAATATGTAGTAATAACTTTTAGCTAAAATGAAATTTTTTTATTGTTTAAATTTAAAAAGAGGCACATATATGCAAACATCCACGCAAAGCAGATTTTAGTTCATTCTAATTCAAGTTGAATATAATCAGCTTCCAAAAGAGCAAGATTTTCCTGAGTAGCTAAGAAGTCATCTTCTTCCATGCCTTCCCCCGTGTACCAATGGAGGAAAGCTCGCTTCTTCAACATCAGGGAGAATTTGATGTTAAGAGCCACCCAAGCTTCCTTCATCGCTGTTGTGTTGTAAACCATACAAACCGACTTCTCCATAGAAGCCATATTCGAATTAGGTATAACTCCTGGTGTCCTGCTATTGATGCCTATCTTGAAGCCAGTGGGAGACCAAGTTACAAAACGTATGTTTTTCTTTGCTTTTAACATAGCTATAGCAAAATTGACGTCTTTAGGAGTGATATCGCCGCGGTAAAGCAAGCAGCAGGCGATGTAACGGGATGTGTCTGTTGGGCACTTGGCCAGTCTGTTAGTCGGGTCGAAACACTGAAGGGTCAAATCAGATGCTGTTAGTGATTCGTGGGTTACTCTAGTCGAGGGAACGATTGGAGCGTAGCTGAATATCGGGAAATGTATCCTAGGATAAGGTACCAAATTGGTCTGAAAGTCGATGAAGTCAGCGTTAAGAGAGCTTTTAAACCTCAGGCTCGCGGTTATTGAACTGACGGTTTGCGCTAGGATGTTGTTCAAGTTTCTGTACGTAGGGCTGTCGATATCGAGTCGGTTTTGACAAATGTTGTACATTGCTTCGTTGTCAGCAAGGAAGACACAATCCGAAAATTCAAGGGTAGCGTTTGTCGTCAAGGCAGCGTTGTAAGGCTCCACGACTGCTGTTGCCAACTGCAAATTCATAATTAATTTATAATGTTTAATAATTTAATATATATGTTAATTTTGCATTAATGGCATACCATTGGTGAAGGAAAAATAGACATTTCCATCTTGCTACTCTTGGGATACTCGAGGTTGATGTTGTCCGAGAGGAGTGCATGGAACCCGGAGCCGGTCCCGCCCCCGAAGGAGTGGTAGATGATGAAGCCTTGAAGTCGGTCGCATGTCTCGATCATCTTCCTCGACTGGTTCATCACCCTCCCTAGGATGGCCTTGCCCACGGTGCAGTATCCTCTTCCATAGTTGTTGGCCGCGTCCTCTTTGTCGTTGATCATCTGCTTCGAGCAGTACATATCTTTGTAAGGCCCGTTCCGTACCATGTCTGTAAAAGATGAAGAATTGTTGAATTAATATGGTAGTAATGTAAATCCGATAGTTTAGAGGTATATGTATCAATTTCAATCAATAGAAATTTCAGAAGAAGAGCATTAGAAATAAAGCTCTCACTCGATATTCATTTTAATATATGCTGAGGATTACGGCATTCTTTAGGGTAGAATAGGAGCTTAAATAATAACACAACACAGTCTGAATTAGAGCACGACATGAGAAAAATCTCATGTCTTACCACCGCTCCAAGTATAAAGTAATTATATCTACAATAAATTAATGAATATTTTTATAATATTACAAAATATATTTTAATTTTAATGAAATTTAGATTTCCTTCGTGAAACACTCTAATCACAACGTCAAACTGCCAAATAATATTCCTAAAATATATATCAAATTAACTGTATATATTGCACAGTATGTCAAATATTGTGTCCAGCTACTCATTTATTTATTAGATAATATTGAGAGATTTATTAGGGTGATTCTGCAGACATATGCAAAATAAATTAAAATCATGATTTCAGTGTTGAACATAAAATATAAAATAAAATATCTTTTTAATATAAATTATTAATAAACCAATCACTTTTTATTCTTTTTGTGTAATCAGGGGTGTAAAAACGTGAAAGCGATGTAGAAAACTCCCAAGGGATTCCTTACTTTTTATTTTATTCATTTCTATTATAAGGAATCAAAATAGTAATTCAAGAAGTACTAGAAATGAAAATAATTATCTAAAAAGTTGAATATTTTATTGAATATATACATATACTTCTTTTTGCTTCCTCACTACCGAAGGTAGGGAAGCATTGTGTTCGTGCGAGGGATTAAAAAATTTTTTTTGCTCAGAACTGAAAATTTTCACTCGCGTTTTACGTTTCAGACATCAAGGATCAAATTTGGTTCGGTTTCTGTCTGTCTGTCTGTCTGTCAGTCTGTCTGTAGTCAAATCGATGTGACGGGCATATCACCTAGTACCGTTCATCCAATCTTCATGAAATTTTCAGGGATTATGCTGATTGGTGCCTAGATGGTCCCATATCAATTTTATCAAATTCCATCCAGCACTTCCGCTTACGCACGCGCAAACGTATATTTTTAGATATGCCAATATTTCAGAAAGGGCTCGTTCGATTTGGCTCAAAGTTAGATAAAAGGTAGACTTTGGTGAAAAAATAATGTAGTGTCAATTTCATTGAATTGTGTCCAACACTTTCTCTTATATGTGCACTACTAGTCCGCCGTCCGCCGTCCGCTCATTTTTTCTGAAACTACTAGACCGATTTTTTTCGAATATGGATATAAAATCAGAGGTCGCCCGAGGATCATCCTCCTTCAACGACATTACTATTCGCCTTCTAGTTTCAAAATGGCGGCCGAAAAACCTGCGTTGCTATAGACTATAGCGCCTAAACGAATGTACCGATTTTGATGAAACTTCGCTAAAGCCATTTTCTCTACGCCCTCTAAATTTATCTATGCTACATACTTCAACGAAAAGAAGCTCAAAACAAGTTACGAGGGATGGTAAAATGAAATTTCGAATAACTCAAGAAGTATACACATATTGTCAATATTGTATATGGTTTTTTAGAAGTTTACGGAATTACCTAAAAAACAAAAAAAAAAATCGTCAAAATCGGACAATTAGGAGCAAAGATATGATCTCTAGTTTTTTTTAGATGGGCTATTGCAAAAGGTTTATCTTTTTCTTGATTTCTGAATGTGTTACTGAAGTAATGCTATTTTTTTTAGCATATTACTAATGATTAAAAAAAAATTTAGTCCAATAATTAGAATCACCTTTTATTTATTTTTCTTTATAACTAGGAATTTAATGTTACTTTATATGTATAATTGTTTGGAAATAATATACCAAAGAGAAATAATTTGCAGTGGTTTTTTTTCAAATTAATTATCGATATATATATATATATATATAAATCTTTCGTGCTGAAGCCCCTCCTCCAAAATTAAATCTTGATTCGGTAATGTATATACTATTATTAGAGCATAAGTTCGTATGTAATAATTTATAACTTTAATTCTAGGTGTATTAAAGGTGATATTTTGTAGTCTGCAACTGATATAAGTAATCTGCTACTATGGAAAATAGCAGATGAAAATAAAATATGAAATTATTCTAATAAAGCATAAAGAAATATTGAGTTTTTATGCACTCTTGTAAAACAATAAATAAATTTATACCTTTTGAACTAACAGTATTGAAATTCATGTTCAGTATGTATTTTTTTTTATTTATTTATTTTTTTATTAAGCATAATCAAGTGTTGAATATTCAAATACGACCCTCTGTTGTTGAACGTTGAAGGGTAACTGTAATCGGCTGTACCGATTCTGCTTCTCTCAGAGATTTTATTCTCATACGAAAAATTGTATATCTTGCAATATACAACGGAAACGGTGAGGAAGCTATACTGACCTTACTTGGCAGACGTTTTTTTTTTTTTCGGTTGGCGCTACAGACCATGAAGATCTTTGACGCGAAATGTATTCTCCTAGACCACATCCCGATTCCCGATTATAGTGCAAGGTAGGCTCATCGAACCTACGTCCAGTCGGTGTGAGTTGCCTCCAGTAGGCTGACGGGCCACCAATACCCGGGGTGGGTATCGGGCAGTCTAGCTTTCCTTGGTGTGGGCGGTCACCCACCAAATCGGAGCGGTCACCCATCCAAGTGCTAACCACGCTCGGCGTTGCTACTATATATATATTGTTTCTATCATTTCCTCGGGACTTTGCTCGCTATTATAAATATAGATCTCCGAGAATTTTAAATAATCCAATTTTTTAAATTATTATTATTATGGCACTACCGTGCTGCGAGAAACCCGATCAGTATCTCTACAGCCTATATCTTCCAGCCAAAATCTTCCCTACCTTGTACCTTCTATCTCCTTTTTCGAACACCCAGCCGCCTCAGATTGTCTTCCACATCCTTTAGCGTCCTCTACTTTTCTTGCCTTTCGGTTTCCAATAGAGCATCCTCGTTGGCATTCTTTGATCATAATTTCTCTCCACATATCCTATACATTTTTCGCTCTCAGTTTCCGTTCCCATAGCCGCATTAAAGACAATGGTTGGACTAATTAACAATAGTAAGAAAAAAAAATAGTGTACTCATAATTTATATTTTACGCACCCAAATTTAATAGTTCTTTTCAATTTTATATGGAGGTAGCAACAATGTGTACATTTTCTATGTGATCTAATGATATTTTATATCGATTCAAATATTAATATTTAAAAAAAAGAAGGCTAGAGGATATAAAAAGTATTATTAAAATTGATGTGTAATTGTTAAATTTTATTATTGCTAAGACCTCCGTGAACCATGAAAAAGATTTAGCCAACCTCTAGTAAATATTTACTCTGTGTATCTCCTGAACCTTCAAAGGATTATATTGGATACCACTTTGTATAGTATTACTAGTAATGAGAAACCTCTATAATTGGACCCCTGGTTTTTGCTACAGCTTTTTAAAATGGGGCATATTAGTTCAAATGTCCATTCCTTAGGCACCATCTCTTGGTTCCACACACAACAAATTAATTCATGTATGTATGTCCTTCATTCCATCACTCCTACTTTTTATAAATTCCGCAACAAGTCCATTTCATCTCCGGCCAATGCTACATCATCTCCATCTGGATTTCCAACATCAATTTCAAGGTGGTTGTGGATAGCACATCAAATTTTCCTCCCCTACTTTCTTCATTTCATTATCATTGTACCGTATGTTTATCGTGAAGTGCTCAGCCAATCATAATTTTTCTTTTTTTAATCTTCTCATAATTTTTCTTTCTCCGTCCAAAGCCTACCCTACCCTGTTTTACTTTTAAATTTCGGTTAGTAGACTATCCTGAAATAATTATCTCTTTGTAAATTTTTTTGCTGTCATGTTCATCATTCATCCTTTCTGTATCTTCCAGGTGCTTATTAATTATTTTGTGCTCTCTGAACATTCCTTTATCTTTTCTTCTTCCAATAAAATATGTCTCATAATTTCGCCTCGTATGCCTCTTTAATAATATGCTTAAGTTTTTATCAATTCTTTTTCTTTCTCATTAAACCACTCACTATTTCTGCAGCCTTTCATCTATCCCATTGTCTCTTTTGGTGCCTTGCATAAAACACTCATTAAAATTTTCCATTTTTCTTTTATTTTTTTGTTATCATTTCGTTCTTCATTTCTGCTTTGATTTTTAATTTCATCATTGATTCTTTTATGAAACTTTTTGAGTTATTTCTCCCGATTTAAGTTTATCGAAGTTACATTTTTCGTTTTTATTGTGTCTGGTTTTTCACATCCTGGCTACTTTTTGCCATAGTCTTATATTCGTTGGATATTGATCAGAATCGTATGCTTCTTACATCAGTAATATTTGAAGAATACTTGGCAGATGTTAAAACATGGGCGATCTGATTAAAACCTTGTCTACCTTTGGCTTTCAAAGATTCTTTTAGGATAATCTTATGAGGAAATCAAATACTATTGAATACTTGAAAAATGTGTATATTTCAACTCATCGGGACCGCAACATACCTTTATCGAACATTGCCGTTTTAGTTTGTTTATGCTCCTTTCTCTCACCCTTTGTTGAAAGGATGATTTGGAACGGACTTGGCTTTTGCATCTAGGTGTTGTCACACCTATCACCTATCACACCTCTCCAATCATCTATTGAGGGTTGTTTCGCAAATGCCTCCATGTTTACAGTTGGCGAAGACTTCATTCCTCCTGTCATTATCCTTAGCCTCTGAAGGTTCGAGGCTGCAGTGTTCCCTCAGTTTCCTCAGTAATTCCATACTTCAAGGAAGACCTAATGTAGCCAGTGTATAATGACCTCAGTATTACCATATCTGCACCCCAGTTTAGAGCGAGCTATTTTCTTCGGGAAGAGTTATTGTCATTAAAAAAAAAAAAAAAAAAATTGTTCGATACGGAGTTTCCACGTAAGTCTTTGGTCAAACATAAAAACAAGGCAGGTGAGAGTTTTCATCCTTGGCTAGGTTTCCTTGATTGAGTTTAGTTAAAGGGCAACCGGTTTGTTCGTTGAGTGCCTAAATATTGAGTATTTAGCCTTGGTTCGGTTAATGATCATAGCCCATTTTTCGGTTCACTGACAAAGATATTTGCGGACCATTTAAATTCGGTTCTTTGCTGTGAGAAAAGGAGAAGATCTACTCCAGAGGGCGATATCGTCTGCGAACAGAGACGCTTTGATATTATTCCGTAAATCTTGAATAATATCGTTTATTCAAGGACTGGGAAAACTAGGACTGGGGAAAGTACTCTCGTTTCCGTTCTAAATCTATTTATCCTTTCACATTTCTGAGCTATTAGCTGCGTTTACCAATATCAGCTCCTCAATTAAAAAATCTAGAAATCAACATTTGGTAAATATTTCCTCTGTGTACCTCCTGAACCTTTTACGGTTTATATTTGATACCAATTTGTATAGTACTACTAGTAATGAAAAACCTCTATTATTGGACCTCTTGTTTTTACTAACTCTTTTAAAAATGGGACATATTAGTTCAACTGTCCATTCATCTTTTGCTTTTTCAGCTTTTTACTTTGTGCCTAATTTAACCTTACCTTCGTAATATTGATTTATTCATAATCGAAAACATATTGATGAACTTTGTATTGAAATATTAAAAAAAAACTTAAATAAGTTGAAACGCAATGGCTTAATCTTGAAATTTAGGTGATTTTCACAATTGACGGCTCCGAAAACATAAGAATACACCATAATATGGAAAAAATCCGATAAACATAATTAAGTCTAAACGCAGTGGCATAATCTTAAAATGGAGATTATTTTCAAAAACTAGGAACACGATAACATAATACTCGACCCTTATATCGAATGAATGCGAATAGATACAATAAATTGATATCCGAACATAAAATCGGTAGTATTTTGAAAAACTCTACTTATGGATGCATAACAATAGATCCTAATGTTGGAAAATGGTCCTTATTTCGAAAAAAAAAAATGCAAACTTTACACAAATTTGATACTTTAATTTGAAATGAAAAACGATGAATTTGACTAGGAAAAGGTTGAATTTGTTTTGAAAAAGGTTGAAATTGACTTGGAAATGTTGTATATGTATATATATATATATATATATATATATATATATATATATATATATATATATATATATATAAATGAAGTTGTAAGTATCTTGATCTTCTAAAAAGTATTTACAAATAGCAATGCTCATTTATCATATAAAAATTAGATCCTATTAAATTAATTCATTAATGTGCAATATAAAAAAAATGTTCAGAGCTGATAGATACTTACCAGATACCTGATAGATAGAAAAATAAATTATATATATACTTTTTTCCTATCTATCAGGTATCAGGTAAGGATCTATCTGTTCTGGACAGTTGTTTGATAAATATTGCACATTAATGAATTAATTTAATAGGATCTTATTTTTATATTATAAATGTTATGATAAATGAGCATTGCTATTTGTAAATACTTTTTAGAAGACCAAGATTCTTACAACTTCATTAACCTGGAAATAAAACAAAAACAGCAAGCTGAGTACGAAGGTAGTTGTGAAGTCATTTTTATGTTTCTTCAGCTTCAGATTAGGAGTTTTTATTACTTTCTAAAATTAGCTTTCGTTATGTTTTGAATGTACCCTTCCTAATGTCTCATAAAAACTTTCCCTTCGGCCTCCTCGCTTATCATTAAAAGAGCAAAAAAAAAGTTAAATTTTTGTTAGAAGTTGTCTGTTTTGGAGTGTTAATAAACCTAAACGTTATTGCGGTCTCAAATAAAGGAATAAAGGAATACAATTTTTTTTTTATTCTTTCAAAAATGATTCCGAACTAGTTTTATTTTCACCGAAGTCTAAGTGCCCACAATAATATAACATTGTCGGTAAAAGTTTCACAAACATACTTGGTTGACCTGAAAAAAAAACACCATAAAATAGTAAGTGGAATGATTATAGGTTTGGTATGGTGAATGGTGTACCGGTAACGTGTGGTATTCTTCCAAACTCAGCCCAGCAAGATTAGCCCTAAAGGCTCAGCAAATATTGAAATTTCAGAAGAACTTCCGTTACTAAACAAAACAATTTCACACTAACATTTTACTCCTCGCTATGTAATCAGTTCAATTATATTGATCGTATAAAGTTCACGCAATTCGGCGTTGCGTAACCGTATAAATTATCTGGTTCATCCTTTGGTCCAAATATTCTACTTTTTAAAAAGGTATTTTAGGTAGTTTATCTAAGTGATATTTTTCTTTTGATCAACCCCAGGACCATGTCTTTTTTATTCCAAATATATAATTTAACGGCTTGGCATCATGTTACAAATTTAACGTTTCTGTAAAGGTAACACAGTTATGTTTCCACTATATTTAAATTTGAATCTAGTGGAGAAGCAAACATCACTGCTGCCATCTCTTGGCAGGCTTTAGGAGCAAACAAAGACAGTAGAGACATGCAGAGTTCCTGGAAGAATCATGTCTACTTGAGATGTAGATAAAGCTGGCAGCCATAATTTCATCTTAGCAACATTTTCACAAGAGGGATGGAGCAGATCCTCAAGAAGCTTTACAAGGAGAGGGGAGGAAGATGAGAGGAAACGAAGAGAAGAGTGCAGCAAGTACATAAATAATTCATTTTCAGCCACCACCCACCTAATCCACAGTTAAAATCGTTGTAACAGTCATATCAAATTCATTAATCCACTAACAATTCATTGTAAAAGATCTGGCTTTAATATATCAAATGATAATAGAAATAATATATAGCAATATGATCAGCCCAATAGTTTAATTATACGATGATCAAACATACAGTCCAAAACATTCAATTAAATGTACCAGCTACAAAAGCATAATTATTATGTCAATATCTCTGACAGCCGTGGAAGGGATTGGCATAATAAATTAAGCAGTCTCTACATGATATATATTTAACAAATTCATTTTAATTTTACCTAAAGAAGCTCATTTATCATAGACAATGTCGCTATGCGTAAAATGTAATATTTCTTGCTTTTTCAACCATTCCCAAATTATCGAAAAATCAATACTACCTTAAAACATTTTCTAAGATTCCGTGATTCTTCGCTCCTAAAAACCCGTCAGCTTTTCTAGTTTCTTCTCTCATATTCTATCACTTCAATTATGGCTGCCTTATATATTGTGGACTGCTGGTGGTCTCGAGATCAGATTGAAGAGACTAATGCATTGTTTCATTAGTCATCTTTGGAGCACACAGCCGCTCCTACGTCCGAGCTGAAGTGGCTCTATCCACGGCGGATAGAAATATTCGACGGCAATATTTCCTAGGTGTTCTCTCTTTCTGAATATTTACAACTAAAACGCCTACTTACCTTCTTGATCTGATTACTCCTTGCTCCTCTGTCCATTCTTTCAACACGAGATCCCAGCCCACAGGCCTGTTTATTCCTTCTCGTAAAACTATTTCCTTTAAAAAGTCTTTTCTCATACGTGCTTCCTCGTTTTGGAATTCCCTACCTACACCCGTCCGCAAATGCTCATCCTTAACCACATCTAAACACCGTTTATTTTTCCATCTCCTCAGCAATCAATCTTCCGAATATATGTAAGAGTAAGAGTTTTCTTAGAGCTCTTTTCATACAGCCACTTATACATTACCCATTGTCTATGTGTAAATACACCTTTATACCTATAATTCAAATGTTAATCTGTATCTTTCTTTATTTTACTTTAAAGATTCAATAGCAATGTAATTTAATTATCAAGAAGAATATGATTAACTTATATGCCAGAAAAATGTCACTTAATTGTCCATTATAATTATTCTAAGCGGCTGAATGCCCCAGAATAAAATTTACTATTCATTTAATTTTTTTCATAATTACGCATGTGCATATTTCCGTAACATACTTATATTTCGTAAAAGACTTCTTCGATTTGGCCAAGATTTAATGGAATGTTATGAACTTGTGTAAAAATCGTCTTGTCTAAATGGATATGTAATCAGATTAAATAATAATAAAGTTTTATTTCCATGAATATTAAATTACATCTCTAAACTCTAGTAACAAAACATTTAATCTTTCGTTACTTAACCGTCAGCCAAAGTCAGTTACCGACCTTGACATTCACTGCTATTTGCATACAATTATATGCATAAAAATACATAATCTTAAAATACAATTCTCAGCTATACAATGAACAAAATATTTTACACATAAAATTATATACACACTCTCTGAACTACAAATTAGAACTACAAATTATCTTCTCTACCCATTATTTACATATATCTTCTTACTTTATTAACTACAATGAAACTGCTTAACCAATCCATCTGTATAATTCCAGGCCAATTGGTAATATTTTATTAAAGCAGGGGTTTATTTAACATTTAATTGTTCAATTACTTTTTCCATAACTACTACTGTTTTATGAAAACTTTTTTAAAGAATTCCGACAGTATGGAACAAACAGCTATAAAATGAAAATTATTTTGTACCTGATTTAGATTACACTGGGGTTACATATTTGGACTTGATCCTCATTGTATATTGTATAACTGAAGTTTAATAAATCGTATATTGCTTTGACAACCCAGCTCGTATCACTTATCATCGTTGTTTCAAAAGAGTATATCATATTTTGTTGTAATCTTTTGTATGAAAAAAAATGTTTGTTTTATTACCTCTTTCTATATTGTATTTTTGGATGTTTTGTTTATATGAATTTCTAATTTTACCTAATTCATTTTATGTAATTGGACTTCATGGGCTAATTTTGATTAAATATAAACCCTTTTGGTTTTATTCACAATCCAGAAAACACTTCCTTTGAAATTTAAGTTATTATGTAGCCAAAATATAAGTGGTGAAAATGCAATACCGAACATGATAAATATTATCAACATTTGTTTTTACGTTCATGAGGATTTTGTTTCCTTAATTTTTGCTAAGTATAGAAATCGAATATGTTCGTATATACCTTTATGAAGCCATCGACACTCAAGTTAACTGAATTTGGTTCCATGAAACCCTTAAGTAACAAAAGTTCGTTTATTTTAATCAAGAAAATAATGTTTAAAATATATAAGAGCTGCGTTAGCTGCGTTAAAAAGACATCTTGTCAAGTGTTAATGTGTATAAAATATTTAAATAATATATCGCTAATAGCGATACAAAATGTAAAAGTCTTATAAATGTACTAAATATCCAAAGTATGTTGCCACATATCGTAGTTTCATACTCCAGTTGTCAGAACAAGGAAAGTAGATAACATTGCGGAACTTAGTATCCGATTATAAAGAAAGAGAACTCCTTCGGATTTAAACATATGAAATATAATAGCACAACCAATGTTCTCTAGGCTAATTTATTATTATTATTATTAATGTTATCGCTAGTAAGTTATTCAATAATTATTAAAATAATAAACACAAAAATTTTCTAAAAAGATAAAGTGTTTAATACTCATAACCAGGATCGTTACTAAAATTTTCTCACGTTTTGGTGTGTTCAAAACTAGGCTATGGACGTTTTGTCTATGGTTCAACCCAATACCATGTTCTTAGTAAACTTTAAACGGATTGCGACTGGATCGTTTCGAATCAGATGTTCTCAGTTTGTGTTCTGATGCAGGAGTACTCCGTCTTTTGTTTAGAAGGGAAAAACTGGCAGTCAATTACAATTCAAGACATCTTCCATAAATCGAACATCCCACTTATAGACATATTTCCAAACCAAATTTTCATCAGCTTTTACAAACAAAACAAACTCAACACTTCCTTTATCAGAGAGACTGAATTAACCTTTAAAGTTTTACAAAGGAATACCTTCGATCAAACAAGTAATTTATAACCTTCCATGGACAAGCAAGCCGAGAAAAACAATCCTAAAACTGACCAAATTACTCAAAAACGAAACTTCACCCAATGAAAACCAAACTAAATTTTCACGCCTCGTTGAAAAATTACAGGAATATTTTTTAATCTTTACTGATGGATCTAAATCCTACGAGTCCACAGGCTCTTCTTTTGTTAAGCGAAATTCCACAGAACAAAACTTCACAGATTATGTAGTATATATACAGCTGAACTACATGCAATAGCCTAAGCACTCCACTTCTTCATATCAACATCCTCCAAAACCATCGCAATAATAACGGACTTACTAAGTTCTCTAAAGGGTATGAATAGAATTTATCCGAAACACCCAACTATCCTAAAAATTCATATATATAGAAACATGCTCAAAACATTGGGAAAATCAGAATATCTTATCTGGGTACCGAGTAATATGGGAATGATTGGAAATGTGCTAGCAGATATAGCGGCCAAGCAACCACTTACCCTTCCAGGTCAGAGTGCTGCCGTTCTAACGCCACAAGACATAAGTCTTTCCCTCAGAAAAGAAATAGTTCGTAGCTGACAATCTATGTGGAGTGAGAGCCCATCAAGCAAATTAAAAAATATTAAAAAACAGTAAAGCCGTGGTCAACATCAAACCGTTCTATCCGCAGAGAAGAGGTTGTCTTGACCAGGCTAAGAATAGGCCATACCAATCGAACCTATTCACATCTCCTTAGCAAGCAGCCAATACCAAAATGCCAACACTGTAATATTACACTTACAGTTAGCCACATTTTTCAGGAATGCTCTTTCTATACCTCGAATTTAACTAGTTTCAGACTCACATCTCCAATATAAAACATCCTTAAAACTGACCAAGACACAGTACAGTTAGTGTTAAATTTTGTTAATTCAAACAAAGTGTTAAACAAAATTTAAAAGTTCAAATTAAAATCTAGTTTAGATAAAAATAATTAAACACAGGCGTTGATGACCTCGAGATTTTACGCCTCAAAACCCTAACGAACAGCTCATAACCAGAGAATATATAGACAAAAAGACTAAATTGTCAAGTAATAGATAAAAAAAAAAAAATGTCTTCGAAATATTATTTTATAGTTGGTATAATTTTTTGGTTATTTTTATATATGTATTTACATTATGTCATTCAGTTTTCAGCATTAACTATTTTACTTACCTTCTCTGAATGATGTAACGTGGTTTGATTGCTAAATTAGAAGGTAAAATAAATAGAGTTTTATAATATTATGTATTTTAAATCACAAAAGCCAAAAGGTGCTTCCAGTAAAGTAGGTCAAGTAATTTTTGTTTTGAAGTAGCAAGTTAGATTTGTATTTAGCTTCTTTTAAAAGTCTTAAATACGTATTTTTATAGTAGTCGAAAATTGCAAATGTTATTACTTGATTTTCTTGGAGGATTTTTATCCCTGACCGATAACCATACCATTCATTACATCATAGGATTTTCTTGGAATTTAATCCAAACTAATTACTAAATGTTATTACTTTTGGATTTCATTCTTTAAAATCTAGAAATTAAGAAAAAATTCTCAATAATTTTATTTTATATTTGGTTCGTATTTGTTTGCAGAGATGATGCTTGTTTTATTTCTTGTAAGATATAAGGCCCAAAATTCCTAATACGTTTCATGTTTATCAATAAAGCCGTCCTGAAGTTATCACAATTTTTGGCGAAAAGTCCTTGAAAAAATGTTTGGATGCTCTGAAAATTCATATTTTTTTTTCTAGTGGTGAAAATTTAAAGCTAGGAATTAATGAAGCTAATGCCGAATCTTGTTTGGGTGACACTACTCTGTATTGTTCTTGTATCTATTTTTGAGCTATCTGATACACCTTTTGTTGGTGTCAGCAAGTGAGCTACTATTTATGACAAATACAGTTTAAATTATTTTTAAAAAGATATTATTGGCTCCAGTATTCCATTAATACTCCAACTTTATATTTATTCTTTTAGAAGTTTCATCTCTAGTTGTTTTTCTCTTTATTAAAAAAAAATCTTGTAACATATCGGTTGGTTCAACATATATATTTAAATGTACCAGTACCCGTTCTTAGAAGCGTTTTCTGTAATACTTTCAAACGAAAAACTCTTTTTATAGTCCATTACAAATGTCCGTCATTTAATATAATTTAAAAAAAAAATGTCTTAATATTTCTTGCAGAAACTTTTCCTTGACTGCGAAGGTAGGATGTATCTTTTAGTTAGAAAATTAAAATTAAAAAAAAAAAATTATTTAAAAGTTAACAACACTTTCGATTTTGCACTTCTAATAACGATCAAAAAAGAAAATCAATAAAATTTAAAAAACATTAATAAAATTGTCTAAATGGATTCCATTTAGACAATGTTTAAATATTATTCTACCGATAAATCTGAAAAGTTAAAATTACAGGAGATTGCTTCATTTTTTTGGATTAAGTTTAAAAATTAAAATTATTCAATGCTCTATATTTTCAATTCTGTAATGGCAAGAATTAATAATTATTATATCATAATCTGTAAGTCATATTATCCTAATATAAGTTTCTCCAGTGGCCTTTTCTACTTATTACTTTAAAATTTAAAAAAATATTCATTTGTGCAGATATAACTCCCTTAAAAAAAAACATCACCTTTTTGCTCTATTCATGGTCATCCGGATCTTCAATTGTTCTAGTAATAGACAGAGGGTCGGTACCAGTAATCGATATAACTTATAAAAATTCTAAATTTATGTATATTTAACTATAAAAACCACGATAAAGATAACATAAATATTCAATTCGCTCTTAGCAAAACTGTTAGTAGGAAGATCTGAAATAAACTGATCTCAAGATCACGATAAAAACAACAATGATAAACATTTTAAAATTTTCTTTTGGGAACTTTGTTCATATAGTTGTCAATACAGGGCATTGTTCTTCAATCTAGAAAAAACTGGAACCTTCAAATCAACAAGGAAGTTTACTACTTACAATTAAAGTCTAACCTGTCCATCACTGGGCTAGCTGTCCTTAACTGGTGCGTTCACCCTAAATATTGAAATTCCGATTTTCTTTTTATAATTAAAAATATCCAAAATTGAGAAGGTATAGAATAGACAAAGGCTCGTCATAAACCGACAAAATAGGTTTTATTCCTAGATATCGTTGAAAGGATTACGGTGTCCCGAGTTTTTATAGTTAATTTCGGATTTCGTATTGTAAATATTGAAAAGGGTTTTTAAAAAATTCTAACTATAATTACACATATAAATCCAAAATTTCCTAAGAAATAATTATTACCAATAACGCTGGGCTCGAGATCGACGAAGAGAGCTCTTGGAGTGTAGTTTCCCTTAGACATCTCCTCGAAGAAGGTGTGGAAGCCATCGGAAAAGCTGTCCTGGCTCACATTCTGAGTGCCCTCCGGTAGGCCATCGGTATCCTGCATCTTTCCCGTCGGAGTGAGGCCGTGCTCGGAACTGAAGAGTTCCCAGCAGGTCGTACCTGTCTGTACTCCGGCTTGTCCTAGGTGTATTGATATCACCTCCCTCTGAAAGCATTGGTCATTATATTTGCTCCATTATTTGTCTAACACATTAAAATATAATTGATCTGATGGAATTTCATATAAATATTTAAAAAAACAATCATAAGGTACTATGGGTACATTTAAATAAACATTATATCATGCTATTTTCTTTACATATTGCAATCTTTTTTCTGAAGTCGTTTCGAGTGAAACTTTATGCTAAATGCATCTATTATCTACAGGTAGTTTTAAAAACAAAAATATACTCATAATATATACCAAAGTAACCACTTTTCTGGTTCCTAAAACTATCAATAAGTAATAAATCCGAAATTCACTCAAAATTTATTTATTTAAAAAATAGATAAAAATAGTCGAGTGATTGTAAAATTAGAGTCACAATATTCTGTTCTTAACAATGCTTAGCAGAGTAATATTGGTATTGAAACTGTTCTTCATATATGAAAATTATTTTGAAATAATTTTTAAATAAAATATAAATTAATGAAACCGGGTGGTCACTTGGTATCAGTCAGTATATCGCTACTATTTGTGTAAAAGGTTATTTGTAAGAATTGATTTTTTTTTTTTTTTTCTAAGAGTACAATAACGTAATGTTTCTTTACGGTTTAATAGTATAATTCCTTGTTTTATTTCCCTCATCTATTTTCCATAGTATAAAATTACTAATTACAGTTGGAGACTACAAAATGCCACATTTAGCACAAATAGAATAAGCATGGTACATTGTTACATACGACCTTTTGCACAAACAGTATCGATATTTATTCAGCGTCCGTTTCATCAAATCTGGGCTGGGAATGTTGATTTTTATACTATGGAATAAATTTAGAGTTGTCTAATGTAGTTGAAAAACAATGCTCTCAGCTACTCGTATAAAAAAAAAAAAAATCCAAATTTCAAATTAACTACAAAGATCATATAAATATGATGATGATACTAGAGTTTCTCTCCAACCTTATTAAGGAGGTTCCTGTTTTTCTTAATATACAAACAACTGAAATAACAGAATAAATAATTATCTAATGGTACTGGATTCGAACTCTATGAGAGGTAGTGTACAGTACTGTACGACAGCTGATTCCCACCTCTTGTTACAGGGACAACTAACTAATTCACCTACCCGATACCTAGCAGCGCCATACAAGCCTGCTCAGGCAATATACCAAAAATTGTATTTTTGTTTTTAATTTTTATATGATAAAATGCTCAAATTGTAAATTAAGATATGTAAATACGTCTTATTAATAAAGTTAAATGGCGTTATAACATATAATATTATCACATATACTGATCAAAGCTTAAAAATAACTGTTATTGTAATAGCTCTTAATATCCGATTTACTTTTGGCGGAATGATTACCGCAGTCCTGTCCTGAATTGTCAGGGATTTGCATCCCTTCAGAGTTTAAGCCTTTACGCAGATGGTCCGTATATGAATTATATATGTCTTTTGATCTTCAACAAACTACGTTTTATTTCACTTTGTCCATTAACCGTTTAACCACTACTCTTACTCCAGTTTAGACGCTGATACGTCCGCTAATATTCCTATATAATAAGTTCAGGAGATTGATCATACCGTTAGTATATCATCTTCCCACAAGTCCGTAGATTGATCCCCCTGGTTGTGGTTACCATCCTAGAGGAGTGTGAGGTTGACCCCTCACACCTCAGACCACGAGTGAACGGGTGCTGATCCGCCTGACACTTACGGTCATCCTTCTATTCATCTTCCTTCATTCAATAAGTCATCTTAACCCTTTTTTACTGAACACGCTCTGTCGAGGAATTCTGGTAACTTTCATAATTTCTGCATCAATATACCTCGACAGTACCATATCCATTTATTTATTTTACTGCTGCAATCTCAACTGTATATTATATTCATAAACTACGGTTACTACTAAGAGTTTATTATTATTGGTTTTTGGTCATGTTTTATTAACATTTTTATTTTGTTTTATTTTTTTTTTTCTGTCGGCATTACAGACCTTTTAGATCTTTTGCCGCTTTGACCAACCTCCTCTCATTTCTATCTATCTTGGTCTATGTCTTTCCAGTTATCTGAATGCAGTTCTATTGGATCTTTGTTAATTCGATCAATCTATCTGGTTTCTGGCCTTCCACTTAGTCTATTGAGGCATTTATTGCTCTAAGCTACATGCCTCGCCCAACTTAACCTTCTTGATTAGTTCTTCGAACAATAGCCAATGCTTTATATTATGTCACGAACAAGACCCAACATCATGACTTTAACATTCCATATGTTCCTGACATCATCCCATCTAATTTCTCAAACTTTCACCAGAAATTTATTCTTCATCCCAATCCTCTAGCGCGATCCCTATACAATCCTTCTCGAAGGTTAAAACGGAAGTGGCCTCGAGATATCTTGTAAATATGCTTTTAGGGTCCTGGCAATAGCCAGTTCCTCCACTCAAGTCCTCAGCGTCTGTGGCTCACTCTAGTGCCCTCTTTTATTCTCCACTGGCTTCTAATACCAGTGATACGGCTGGAAGAGTAGCACTGGGATCTCCTGGAATCCTGCTTTGCCTTCCACATTTGGGGAAAAATGCCTGGCTCGGAGATTCATGAGCGAATGTATAGTTTTTGTTTTATTTTATTTGGTTATTTTTTCACTTTTTTTTATCAGTATTATTTATTTCCTTTTTCATCTATATTATTTGTACAGATTGTATGAATGAGAACATTTAGCCCTAATACTTATAGCCCTCTAAAAGTGACTGATTGTATTATTATTCAATAAACATTGGTTTAAAAAAAAATAGTACAAAGCTATCAAAATAAAGACGATTTCTACGATTTCAGCAATTCAGACAACATCTCTTGATCGTTTCTATATTTTATAATTAATGTTGAATTAATTTGCTTCCATGTTCTATAACCATTCAATATTTTTATAATATGCTTTACAATGCTACTCTAGACCTTTCTTGTACACCCCTATCAAATTTTTTTCACCATCATTTCTTTTTCTACAAAATCAATTAATTTTTTTAATTAATTTTGTGTGGTAGCCTGGAATCCTATTATCTTATTATCTCTTATCTTTTATAAATTATTATATATCTTCATCATTTCTATAAAGATAATCTTTCCCTCCTGGATTCGGTTTGTAACATTAGACTGGAAATATATTAAGCTATTGTTTGCCAACATTTTTCTCGCTTCCTTATATTATAATATTTGAAATCAAAGTTCATGAAGCAAGTTGATTTCAATCTAATGAAAGACAATTCTTCTTCAGTATGTTTGAAATACCATCTTATTTTTAAGAGTGAGAATGTAAAAAAAAAAGTTAGTCAGCCCTTCTTGAAAATTTTGATTGAGATACATTCATCCATGAACATTTCAAAGAAATCATTTCTCATATTCATTTTCAAACAAACTGTAAGGTTAAATGAATTAAATATTGTAAAGATCTTCTATTTCTATACTTCCAATTTATTTCACAATAAATTACAAATCCTAAATGAGAGCTTTTAAATGCCAGTAAATCAACAATTCCTAAAGCATTGTATGAAGGTCATTAAAAATTAGAAACCGATGAAAGAAATAATATCGAAACTATTCACAATTGATGCTCATGCTAGGTTAGTAACCTTTTTATATTTTTTTCTGTCAACATGAATAATTTCATATTACTGGCATATGATCAAACTATTTAAAATGGTAGTTGTGGATTTATATCAAGTGTACTCTTAGATTATATTGTAAAGTAGACATCATATTCATTGGACTTGCTTTTGGCGTTCAAACAAGTCTATTGAAAATTAAATCTTAATTATTTATTATAAGTGAATTTTATTTTTTTGAACCTAACCTAACCTAACATAACATAACATCTTTGTAACCTACCTTAGCCATATTTTAAATATGAATTATTTAATATATTTCAATTTTTTTTTTTATTGTTGTTGTTCAAAGTCAAGTCCAGCTTGCTCTTATAAGGAAATACTCGGCTTCGTAATTGCTTATTCATTGTTCAGTGACCAGTTCTTAATTTATATGTTCTATGGTTTTTCTTTTATATTACTCTTTCTCCGATCACCCTCACAAATACCCCTGCTTCACAAAGCCTCAAACAAAATATGCAAGCATCCGTTGAAGCGTTGTAATTTGGATGAGATGACATTTAAGATTTTAATTTTACCACATTTAAGTAATTTCACGGGAAATATTAAGACCAGGCATTGGTAGCGATACTTTTTATACACAATATGGTAATTTAATTGATAGGTGCTCAAAACTTATCCCAGCAACCTTATTTTCCCCCATTAAAAATGTAGGTTACATAGTTATTTTTTTATAGTTGACATAACTTATTTTGAACTGATATAGACTCTTAAAAAAACTTCAATTTAACGCATGAAAATTGCATTTACAATTATAGAAACGAACAAGCGAGATGTGCTGTCGAACAATTGAAAACCGATTGAAAGATAAAATCTAAAACATTTCCAAATTAAAAATGAGAAAAATAAATTATGATTAGTCCAATCACGATAGATACATTCAGTAATTGATTTTATCTGCATTTCGTTGAAGATCAAATATAACCTGTACATTAATAAATGAAATAAATAATAATTGTAATTATAAAAACACACTAACTGTTTAAAATTGAGATTAAAAATTACAATTTTTTCTGATATGATTACAAATTTTCAACTAGAATTTCATAATTACGGCATTATTTTCCCTAATATTTATTAGAAAAAAAAACTGAATACTTGGTTGCTATATAGTATTTATGTCATTGTGCATTACTTAATAAATTACTTACCATTTCAAAGCCAGTACTTGAATTTGGATAGTAAAAAGGTAAAGAATTTAGTTACAAAATTGTTACTAGCGATTTACTACTACGATTTAGGATGACACAAATAAAACAATATTAAAATTTAAATTCACATATGTTTTTCTAGGCTAACCAATTATACATTTTTCTATTTCTATTTCGTATAAATAAATTATATGATAATGATAAGAAGGCATTGGTGATGACTATTTTATCTCTGGTTTATTTTTTTTAATTCATGCTCATAATAATATATTAAAAAGACTAAATATAAATATTAGGCTAAATTAATATATATAACTATATATATATATATATATATATATATATATATATATATATATATATATATATATATATATAAGTTAAAGTACGGAGCGGCACAGTATTAGCGTTAATACCAAACGCACCGATGTAAACAAGCTCATATTGTATATATAGAGGATTAGAAGGAAGAATAAACCAATCTTGATTTCGATTTCATGCGTTTCATTTCGTGAACCTTTTTCCTTTTTTGTATTGTTTCAAGTCCGTTACACTTAACTTATATATATATATATATATATATATATATATATATATATATATATATATATATATATATATATATATATATATATATATATATATTATATATATATATATATATATATATATACGGGTTTGCAATAGGCGCTTGCAATAGGTAATCAAAGTTAAGCAACGCCGAGCGAGGCTAGCTAGTACTTGGATGGGTGACCTTCCACCAAGGAAAACCAAGCTGCACGGGATTCCTTCATCCCCCGGGTATGTGAGACCCGTCATCCTACTGGAGGCAAGTCGCACCGACCGGGCGTAAGTTTGATGATCCTACTCCGTACCTTACATATATATATATATATATATTCTTTTCTTAGTCCCAAGACTGAAGTTCTATACTGCCCTTAAATATATTTACTCTTTCTCTTGTTTTTTCTCCCACTACAAAACCCGTCCTAGACAGGAGTTTATGTTTGTGCCAGCTACCGTATACGGTAGTATAGAATACTTCTCCAAGAATTCATTTTCATATCACTCCAATTCTTGCAGAGCAGCGAAACCTAAGTTGCAGTTTTCCAAGTTACCAAATCATTTTAGGAGTGGTCTAAGCGACTCCAGTATACATAAACATAAAATGTATCGTTCACATAATGTTAGGTTCTTGTGAGTAAAAGGCAAGTTCAACATCAACGAGAAATCCAAGCTTATGGCATCATTTCCTCAGCTTGTTAATCTTCTTTAGTAGTCGAGTTTTAACTTGAATCGGACGAGTATACATTTTTCCCAAATTGACAGTTTTAAAGACTTAACTTTGAAAAAATAAAAAGCAGCTGAGAGATTTCATATAAAATTGCTCCCCTAACAGAAGAAGTACCTATGCGAAGTTACTCACGTATATGAAACTTCACACAGTTCAAAATCTGTAGTGGATTAGCAAAAAACGCAAAATACACAATCGAGGCAGTGAGAATTTCGGTCCTATATACTAATTTCCATTTAATTATCAAAGAAGGTTGTAAGGATACTTAACAAGAACAATCCAACTACTTTTGAACAGGCTAGTATTGTAATTAATATTCACATACATTTTACGAACGCCATGGTTTTCAATATCAAATCTAGATAAAGATGAAATGGATCATCAAATCACGGATTAAGCAATCCGTGGTTCATTTCAATGTATCATCAATTCAGGTTCACCGTGAAACAGTTTAATGTATTGTTATGGAACGTGAGGCATACGAATCTCACAAAAGAAACCTTTTCAAATTCCTAAACAAAAGGATTGTTACACAAGTAGATGATATTGTGATGCTCCTACAGGAGTCACTGGCCATCGTTTCGCAGCAGAGGCGGATGTATAGAATCCAGTCACGGTGCTTTTTTTTAGTTAACTTTAAGGGGGTTCGACTTCTTTCTCATCCGGTAGTCCATCAATCTCTTAAGAAATTTTATTCCATCACAACGGGCTTCAACAATTTTTTTGTACATGGCCGGTTTTTAAACCTCACAGACGATGATCATATAATTGTCTGCATATATTTTTTCAAAATGTTATTCACCGTTTTTAATTTACAAGGTATTAAATCTGGAATGCGTAGTCTATTCTGTAGAATGGCCTCAATAAAAAAGCAAATAACATATGTTAGACAGGACAAAATTAGTTTTTAAGACTTTAATAGACTAATTTGGTGTATTTTTTTTTTTATTTTTACTTATTTTTTTGTGTTTTATTTGTTTTATTATTACTCGGCTGGTCTGTTGTTTTAATTATCTTGTATATTACTTTTTCTTTTTATGTATATATATATATATATATATATACTTTTTTTTCCCCCTTTCTTATGTACATGTTGTGTGACTGAATACTATAGCACTAGTACGAATGCCCTTCAGTGTGGCAGACTGTATTAATACTCAATAAAAGTTTAAAAAAAAAAAAACTTATTTTTTAAAATTATAAATATAATATTTTTTATTCTTTTTATGGCATTGATAAAGGTAAGAGGATGTAGAAATCGACACGTGCTTAAAAGCCAAAGTCTTCGAGGGTCCTACATGTATTGGACTGCATCCAAATTCCTTCTATAACGACGTCATTATTCTCAAGGAGTGCGAGGTATGTTTCTGTAGAAGTTGACATTTATGGGCCACATTATGTTTATTGGCTTCAGCTTTTTGTACCTCCGAACCCAAACCGTTAAAGGAAATATGTAGATTGATATTTTTATCTGTATTTATTTTTATAAAAAAAAAAAAAAACTGTAATGAGATGGATAAATAAAAACATTATATAATATATATGACTGATTTGGGTACTTTATAGTTTTGATTTATGAAGATGTAAATAATATTAACATTCCATACATTTTCTATGTTAATTCTAAGTTTATTCATCATTCAGTTGCATAAAGAAACATTATTAGCTATAAAAAATAAATAAAAGCCGATAGGTTCTTGTCACTGTACGACCATATATAATAATATTAATAATAATAAGCTTTCCTGACATCAGTTACTTTGGCAAATGCCTCTCCCTTTAGTAGAAATTTCAACAGAGAAAAATTGGCTCCAACACAGAAAAATATTATTAAATTATCATTTTAGGAGTGCTACCAATGGGTAGTTTCTCCTCATGTTGTACATGTCATATTACTTCTTCATATTTACTTTTTGTATTTATTATTAATTACAGTTGTAAAGTTTGTTAATAAAATAAAATAAAAATAAATTATATTTTTTTTTTATTGTTTAAAATAAAACAAAACAGATATGCATTTCTTTCATAAAATAATAATATAAGGAATATATAATATATTCTATATGATATAATAATCTATAATATTTTTTTTATTATGATATTTACAACAGTATTAATATGAATACATCAAGTAAATGTGTACAGAGGAATATAATAACATGAAACACGCTTGTTGAGAAACTACTCATTGGTAGCCCTCTAAAATTTCTATATTATAAATAATAATATAATATATTCTTGAAAACACATCTATAATAACAAAGACAAACAAAATATTATAAAACAAAACAACTAAATATTGTTTATAACTTGTTTCCATCTCTTTCTATCCCTCGCCATGAGCCTCAAGTTATCGCCTAGTTTGGTGATGATTAGGAGCAAGTTTTAGTCCATTACAACTTTTAGGTGATTAGTTAGGTCTAACTTGATTTTTTCCCCTCTGCTATACGGTGAAGAAGTATTTCTCCACAACGAAATATCAAAATATTCAAGAATAGTGAGATTTTATAATTACTTAAGCTACTAAAATGTCATTACCACCTATTGTTCTATTCTCAGTTTTCTATTACACAATTTTTTTTGTTCTTTCGAAATTTATGTAAAATGACAGTGAAATTTATTTCCACTCCTAAAGAATAATTAAGGCATTTTGAATTATATATATATTTTAACTTTTGTTAACAGTGAAATATGTTTATGTAGTTTCAAACGCTGTCCCATCACTTTGATGTCATTACCAAGCAAAACACATAGCATCAGATATTTAAACGTTGAAAAGAGGGAACAGTGGGGAAATTTCTTCAGAGTGTAGTAGTAGCCATGGGCAGAGGCGCCCCGAATGGCGCAAGTTGCGCCATCAAAATTTATAAGAGGAGGCATATTTCGAGAAGGTTGTGAATTTTTAAAATTGAAAAGTTTCAAATCAAAAGCATTGTATAAGTTGTATAAGTTGAAGCATTGTATAGACCGCAGGATGTGTAACTGTATATCATCTAAGATATATGCTAGTTTATTTCGTTTAGAATATTTAAATTGTAATTTCGTTTATACTGTTTTTAAGATGCCGAGAATAATAAAATATCTTGGAAGGAGTTGGGGAAGGTTTATGTGCCATCAGCCTTAGGGGGGAGGGGGATGGACACCCCTGGCCGTGGGGTTAAAGGGCAGCCACCTTCGGATAGACTGACCATTTGGGGAAGATCCTTCTACGCATCAGTTTCTTGTACGTTGAGTACGTAGCTTTATTTTTGTCATTACCACAGAGTATATTATCTCGCAACCTGTTCAAATTATTTAATTTATTATAATTAACGTCTGTCTACGGATTTCAGCAAGTCAGTTGGAAAAAACAAATTATAATACTAGTTAGACAGCGGTTATGGCCGAATAAAATAAAGTAAAAATGTCATTACCAAGTTGAGAATTCGTTTCATTTCCACCGAACCGAATTATTAGTTTTACTTACTTTAATTACTGAGCAAAGAACACTTTTGATCTTGGTCATTTGCTCAGATAAATATGAGCGACAATAGAAAGTGTAGCTATTTAGAAAATTGTATTTAAAAGCCGTCAAAATTACTAAAATATTAGAAAAGAATAGAAAAACTTCTTTATTCTGGGACTAGGTCCCTTAACAATAACAATATTATTCAAACCAATTGATAATAAATCTGGCCAGATGACCTATTATAATAAAGAGTATCTAAAATCTAAGCAGTAAAATGAGTATATACATACATGGGTTAACATATTGTAATATTGGTACAAAAAAACAAAAACATACTAATAACTAAATAGGTTTTATAGGTAACCAATTTTAGTGATAAAATATAAAAAAAAAATAAAAATAAAATAACTAGAGTAAATAAATGATTTATATATGTTCCTTTAGACTTTTAGTTAAAAACACATGTAGATATTGTGAAAAACTAGACAAATATTGTGAACTGCCTATGACTCAATAGATTACAAGCAGAAAAAAAAAAGAATATGTTTATATTCTATGTATGTATTATATACGTTTATAGGCTATGTATTGAACTTAGCCTAATGGTAATTAATAATATTTAAAAATAATTTCTAACACCTGGGCGGGTACCTGAAACCCCCGACCCAATCTTTTGTAAGTGGTTACTTAGATAGTGGTCGGGATACCTGAGGTAACATTTTAGCACTCTTGAGAATATTCTTAGCACACCCACTAGTAATAGAAGTACTTGACGACACATGTCTGCCAAAAACACCAAAGGACCAGTCTTATGTTTAAAGAGGATCAAAAAGCTTTTAACTCTTAAGCATAGGAAGAAACGGTCGTGTACCTGTTAAAAGGGGTGTGTTCAACATATCGCTGGGGGTGTGGTCATCCCTTCTGCTACAAAAATTGAACCAATGGGAACAATCCTTGCCCCACCCAAAATATGGTAACAAAACCCACTGAGATGGATAGAAGTAAGGCTTTTTGTGCTTACGCCACTGCCCGGCATAGAGAAGAGGTCTTATGCGAATGCCCGGCCTAGACGAGAGGTCTGATGTAGCTGCCCGGCCCTGAAGAGGTCCATGATGTTTTCTTCTAGCTGGAGGACTGAAACATTATCAATGACTTCGCAGATGCAGCCATGCAATACACCACTTCAAATAACATATTAGATAAGTAATTCCCAATAATTCATGTAAAGATGTTTAAATATTTAATGGCAATGTAATTTTAAATTCCATCAATCTGAATCATGCCATCACAACCAATTGTTTGGTTCATTAAATGTTGTAAATAGAATGTATATACAAATTCTTTCTCATATCACATGTAAATAAATATAATTTGTACATAAAAGTTATTTTAATCATGCCACCTATTTCTTTCATTATAAGCACAGGTAATGTTTGGAAATTAGAGAACAGATAAACACACAACAAGCCTTTGTGAGAAGTATTAAAATAAATGAATCAAGGATCAATATGTCAAATGACATAAATTTTTTAACCAATATTTATATTAATTAATTCTGGATAATTATCATCAATAATTATCCAGTGGCATTCCGATAAAAAATCTATCAAAACCCCTTTTGATACGTAGCAATATACACACATAGAGAGCGGTGTGTAGAAGATAAGTAAAAAATGAAATAATTTTAAATAAAATAAAATACAATCTTATCATTATAATTATATCTTATAAATCTTATAAAATACAATATTATCATGAAAATTGCCGATAATCTAAGAGTCGCCGAGATACTGTGTCATTTCGTCCCTCCATCTAAGTTGCGACCATCTCCTTTTCCTTCATCAACTCTTTTCCTTCAACCTCGACATCTTGAAATACGACCCTGTATCTTATACATTATTATTATTTTTTAATCTTTAGCTTCCCAACGGTGTATTGTAACGTATTAAATATATGCATACAATGGTTTTTTTCCTGAGAAATATGCTTGGAAAAAAAAAATTGAACGAGCTGTGTGGATGTTGTAAGCTGTTTAACTTGTAGTTGTTAGTTTTCCGTTCGTGCGTAACAACCCATCTCAACAAACACTCTCATTTTTTTTCTCTAGGCAGGGTAAAGTGTAGAATAAAGTAAATAAAAATACGAGCATGTAAAAAATATAAAAACCTTTAATAGTATATATACACGTAGTACTGAATTTATCTCATAAATTAATACAAGAGGATAGAATCTATGTAATTATTCCAGATGATTGTCAGTCGTAGAATTTTAATCTTGGTTCTAACTCAACCGTCTGAGATTTTTTAAAACTCATTCTATGAACCTAAAAACCAATGCATTACTATTGTGAGTATTCAGTTAAAGATCTTAAGTAACTGTATGCCTGCGTCTAAGATGTCATTTTTATTTTACAAAAATGGAAAAAAAATATCTATAATATATATCTATTAAAATAGATATATATTATAGATATTTTTATAAGACTTATTAGATTTAATATTAACTAAGACTTCTGTATATTTATATATAAGTTCATATATTGTCCTAAGGATAGAAGATCATGCTGTGTGTATAGCAACCCAATATAATTGGGCAGCAATCCTTTATATTTTATGAAAATAAAGTGTTTCTCTTCTCTCTACTATTATTTATTTACTTATTTTATTTTTCTATATTTCTTTTTCTTTATTATTTCTGTTATTCTTTATTATTCTCGGTTATTATTTTTATGTACATATAGTGTGGATGATTCATGTAGCCTTAATATTAATGTCCTTTAATGTGACAGAATGTATTAATATTTACTAGAAAAAAAAAAGAAAGTAACTGATATATTTTTTTTTTCTTTACTTACTTTTCTTTAGTTTTTTTTTTTCCTTTTTGTCGCTACAACGATTTTCTCCTAAAATTAAATTATTGCCTCTTTTCTATTTTGTTTATGTAATTATTTTTATTTTATTTTTCTTAAGCAGTGATATTGAAATATTTTGATCTTTTTGCTCACCTCCTTTCATTGATTCATCTTTAAACTATGTATGTGCCTGTTTTATTACTTATGTTTCAGTTATTATGTATGTATCCGATCTTTAAGCCAGTTTCAATACTAATTTGTATATAGTGTTATTTGTAAGGGATGTTGTCCCAGAATAAAGTTGATCTTCCTATTTCTAAATGTTTATCATTACGACCATCATTCAGTTTCATTTTCATTTTGCTTAGGAAGATTTAGGCTCTTCTCAAAGGCTCACTCCCTGAGCTTTCTTAAGTTAGTTCGCATTCCGGATTACTCTATTATCCAAACTAAGCTTACTAAGCCGACGCTAACACTATACAAGACATTAATACATGAGAAAACGTGAGCCGTCTGCCAGTTAACCGACACTGAACAGATTACAGGGCGCCGAGACAATCTGAGTTTGTGCTGGCGAGTCGTTAGGAAGAGCTAAGTGCTCTCACAAAGCCCTTCTTAGGCAACTACTCATAGTAAATGCGTTAGAGATTAACAAGGTTCCTCTAACAGGACCAACTTCCATCATCTCCTCCAAGTTAGGTGTCTGTTCCCGAGGGCCCTGTTGCCTATCGGCAGTGGTCAATAGTTTGGGGACCAAATGGATTCCTTCCCTTCAAATGGAAACGGTGTAAATAACATTACGGAGTTATTGTGATGGATCAGTATTAATCCATGGTGTAAAACATCAATGTCATGAAACTTCATATTCATTGACAATTAATAAATAAAAATATTGAATTTCGGTTCACAAGAAGCTTGTTAATTAATACCTACATTGAAGCTCAACAAGAATGTATGCCATGATATTTATAAGTAAAAGTTGTCCTAAACGGACTCTGATACTGTCAAAATGGAGTGTACACATATCTCACAAATTTTATTAAAACAACTTCTTCACGCCAGATTTGCTTTTAAACTACGATTCACACAGTTATCTAGATAAATAAATTGGTTGATATCTGTTTTTTTTTATAAGCTTATAAGACTTTTAGCTAACTCAAAACCCATGATATAACCTTCATGACATCATTGATTGGTGTAACAACAGACTATTTAGAGGCCATAGCTTTGATTGAAGTTATTATTTTTTATAGGTTATAATTAATAATTAAGAATTATTCTGTGCTGGCCAATTCCTTTAATACCGTCAACTTTTACAACAGGGGCAGAGGTAGCCGTACGGGCTAAGGCGCTTGCCAGAGGTAACCAAAGCTAAGCAACGCCGAACGTGGTTAGCACTTGGATAGGTGACCGCCCGATTTGGGTGCGTACGGTTCGCCAGGGAAAGCCAGGCTGCCCGAGTCTCCCCCCTCCGGGTATGTGAGGCCCTTCAGCCTACTGGAGGTAACTCACACCGACCGGGCGTAGGACATGACCCTACCCCCGTTTACTTAAATCTTGTCTAAAGTAATGAATAATATTTGGAAAGGACTGGGACAACTTATATAAATACTCGAGTAATGCATTCTAATATAGAAAACAAATGATGAACGAATTTAACTCTTAATATGTATGCATTTATAAACAGAACTTACTTATATGTAAATATTTATTAAATAGATCATGTTGGATTTTATTACAACTTATACTAATATCATTATTAATTGTAATTACTGTTTAAATATTAAGATTTATTATTATTTACATTTCTATATTATTGTTATATTGTACGTGTATATCTTATATGGATTTGGTATTTAGGCAATTGGAACTACATATATGTAAGCTCATAATGTCTTGCAATTTATTTAGTACTTATATTCAGGTTTATTGTTGATCTTCAGTTATTAGAAGCAAATCTTGTAATAATAAATAGTATGATTTTTAATAAAGTGTAAAAGAGGCCAACCGAACCGACGGGCAAATAGCCGATTGCTTAATGTTTGTAATTTATATATATATATATATATATATATATATATATATATATATATATATATATATATATATATATATTATATTTTTTTTTTTCGGTTGGCGCTACAGACCTGTGCGTGTGTGATCTCTTAAACCACACCCCGATGCCCGATTTAAGTAATAATAATAATTATAATGGTGTGTTTTGATTAAAAAATAAATTACACTATACCAATATGCCTTACTAAAGGCTAAAATACAAAATGTTTATGATTTTACATGATAAATTACAAACATTAAGCAATGGGCTATTTGCCCGTCGGTCCGGTTGGCCTCTTTTACATACATACATATATATATATATATATATGTGTATATAAAATATAATATATATATATATATATATATATATATATATATATGTATATAATATACATATAAACAAGGTGTTCCAGGGTTAAGTGGCCAAACTGAAAATATGAATAAAGGATCTCAAAAAAAAAAAAAAAAAAAAAAAATCCTATGAAGTTATGCCCGCAAACGCTTCGTTTACGAGATATTTACACCTAAAATTGTCATTGTTGTTAATTACTTCCGTTATATTAAGTAGATTAAACTTATTTATTTGTTCCAACTACTATTAATTAAATGTAATCATTAAATTCATATTAAATGTTGTTCAAAATGATTTCCTTGAGTATTAAGGATCTTTCTTCAACAGCAGCTATGGCAGAACGGCACTGAATATGTGTTATTGTTTCACAAGATTCAGTTATCCTTCTTTGTAAGAAATTAAGGTCATTGACCGGACTTAGAGGAGTCTAAACATGTTTTCAATCTATATATGATAGCTATGTTGATAGGCATTTCTCCTGTTAATTTCCGACATTAAAATATATTTCTCATGATACAAACAAGCTATATTATCTATAAGAGTACTTTTCACCACTAGGTAAAGCATGCCATTTAGTACGTTATAGAATTTGGTTCATTTCTTTTTTCTGATGAAATAATAGGATTTTGTTTTATTTTTACTTACCTATGTTCACTATTATGAATGTCCTTTGAGACAGATTGTAATATTTTTTAATAAATAAGTTTTTAAAAAAAACTTACCTATGTATGGAATATATAGCAAGGAAAATTATTTCGATCGTAAACAATTTCTTATTCGAATTTCCAACGAAAGTACATGTTTTGAAGTCTCCTGAGTCCAAATAGTGTATATGTGGATGTTTGTATGTGAACAATCTAGCTCAAAAAGGAAAAGTTGTACGATACTGATATTATGTATTTAAGGTATATGCCTTAGATGTGACAGCAACTTTTTCCTTAAAACCGCCTAAGCGGAAGTCCATTTTATGTCAACTGTGGAACACATTTTTAAAATTTTCTCAAAACAGCTCTAACGATTTTGATTAAACTCGGTGTATCGTTGTATAATTAAGTGATCTTTAAAACCATTGAGGTTTTATCCCCATTGATGCCACTTTACAGCGCTTAAATGCCCAATGTTCATATACGTCTTTCTCTAAAGTAGTGTTGTCCAAAACTATACTTTACTAATACTTGCAAATCTTAGTTACTCTATGTAACTATAACCAATATACTTTTGCATTTAATTCCTCTAATTTTTCATTCGAGCTTAGTTAGGTTCCTCCTATATAAAAAATTACAGTAATATTTCTATAGTGATAAGCTAATAAGCAACTGCAAGACTGATGCGAGACTCTTGCGCAAGATCAAGACCGTGACCAAGACTCGTCTTTCAGGCGGATAATAATAATTTGATAAAAAGGATAATGTACCACGGACTACTTTATTCAAAAATTTAATTTAAATTTTTAAAGAGAGTCAAATATGAAATTTCTAAATCTGGAACTTTTTCGCATATTCTTTTTCGCTGATGATCACAACGCGATATCCAATCAACGAATGTTGTGGGATTACTTATCGAATGCGACTTTTCTAGAATATATTGTACACAAACGAAAAATTATTGACTTTGAGATACAGATAATTGTGGAACCAATGAAAATAAGAACCAGTGAGAAAGCTATACTGGTCTCACTTGGCCGACGTTTTTCAATTGTACGATTTGGTATGCTCGAAGCAAGGGCCAAAACAAATCGTGTCATGCAATCGTGGGTAACCGCATTTCAGGACAGGACGTTGGCTTGAGAGATTACGTGACTTGGAAGAAGTTGTAATGTGAAAATTATTCATAGGGATTTTGAACTACGGCGTAGTAGTCATTAGCCTCGGTAGCCAGATGTGATTATTCCAATCTGTAGAATATTTTTCTATGATTCCATTTTCTAAAATCAATAAAGGTTTTTTCTCATCAAGTTAAATTTCATAATGTTTAAGTATTTCATAAAATTTAATAAATCACACAGCAAATTACAATTTTCATTGTATAATTGCCAATCTTAGATGTATACATAAGCCTCATTATTGACGCAGGTACTAACTGTAGTTTAAGACGTAAGAACCATATTTATCTGCTTAACTAAAAAAAGCAAATAAATAAACTAATAGGACTTATTGTAGAAAATTTTAGTTGAAGTATCCGTATTATACTTCTTAATGCGAATATTACATTTTAATTGTATCATATATTTTCATTAGCTTTCTTTCAATAAGTCATATTACATATCTGTTTAACTAGAAATAAAGAAGTAAATTGAAAAATTATTGATTTTGAGCTAGTAAAAAGTTAAATTAATATTTAAAAAATGTTTAATGAATTTTTTATTTATTTAAAGAACTCAAAGCAGTCAACACCTATCAATAAAACCATTGCAACCAGAAACTTAATATTTAATTTTATATTCCGTAATTGGCACAATATTTATAAGATGTTGACTTAGACCAGAGAGACACTCCATACATACTTAAAAAGATGATGGATGATCCAACTGGAGTAGTTTTAAATAACAAGACGTATCTGTTCTTTACTAATACAAATGAAGAAGAATGATGAAATGGAGATTGTCTTGGTATTACAAAATTTGATTTGAAAATGGCTCTGGTTCTAGTATCCGAAATGTAGTATTTAAAATTTGAAATTAAAATTAAGATCTGAGAAAAATCTTATTAAAGTTTAAATTTTCCCAAAAAATCTCCTAGCAATTTACAATATTTTTTAAAACTAGAATTTAATTCTCACCTATAATTTCATTTTAATCTACGTGTAAACAGTTTGAATATACTTTGAATATAGAAAGTATATACTTTGCCATTGAGAAAATACCTTTACCCGTTAATATGACAGGAAAACTTATTGAATGACCAATAATTTCACACTCGTATTTCTTTTAGACAGATTCACTAAAATAAGTTTATAATTCAATTATTTTTTGTTGAAAAACTTAGAATAACAAAACCGCGAGTAGCGAATAAGAAAAACAATTTATTAGCTACTTAAAATAACAAATATATCACACTTTATCTCTTATTCTTTAATTAAAATAAATGTTTTCATAAGAATGGATCCTTATGACAAATAAATAAAAAAAAAAATTGGTAAACAATAAAATTCTCCAATTAAATGCAGCAGTGGGGGTGGGGAGAGACTCCTGGAGAGTGTGAGAAAGTACATTATTAGTTGATAGATGTTATTTGGTAACAACAAATAAACAGCACGAGCAGCAGAATCCATAACGGAGGTCTTATTTTCCTCTTACTATTAATTTAAAAATTGGATTAAATCGTTTGATTGATTTATCTATAAAATTATCACAAGTTATTAACTATTGGTTTATTAATTATTAAAATATAGAAATTATTATATGATAGTATATTCCCACCAACGACGTTCCCTAACACATCAGGAAACATTTGTTTGCTATGATAAGGTCGTTTTAAAAACATTTATTTAATAAATTGTTTTTTTATTAAGCTACTTAGATAATAAGGATACTTTTTAAACCAAAATTAGAGGTATAGGGACAGATTTTTAAATTTAAGATATTAAAGTACCAAATAATGAAGATACAATTTCCGAAGAATCACAAGATTTAAAATTCAAATCTATGCAAAAATCGGTCCGTTATTTTTCTTATTATATTTTTATTTTGTAGGAATAAACTTTCCATATAAAATAAATACATAATTAATTGACAAACAATGCATACATTTAGAGTTATTGGCAAACAAAATATTGCAGACCTGATTTTCTAGCTCTTTTTTAGGGAATTATGTTATATATATATATATATATATATATATATATATATATATATATATATATATATAAATTTATAGCGTTTCATATGGAAGGAAATTTTTATCAAAACATTACGGATAATTTAGTGCTGCAAAAAAATGGGTTTTCGCTTTGAATTTTGAAACATAATGGCGGCCGTTGGTGAGGCTCTCCAAAGGCACTTCTTCAATAACAACTTAATATATTTAATAGATAAAAAATTTTAACCTTACAACTTTAATAAGAGGAGCTATAGAGCTGAGCAATATTTTAAAAACAGAGTAAAACGTCCTTAAATCCGGAAATTCATCCAAAGTTTAATAATATTGTTCCGCCAGGGAAGCAATTATAGACACCGAATTGCAGCTAATTTAGTCCAACAGGGACCTCTCGGAGAGCTTAAATATAGCGGAATATATATATATATATATATATATATATATATATATATATATATAGGGGATTAAGGCGCTTGCAATAGGTAATCAAAGTTAAACAACGCCGAGTCTGGCTAGCACTTTGATGGCTGACCGTCCACCAAGAAAAGCCACGCTGCCGAGATTCCTCCCCCTCCAAGGGTATGTGAGGCCCGTCAGTATACTGGAGGCAACTCACAACGACCGGGCGTAGGATTTATGACCCTACCCCGTACTTTAAATCGGGAATCGGGATGTGGTCTAGGAGACCACATTTGCGGTCAAAGATATCTTCATGGTCTGCAGCGCCAACCGGAAAAAAAAACAACGTATATATATACATCTGACATCTTAATACTGCGTAATCTTGTTCTAACTGTTTCAAAATGGATAAAGTGCACTATAAAGTGCAAATTTTTATTATTTCCGAAGGAAATTTGTCAAACGTGTTACGTTGTCTCCCGACAAAAAATAGCTGTTTGTTATGAGTTTCCATCGCAAATCCAACTAACAACTAAGTCATCTGTATCAAGGAAAATAGAATAAAAAATACTAGCAGATAAAAAGGTCAATAGAGCATGGAATAAGACAACAGTAAGAGGACAGGTGACGTTATCATCTTGTGCCAATGATCCCCAAGATAGTCCCTGATTCTTTTAGGAGATTCCCAAGCTATAAGCAGCTTCCAGGAGATAAGAAGCAGGTTTTCCTTTATACCTGGAGAACAATGAGATTGGAGGGTTTTATTACTAACCCAGGGGATGTACACAGGACCCCAGCTCGGAAATCCCACAGGTGCTGCTTAGCATAAGGGTTCAGCTACCTGACTCGAAACCCAGATGAGGAGCCAATCAGGAGCGGGAGGACTTTATCTCCTGGAGGCCGGCCAATCCCGTTCAGAAGTGGCCTTTTAGAAGCCTTATCTCCTAATTATAAATCACTCCTCCCCCTCCCTCCAGCCTCGCCACCACCGACTTTTTTCTACCAATGGCCTTTTCCTTTTCCGATCCGGCTCTTATCTAATCACTTTAGAGGAACTTAACCGTCTCTTCATTAACTGGTTTCTACGTACTTTTGCCTATCCTCACACCTACCACTAAGTCCGATATATATATATATATTTTTTTTTTTTTGAAAAATATATATCTATATATTAATATATCTATATATATATATATATATATATATATATATACATATATATATATATATATATATATATATATATATATACATATATATATATATATATATATATATATATATATATATATATATATATATATATATATATATATATAGAGAGAGAGAGAGAGAGAGAGAGAGGAGGGAGGAGAGGAGTGGCACTTTATATTAGCCCAATGAACAATTCCATAAAGATCCTAGCTGGTATAACAACTGATCATACACAAGAGGGAAAGCAGATCTCTGTTAAGGAAATCGTGTGTACGACTGAGATATGGTTTATACGGATAAACAATAAACAATCATTTGTTAATACTCACGGAACTCCTATGTTTTTTTTTTTCAAAAATCTATACATGTGACTTAAATTTGAAACTGAGACTAGGCATTCATAAAGAACTAGGTACAACACTGGTTGGGAAGGATGTAATCTGACAGAAGCAGTAATTGTGGAGGTAAGTCCTCTTTATGGGAGCTGTAGCTGAGGCATACAGTACAAAGGGCTCAGGACACAATGCCCTCCTAACTGAGCACGATAACTAGTCCCCCCCCCTCCCTCCTCTCCCTACCTTAGTGCTCCATTACTTAATAATATTGCCCTTCTCTATACCGATATCAACATTTAACTATATCCTTTTGCAGTATTGTCCTATGTTATCAACTGCTAATTTCCTTGTTACAAAGCCTTAGTAGATTGTTGTTTCAAACCCTAGTACGTAACGTTTGTCATCTGATCATCGTTATCATAAATTTAAACAAGAAAATAAAAAACCAACTCAGTATATCCAATTTTATGGATGAGTAAAAAAATTAACATATGTTTCTTTACTAAATATCGTTTAATCAATATGCCTTGCTGACAAAAAGAACATTATATTAAACTTACTTAGTTTTAGCATAGAGGCATCACTGTTTAGACAATACTGGTTATATGTAACCTTAATGTGAGTAAATAGGAATATTTGAGTTGTATGGTTATTAAATATAAAATAAAGTTTGTGATTAAAATCGATTTATTAATAGAAGAATCTTACAAATTGGCAAAGTGGAAGAGACTCAAGTTGTTTCCAACGGTTTATTCCAGCTAAAGAGATGGCTACATCAGAAATCGAACTTCCGACTGGTCTGGAGATGGATTTAGTTTTACCTGATAACTCCTCAGAGATATTTTTACTCACAAGGAGATTTCAGTGGCATCTTCAGCAGTCCGACCTGCAAGAAATAGAAAACCTCAATCTTGTATGGAAGATTTTGTCTTAGGGCCTCTTCTATGGTTATGCCAGCAAGTTCCTTTTTTATTTATACTTTTATCTTATTCTACCTCACTATAACTAATATCCATGTGTCTGATTGTTGTAATACTCAATAAATAAATAAAAAAAATTATACTTTTAACTTTGTTTCGGACAAGATAAGGACTGTAACATAGAGGCAACACTGGTCATGTGTAATCTGCATGAGATATAATTCGAATATTCGAATTGTGTGTTTGATATCAGGGAATCACTTCAGGAAACAAATAAGGCTTCGTTAACTATTTTCCAGTTTTCAACTCTTCAGCACTCATTATCCTTAATTTCCAACACTATGTAATGCCAGGAAATCACTTCAGGAAACAAATGAGGCTTTGTTGAAAAAAATTACACCACAAAACACTTTTATTCCTCTACATAAACATCACACAATCAGGAACAAAAGACTGCAACTCTCTGGGTAACCTCATCCAAGCCAACCTGCCTTTGTTTACAACAGCTCAGCAGTGCTGCCAGATAACATGCATTAACTCTACTGTGTGAATTAAAGTTTTAAATTTAAAGTTTGTGATTAAAATTGATTTATTATCACAAGTACAAATAGAATTAGTATGCCGACGCCTATTGAACATTTTTATTTGTGGATCATATCCAAACTCACAGTTAACAAGATTAAATCTTGTAAATGTCTGGTTTGTTTCTTTTTCCCCAAATTTTCGTTATATGGACTACAATGTGATGATTTTCTTGGCGGTTTCTAACATGTCACAACTGAGACATAGCAGATGGATTAGTCTGTAACATCGTAAATGGCTATATCTTATCGTGAACTAAAACTTTTTTATTCACGAAAATTTTAGGAAATTGGGCGCTTATAATCTGGAAATTGGTGAACTTTCACTATTGAATTAGGTACTAAAAATTGATTGATATTGATTAAGAATTGAATAATTGAATAATAAATATATAAGGAAACAACGGATCTAGAAACTGACGCTATAGTGGGAAGGCTGAGGTTCTATGGCCATATGATAAGGATGAATCCTGAAAGACAACCATAAAATCTTTCAGCGCATCCACAGCCATAAGAATTTAAGCGGATATTTTAAACAGATTACGGATGATATGGACCAGGTGGGGCTAAGAGACCAAGATTGTTTAGACAGAATACAGGAAGGCGCTCAAGAGAATAACGGTTCTTGCGGGCAAGAAGCGCTTCAAAAAGGGTGTTGCGTGGTTTGAGGAGAGAAAACGTAAGCATGCGGAGCTCATGAGGAGCATATGGGAGAAGAGGAGGCAGATGAAGAGGAAGCATTAACTTCATGGTATTCGCGTGGTCTTTAAAGCTTGTTTGTGAAAAAAAAAATTAATCATAAGAAGTAAAAATAAAAGGTGACCTACGAAAATATTGGGCCGTTTGGCCTGAACTTCACTCCTAACATGTCAAAACAGGTTTGTAATATTTTTGTAGTCTACCTATTTTTCTTTTTTTTGTTTGTTATCACATTATATTGCGATTCAAAGGGAAAGCAAGTGGGTATTCGTGAGTTTTTATCACCTCATTAAAATAATTAATTTAATGAGAAAACGACATTTCTGTTAATTTTCGGATGTAAACAAGTTGTAGGTTACGACATGATAAAACAATTCACGAAGTTTTAGATGAATTTAAAGTTTTATTCTAGATTATCTTACTTCATTCAATCTATTATAAATTGCAACTATGTTATATTCATTAAATATAATGTTTTATTTCTTTTAGGTAGACTTGTTTTTACTACTCTTTGGAAGGCATACAAAGTATCACAACAGGTCGCTATACTTTTTATTGTATTTTTTTTTTTTTTATCACCCTACCCAACCATCATCTTATTTATAGCTGTTTTCCTCGATGTCATTATAGATTTTCTTAATCGTTGTTTTTATAGCTCGAATCAGTACCTCTTTCCGCAATTAAATTGATGTATCCGCAACCATCATTCATCGAAATAATTTAATATTATAAAGATATTTAATATTAGCAGATCTTGTCAGCTATTGAAATAATCATATTTTTTAAAGGTCAACTTAGATTAAAATACTTAACATAAATATATCAGTTTTTTTTATTGCTATAAAATATATTAATATAAGTTGGTCATTCAGAATATAGTATTATCATTAGATATCAAATTATTAGATATTAGAATAATTTGGTCAATGACCAAAATATATAAAAAGGTAGCAATAAATTTTCAGATAGGGATTATTTTTCACGGTTTCAATACATTGGCTCATTATTAAAAATAATAAAACAAACTCTTTATTTGGAAGTTGGCATGCCATTGTTAATAATGTTTCCAGTTTGTTAATGTTTTAATCGTTTCTTTAGGGAATTTAGAAACATTTCAAATTATTAAATCCCACTAGAAGATGAGCTAATATCGAAATGATGCTTCATTCATTAAGTTTGAAAAATCATTGAAGAATCTTCAAACTTTATGAATGAACTATCCTTTCGAAGATTACATATATATATATATATATATATATATATATATATATATATATATATATAATAGGAAAACTATAGATTTCCAGGAGTATTAATCTAACTAATAAAAAAGAGAGCTAAATTGTCTGTAGTTATCCCTTTAGTGAAAATTTAAAATAACAATAACGCTATCAGAACATAATTATCAAATATACGGGTTGGGACTATTAAATAACGAGACCGATGATGCAATACATTTTATTTTGATTTCATACTTAGTTACTTATTATCATCTGTAAAACCCATTTTCTATCTCTACAACGCTACATATGAACCTTCCATTGTATGAAAACAGCGTTGGAAGTCACTTTCTCTTTAAGCAAGAACGTTAATGTTAATTTTGTGGTAATAATAATAAAAATAATAATAATTATTATAATAATCATGAATTGTAAATTACTTCATGGAAGATTTTACAATTCCTTGAAAACGCCTGGCATAAATTTAGAAGCCTTTAGTCCGTTGATTGACTACAGGAAAAATGTTCCCAGAGACAGAGGGATTCCTTCTGGCAATACAAGAACAGGTAATGGCAACATCCTCCTACAGGAAGTATATTCTACATGAAGCAGTCGATGACATAAGCCGTCTATGTAAAGCCACAAATGAATTAATTCAGCATGTTACCAGTTACCAGTTACTGGCTGCCAGAGACATTAGCTGGTAAAGAATACCTAGCGGTAAAGCATAATAATGCGGCAAAAATCGTGCACCAGGCTCTGGCACAAAAATATAAATTAATAACAGGCCATAAGCCTTTTTATAGATATCAGCCGCAGGCAATATTAGAAAAAGGGAATGTCAAGCTATATTGGGATCAAAATATGATAACTGACCATAGTATTCCTCACAATAGACCAGATATACTGCTAGTTAACAAAGAAACCAAAAAAACCATCATTATCGAAGTTGGAGTGCCTGCTGATGATAATGTAGCTAAAACATTAAGTGAAAAAGATCGGAAGTATCAAGAATTTTGCGAGGAATTAAGACAGTTATACCGGCTGGTGGAAGTAAAAGTACTACCCATTATCCTGAAGATACTCTAAAATCAATTGAGCTACTTGGATTAAGCTGGGATCTTCAGGAAGTCCAGAAAGCGATAATTCTGGGAACCGCCAGCATTGTTCGAAAATTGTTTAATATTTTAAATTAAATAGTTAATAATCTGTACCCTTGACGTCGGTCTGGGTCAGTGGATTTATCCGGCATTGACAACCCGAGAATTGAAAAAATAAAAAAATTATAATAATAAGCTTTTATTTATTCTGGGACGAAGCCCTTTAGAATAATAAACAAGGACATAACTGTTGAGCCTCAGATATATATATATATATATATATATATATATATATATATATATATATATATATATATATATATATATATATATATATAAATGTATATACAAGGTAACTAATAGACATAATAGAGAAAAACAAAAAAAAAGATATCTTATAAATTAAATAGATTAAGAAGGAAATAAAAAAAAAATGAATGAACAATGAAATGAAAATAATTGGAAGTGAACTATATATATATATATATATATATATATATATATATATATATATATATATATATATATATATATATATATATATATATATATATATGACACATATTTACAGAAGTTACTACTTACAATTTTAAAGGGAATGGATGGAAAGAAAGTGATCGAATAGGCGGGATTTAAAAGTAGGGAGAGTATTGGAGCGACGGATGTCGGGAGGGATGGAGTTCCATAGGAATGAGGATCGAATAATAAAAGATTTATCGAAAGCAGTGGTTCGGTGGGCCATTATATATAAATCTGAAGACCGGGAACGGGTAATTTAAATTAAAGGAGATCGGAGATGTGTGAAGGACGGCGGGAGTGATGACTTTGAAGAGGAAGGATGACAGGAAATTCTTACGGCGGTAGGAAGGATGAAACCATTTCAACTCTTCATAGAACCTGGAAACAGGGGCGTCCCTTGGGATCCCGAAGATGAATCTTACAAAGCAACGTGGTAATGTTGATTCAAACATCGACCTTCAGTAAAGAATGACTATCCCCCGAATATCGAAAAAAAAAGTAATCATCATTGCTTTGAATTTTGTTTTGTTCGAGCTTTTTTGTATGTTAGTGAAGTTGGGATCTTACACTGCATGGATTAGGACTTCGTTTCAAAATCATAAATGAAAAACATGATTCGTAAAACTGCGTTAAAAGATACAAGACGAGTCCGTTGAAGTTGTGAAAGAGAAAGTGCAACGCGTCGTGAAGGAGCTGAAAGAGAAAAATTCTAGCACTGTTTCTCAAAATCGAAGATTCGCAAGGAGAGTTTATTGTGCTTGTATATTGAACTGACTGAAGAGTATATTGAAGGTGATAATAAGTTAACGTGCATGAAACCATAATAATATGTTTTAAAGCATCAATCTCGTTATTAAATAGCCAATCTCGTTTGCAAAATATTATTTTCTCAGTGCGTTAGAGAGACCTTGTAAATGAACACAATAGTGTTCCTGCTTTTTCTCATGAATGAACTTAATTGTTAGAGCCGTTTGTAAGCTGCAGACTATAGGACGAACTATAAAGTGGATAATCAATAATGAATTATATATATTTTTTAATTATTCGTAAATAAAAGTTTCTTTTCATCATAATGTTATTGTATTGTTTTAGAGATGTGCCTATGTTTTACCTCTAGCGGAGAAGCCTATCATAATATTGATGAATCAATAACTGGTTTTGATAATGTATTAAGAAAGAAATGGTATACTCACAAAAAATATTTTAAAAAATGAAAAATAATGCGTAAAAATTTTTCTCGTTAAGTACAGAAACTACTCCAGTCTTTTTACCATATACTGATAAATCTGACTTATAATAAAGGACTTGGGAGACAAAGAGAGAGAGGCCTTCACCCTTGAACTTTGTGTGATATTTTGAACTAGAACCGGAACGGATGACTTACTGTTCCTCTGTCACATTAGTCACGCATATCTGAACCAGTTGTAACATCGCGTCACTCTTCCATCTCTTCTCTGCTCTCCCTGGTGGAAATACGTCAATCAGTTTCCAAAAAAAAGAAAAATCAATTTATACCAAAACTGGAATTATATCAAATACTTGTATTTAAATATAAAATATTAACTAATTGAATCTGTAATATGTTTGACTATCTCACTGATTGTTTATCAAAAACTTTGTAGGACACAAATAGCATTCTGTTCAAATTACAGAAATAAATGGTAAGTATTTTTATTTTATATTAATATATTATATTATATATTTATATTACCAATACTGTTTCATAAAAATGGAAGATTCGCATGTAGCTTTGTAGGGATACAGTATTATAGATGACGAAATACGTAACTAAGTATAAGATCAAAATAATATGTTTTACATTAATATAAAATAAATAAACCAGAGTATAAATAGCGATAACTGGGCTTTATTCTCAATTTAAAAGGTATTCAGTCAGTTTTAATATATGATTGTGAAACCTGGACAATAATAACCAGCGCCACGGAAAAAACTGTTGAATAATTTGAAAGAAAAATACTCCGCATCGATCTGGGATCGGAGTACTAACACTTAGAGAAGAAAACCAATAAAGAGATACTTACAGAAACTGGTTAATCAATATCCGATATGAAAGCACATAGTGAAATATTATGTTTTGGGGGGGGGGGAGGTTAAATTTATTCGGAATTACACTGGATAATTGTTGATAGTAATTATCCAGAAATCCTTAATAAAAATTAATAATAAAAACAATAGTTAAACGAATTTGAATCTATAATGTACTGATTGGGCCAGAATCAATTAATTAATTTAATTTCTTTTCTCAAAGGCTGGTTTGTGTATATCATGCTCTCTAGTTACCAACATTACCTGCGATCATCATGACATATAGATGTGGCAGAATTAAAACAGAATTCACTAAAAAAAAAAAAAATATACAAATTATGTGGCAATCATGATATTCTTCTTCTGTCGATGGCACTACGTTCCTTGCAGAACCATGGCCTCCTCCAAGATTCTACGCCATTCGTCCTGTCCAAAGCAGCTCTTCTCCACCTTCGGAATCCAAGTGTTCTCAAGTCCTCCACGTCCTACCAGGGTGTCCGTCCAGAAGCTTCCGTGGGATAAGCCTCCATCCTCTGCAAATGTCTCAGCCACCTAATTTTACTCGTCTTGATGCAGGTGACAATATCCGGGGCCGTGTATAGATCACGGAGCTCCTGATTGTTCCTCTGCCTCCACCGATCTCCCTCCTTCAAGGGGCCAAAAATCCTTCTCAGGACTTTTCTCCCCCACACGTTCAGTACTTGCTCTGACTTCCTGGTGAGGACTCATGTCTCACTTCCATATTTAATTTCCATAATTAAATTAAATTCTATGTCTCACGGCCTTATTTAACTGCCATGGCAACACCTTTGACCTAAGTACTTTTCCGAGCGCCCAGCTACATCTATTTCCGGCCATCATGCGTGACTTTATTCTGCCTGTATGTCATATTTTTTTTTTACATTAACCCCAATATAATTAAACTCCTTTACCTGCTCGCATAAGTATTCTTCAGTTCTAAGACCATTCGTTGATGTACAAATACTATTTACAATAAAAAAAAAACTGGTGTGTCCACCCACACGACTTTCCTACCTATTTCAGAAAAGTTGTTATATCTTTACTTATGTTCATGAACAAACAAAAAAGAATTGAACTCAGTAGTCAAAATCCTACAAAATAGAAAAAGAAGCAACAAAATCGGTTCAGTAGTTCCCGAGAAAATCTTGGCACAGACAGACAGACCAATGGCTAAAAATGTGGTTTTCGGAATCAGGGGGATGTGAAACATATAGATCTGTCGAAAACCGCATGTCGGAGATTTGACCCGATTGCAATACTTTCCTTAAGTAGTATAGGTAGGAAAGTAATAAGTTTAAAAAATGTGTAAAACATAGAATAAGCTGTATCATCGCTAATACTGGTTCGATTCCGATGATTTTTTGTTTGTTTTGTTGGTAATTTAAATACCTTTCAAAAGTTTTATTATAAATTTTACCGTATAATATATACTTAGGGAGTTAGGCTCCATAGCATTTTTCTTCTGAATTTGTTCGGGAATTTAGTCTATATACGAAAATTGAAAGGACAATGATTAGAACATCATAGAAAAGTTTCATCAAAATCGTTAGAGCCGTTTTCGCACTACAGTCTATAGAAAAACATGTTTTTCATTTATTGCGCGCAAGCTATAACGCATGGAGCGAATTTCTGTCACAGCCATCAGTAGTCAAAATCCTAAAACATAAAAAAAGAAGCAACAAAATCGGTTCAGTAGTTCCCGAGAAAATCTTGGCACAGACAGACAGACATACCAATGGCTAAAATGTGTTTTCCGGACTCAGGGCGCTGTGAAACGTATAGATCTGTCGAAAACCGCATGTCGGAAATTTCACCCGATTGCGATACTTTCCTTACCTAGTATAGGTAGGAAAGTAATAAGTTAAAAAAATGTGTAAAACATAGAATAAGCTGTATCATCGCTAATACTGGGTCGATTCCTATGATTTTTTTTTTGTTTTGTTGGTAATTTAAATACTTTTCAAAAATTTTATTATAAATATATACTTAGGGAGTTAGGCCCCATAACATTTTTCTTTTCTTTATAACTTTTTTTCTGAATTTCTTCGGGATTTTAATCTATATACGAAAATTGAAAGGACAGTGATTTTAGCATCATTACTGCTAAAAAGCGTTGTAAGGTGTATTTTGCAGTTTTGGTGTTTTTTGGACATCAGTAATATAATTGGTGATGTGGCTCACCTCAGTTGTTGAGAGAGCCGGCCGTATTATACTTGTATATGAGGAGCTTTAGGTTTGTTGTAAAGATAGGTTTGTTGACCTAATTAAATTTTGGAGTCTGTACGTCTTAAATCTTACTGTTTCTGTCGAAGTGAATACCGAGATATGTTAAGTCAGTCGATAATTTAATACCGTAGTTGTTAATTTGGAATTTATTTGGCATTTTCTTTTTTTCCTTTTTGTTATGAAAATATAATTCATTTCGTCTTTTCAGGATTTTCACAAGCTGTTTCCGCCTGCTGTATAGCTTTTTTTGCATTCATACTGCTACTTGAGAAAGCTATGTCGACAGCAAATGCAGTCACAGAAGCATTTTGCTGTTTAGTTTCCACTATTTCCGCAATACATAATAGGAAAAGAACGAGGGATAAAACAGCTCCTTGGGCTACCCCACAAGTGAGATCGACAGTGTTTGATTTCTTATTGCCTACTTTAACTGATAAGGCGTAGAAATGATTTTAACAATGAGTGAAATTGTTCAGGCCAATCTAGATTGATAAGGTGTTGACAGAGCTGATTATGGCAAACCGAATCAAATTAATCCAAGCTAATAGGAAATCCGGATTTTAAGCGGTTCTATTCGATTTAATTTCTGTGGGTATATAAAGTCGTTTAATGGTTTTGTAATAATATATTTTGTTAAAATAATTAATTTTTTTATATAAATTGCATAATCTGCAGATTTTTAAAAAAAAAAGAAACCGAGATTTTTTTCAATGTATGACGGTGAGATATTTGTGATAATTGATTTTTTTTTTAACTTATACATTTATGTACTAACGAAATCCGTGTTCATTGGATTTATTAATTTTTTATTTATCTATTTGTTTATTGTTAACACCTCATATTATGGGAAAAGCTGAATTGTAATGAAAACTCTTAACAGGGTGTACATAAAAAAAAGACCATTTTTCAATCAAATATTATTATTTCTTTGATGTAAAATACAATTAATACTCACAATATAGTCCATTGTTATCTACCGCCATTAACCATATGCTAGTTAATTGCTCGATCCTTCGCTGATACCATTCTTTGAAATGACTGTCATAGAACTCATGGACCGCAATTTCAAATTCCGCAAAACAACCAACTTTTCCTTTGGAGAAAATAGGCCATGGATCTAAATAAGTACTAATCCGAGGGTGCGAGGTCTGGATATGGTGGATGAGTTTGAAGTATCGTACATTAGGATCAATCGTATATCAGGATCGTACAAGGATAGATCGTACATCAGGAGCAAATTCGTGATGAATCACACCTTTAAAATTTCAAACAATGCAAAGCATGTTTTGTTTTTTTCAAATGGTAAGTTGATGGCGAACAGTATTATCTTTCGCCACAACACATCCTCTAGCAAGTTCACCAGCATTTGTGGACGGATTTGACTCAACAGCTTTCTGCAGAGCCTCATCAATATCCATTAATGGTCGTCCGGAGCCCATCTTCCTTTCCAATTTCGTAACTCCACTGATAATTTTTTCAAACCAATTTCACGTATCGATTATGAATAGTCCAGGACTTACACATCCAATAGATAATATTTTGAAGGATGACGAAGACACAATAAAGTTATTGTTGTTTCCTGAAATCAAAAGATGTGCCTAAAAAAAATTAAAATCTTAAAAATTTAATACAGATTTAACAAAGTTAATTTGCAGGTGTTGATGACCTGGATGTTTTAAGCCTTAAAATCCCCACAGAAAATCAACGCCATGCAGTGCGCTGGTCAAGGACGCCTTTCCCTTCATATTTAATAATTTCACGAGCTGCTTCAGCGGCTGTGATCTTTTTTTTTCCGGTAATGCCTTATAATTACGAGAATTGCTTGGGACACTGTTATGTTTCTTCTTTCTTAACTAAAATGATACTTTTTTTGAAGAAGTAGAATGGGATTAAACAAGGTTAGAGACTGCTATAGAGGGATTATTAAGTATTTATAAGTATTAAATAGGATACAAATGTTAACAGTCCTTTGAAATCTTGAATTTGATAAAAAGGTCACTTTTTTTATACAGCCTATTATAAATTTTCAGTGAATAAGTATAAATAATAAATATACGACTAACTTTATAGATATATTTGTGTTTATGAATGTTAGCTTTGTAAAAAAAAATATATTACTTAAATTATTGTCTTCGTAGAAGGTTTGTCCGAATATTAACAGCGACACTTACATTTCGTGACTTCTAATGTCCTTTCCTACATTCGTTTATTAGAAGTATGTGCACTCAATCAAAAGTTTCCGGTGTGTAATTTAAATTTACGTCGTCAGTTGGTGAAACTAAATGTGCTATTATTCAAATGAGGTGAAACGTATTCAAATATATTCATTATTTAAATGTATTCAGGTTATATTGGGCGTATATGGTGCACCGAGGTATGGTCCGACTCCATATTGAAGCAGCCGTCTTTCATCTCGAGACCAACAAACCGAAAAAGTAGAATATCAAATGGAAGCAAACTGAGGAAGGAAGGTTGAAGGCATTTATTCGTCTATTAGAAAAAAAAATTATGCATTAATGTATCCTACAACGAGTGTTATAACTGATGTAATCATCAATGAATTTTTGGTAATAGGCTGATCCTAGAATAAGAGTCGTAGTTGTAAGATCACATAAGAAGATATGTAATTTTACATTGTTAAATTGTAAATATAAGTCTATTTTTAAAAACACAAATTTTCAGAAATGGTGGTAAACCGTAGGGCGAGAAAGACATTAAGTTTCAGATTGCACAAATTAGTGAAGGCCTTCGGAATCCATCCGTTTTCTTTTTTTTTTCTCGAATTTCTACCTTAAAATTGGTTATTATTTAGACCGTGCATTTCAAAACTTTGATTGCCTGAACAACAGTCAGAGATTTTAAGGAAATGCCTTCCAAAACAGCTTGAAGTCAGAGACAATCCCATGATCAAGTATGTACACGCTTAGTATGCGCTTTATGTACAAATAGTAATGCTAAGTACAGATAATTAGTGAATGACCAAAATTATAATAGTTATTTAAATAAAGTTATTTCTTGTTATATAGTTAAATATTAATTGCACAAGTACTAGAATTATAATAATTATTGAAGTTACAACAATATTAAAGTTGACGACTTTTCAAGAATTCTCCAACTGCAGCCTATAATTCAAAATCAAAACAGTATGCTGTTCCTATTATGAAATCGATATTTCCCGATTGAATAACTGTTCGTAATTGGAAGGAGGGCGTAAGTACACGGCTAGAGAAGCCTAAAGTTGATATTATTAATTAGTGTGTCTAACTAACTGTTCAGCGCTGCTACATTTGTTAGCAACTGTAAACATTAATAGAGTGGGATCGAATACCCCTCTGGAGGGCTTGCGCTTTACTTGGGTTTCAATTTATCCAACACAGCGTATCCAATACTAGGAGGGAGCGATAGAGCTTCAACATGTAGGCCTTAAAGTACCATGTCGAGCAAATAAAATAGTATAAAACAATGTAAAGAAACCGGATGGTTGCAAGAACCTGAAAAGAAAGAAATATAAAATTAGATATCGATTTATGCTTGATTGCTGAAATAGAAGGATATAGAAAATTAAGTATGATTATTTACTGAATATCGATTGTCCATGCGATATCATGGATTATATATCAATCTGATTTGTCATAATTGTTTACAAAAACAACAGTATCTGTAATTCAGATAAATAAAAGGAATAGTAACCCTTTAGTTCATAGAGGCGGAGTTTCTCTATTATATCTAAAGAGCGCGAAACCACACATATGAAAATGTAAGGTAAGAGGGGATGGAAAGCCTCACTCTTACTCCACACTACTACTTAAAGTTTCAGACCTTCAAAACCTACTTTGTTCCCAGGATGTCGCCTTCCACTTTACCACTGACTATAATTTCATTCAATAATTTACAAGGAACAACTAGTACCTGAGCTTTATAGTACACACAAACACATATATATATACAATATATATATATATATATATATATAAGTTAAGCGTCTCCGGGCTTTAAAAATAAAAAAAAAGAAGGAAAGAGGAACGAGAAACAATACTCACGGCTTCTGAATAAACACTGCTTTATTCGTCCAATAATCTGCCTTATATACAATTGCTATGTTTATTTACATTACAAGATGGTATTAAGGCTGATATCGCCAGTCTCCGGTCTTTATCTCCCCCCCACCAGTTTACGAATAGGATTTTCGGAAACTTATAAATTCCCAGATCGGAGCCACCGGTATCAGCCTTAACCCTTTACAATTATTTGTACCAGTATAAACTTAAAGTACACCAAACCTCACTTCCACTCCGCTGGAACGAGAAATAAATAAAAAGAAATAAACCACAGAAAGTAAACACACAACGTCTTATTAACAATGGAACAGAGCTCTTAATCCTATAAAAATTACAATCACCTCTATTATGCTGCCATATCTTTATTTACAAGAACAACAAAAATAATAAAAAAAAATGACATCATCAACAGTAATAATAATAAAAAAAAACATATTTTTTTATAATACGCGATAAGGGTACTACGAATCAATTGGTTTCTGTACCGGTTCTAACATTGGGAGCTTCAATTGTTCAATATGAACAGTTCTCCTCTTCTTAGGTTCGTTAATGCTTTCAATGGTTACCAGATTATGCTCCCTAATAGCAATCACTCTGAATGGGCCCTCGTACCGTAACAATTGTTTCCCTCTGTTGGTTCCAATTCTACGATACACTATTGTTCCGATTTTTAATTCTCCCATTCGGTCACGTACCTGCACATTCTGCCGCGCTACCCGCTTCTCCTTTTCCCGCTGAATTCTCCCCGCTACCTTCCCCCACGTCTTTCCTACCTCTACCCTAGTATTCTGGATTTGCTCTACGAGATGTTCATTGGTCGTTGTTTCCCCCCAATCTCTCCTTGGCCTGCGCATCCCGAATAGTATTTCCACAGGTGAAAATCCCGTTACGGAGTGGATCGAATGGTTGTAAGCTGTTACGGCTTTCTTCATCGCAACATCCGGCTCCAACCCTTTCTCTCCCTGATATACACGGATGTGGTCACTCAACGTGCTGTGCAAGAGTTCGATTCCTCCTCTACTCTTAGGGTGTCCCGGTGTGTTATAATGCCACACAACCTCTAACCTTTTCACCTCCTCCCTAATCGCGGTATTGTCGAATTCTCTACCACCGTCTGATGTGATCCTCTCGGGAACTCCGTAAAACTGTATCCAGATTTGTAGGGCTTCCGCAACTGCATTGGCAGACTTGTCCATGACCTGATGTGCCATAGCTACTTTACTAAAGGTGTCGATGACCGTGACCCACTTGAACCCTTTCCAGGTGAATGTATCGATCTGGAGGTCTTGTAGCGGCATATTCCCTGTAGGTGTCTCTTCCTGAACTCCTCTGGGGGGGTGTCGATCATACTTTGTGCGCATACATACCTCGCATTTCCCGATGATTCCTTGGATAGATTTTTTCATTCCCCACCAGAAATACTTTCGCCGTAATGCCTGCAACGTCTCGTTGACGCCTCGGTGGTTGGTCTTCCCCTGGTGGTATGCCAATGTAATTGCTTGTTGCTGCTCCTCATCCTGTACGGTTTCCACTGCATACTTGCACCGGATGATCGTTCTATCCATGCCTATCCGCTCGTATCTCCACATCCGCTTTATTTTCTCCCATACCGTGTTGTTCCCAACATAGAGATGGTGTGTCTTTCCTGGCTCCGTGGCGTCCTTCAGTGCCGTACGGATTTGCTCCTCGCTCACCCCGGGTTGCGACCAAATGACGCGAATCCTACTTTTCCCGTATCTTCGGTAATCTATTTTCATGATCCCTGTTGTCCTGGTTTTCCAGATTACCTGTCTATGCTTGTCGTTGATGATTTCGTCTATTTCCTCCATCGCCTCTGGTCTTTCCTCCGCTGAGCTATCTTCTTCCGGGGACCCCTCCCTGTCCTCTATACTGACGGTATCATCTGCCCCTTCACCCTCAGGAGTCCATTCCCTCAAGAATTGGCGCACGTCCCGCGATGGACCTCCTCCGTCCTCTTCTACCGCGTTGATCATGATGGCCCTAGAGAGCCAGTCTGCCACCACGTTTTCCTTTCCCGGCTTATACACCACCTCCATGTTGTACTGACTAAGGAATTCTTTCCATCTCGTGACCCTCGCAGAGGTTTCCTTAAGTTTTCCTACCCACTGAAGGGGTTTGTGATCGGTGTGGACTCGAAACTTCCTCCCAAATATATACGGCCTGAAATGGTCGATGGCCCACACTATCGCGAGTAGCTCCCTCTCTAACGCGCTGTACCGTGATTCCGCGCTCGTAAGTCGTCGGCTCGCGTATGCTATCGGACGTTCACCCTCACTTCTGCCCTGAGATAAAACGGCCCCCAACGCGTATTCGCTCGCATCAGTGGTGACGTTGAACTGCTTCTCAAAATCCGGGAACGCCAATACGGGTTCTGCCTGCAACCTATCCATGCATTTCCGAATATTATTTTCCATTTCCGGTGTCACCACGATCCTCGCGCCTTTCTTCAGCAAGTTATTGATAGGTACCAAGTATTCTGCCATCTCAGGTACGAATCTTCTATAATAATTCAGCGTCCCGAGAAGCCTACGAATCCCTTTAACGTCCCGTGGCACCGCCATTCGTGTGATAGCCTCCACCTTTGCCGCATCCGGTCTGACCCCCTCGCTAGAAATAGTGTGGCCTAAAAAATTGATTCGCGTTTGTCCCAACAGGGACTTCTCACTTGACAGTTTCAGCCCGAATTGTCGCAGCCTTTCGAATACCGACCTCAAATGCCCCACGTGTTCGGCTTCCGTTCTGCTAAAAATCAGCAGGTCGTCCATATATACTTGACATACGGAGTCGTCGATCCCCCTCAGAAATTCGTCCATCAGGCGTTGAAACGTTATGGGCGCATTCTTCAGACCAAACGGCATTCTGGTGAATTCGTAATGCCCCCTTTCGAATGTAAATGCCGTCTTATGTTGGTCCTTCGGGTGCATCCGTATTTGGTGGTATCCCGCCTTGAGGTCCAACGTGCTAAACACCACGGCCCCACTCAACCTATCAAGTATATCTTCGAATCTAGGGATCGGGTACTTTTCGTCTACCGTGTTGTCGTTCAACCTACGATAGTCCACTACCACTCTGTATTTTTCCTTATTATCCCCTGGCGCTGCCTTCTTTTTCACTGCCCACAGGGGACTATTGAATGGCGAGGTGCTATCAAATGTCCCGGTTTCCCGCACCCGTGACATTTTCGGTCTTCCCTCCGGGGTCCATTCCTAGGCCTGGACTGTCCGGATCTTCTCTCGCCCGTCGTGGCTTTTTCTCCGTTCGGGTGTTTCATTTCCCTCTTCCTCCACCCTATCTGGGCTGTCCGGGGTCGTCTGTCACTCACTCGGGTCCACCCTGGTTCTTCTACTTCCATCCGCGTCTCTTCCTCTCTTGCACTCAGATCTATCATTTCTTGGGCACACTCGAGGAACGATCGCTCTCTAGGCAGTCCGTCCCTTCTCCCAGTCTCCTTAGCTAACTGAACCTTGAGTATTGTCGAAAGGAATTCCATCCTAGCCTCGACCTCTCCCACACTCATGGTTTCACGCATTTTCTCAGTTATGCGGTTGTACTTCGCCACTAGTACCCCCGCATACTGTCCTCTTGTTTGGCGTTGGGACCGACACTCCCTAAACATTTGGAAGATATCTTCTTCCGGCGTCCATCGGCCCCCTCCGAAAGCCTTCTTCAAACGCTCCTTAATCACTGGCCATGGTGTCTCCTCGTCCGCTTGGATTTGGTTGAGGATGTTCCTCCTCACTCGGCACACGAGAGCTGCCTTCAGTGCTTCTGCGTCTCCCAGGTTCACGAGGTCCTCCGCCACCTTTGCTTCGATTCTTGATATGAGGCGGTCTCCGCCTTTCAGGAAGTGATTAAGTTCACCTATCTCGCCCCCGAATCGCTCCAGGTCTGCGATTGCTCTCCGTAGATCCTGCGTGGTTGCTGCCCTTATCTTCATCCACTCCAATGCATTGGCATGCGCCTCTGCCAATGTGTCCCTAGGTAAGGGAGGGATCTCTTGTATCTGCGGTACTTGCGGTATCTGAGGTATCTGCGGAATCTGCGGAACCTGAGGGGCGATCTGAGGAATCTGCGCTATCGGCATTTCCTGAGGTTGCGGCATTTCAGGTGCGTTCAACACTCCTGGTCGAATTATGCCCTCTGTCGGCATCTCGTCTTTTCCTTATGACTAGGAGAAGAGAAAAAAAAATTAAAATAAAGACAGAAAAAAAAATTTTACTTCCGTGTTCTCCTGACGTTCTCCCGGGTTTCGGCACCAGTTAAGCGTCTCCGGGCTTGAAAAATAAAAAAAAAGAAGGAAAGAGGAACGAGAAACAATACTCACGGCTTCTGAATAAACACTGCTTTATTCGTCCAATAATCTGCCTTATATACAATTGCTATGTTTATTTACATTACAAGATGGTATTAAGGCTGATATCGCCAGTCTCCGGTCTTTATCTTATATATATATATATATATATATATTATTACAGTAAGGCTCGAAATCGGTTTTGTACCAAAAATATGAGCTCCTATCATGCTCAAATACCATGAATGGGGTACCGTTGGATTTAGAATTTCACAGTGGATTAGCGGATTGTATTCTCCACTTTTCTTTTTCTTCTTCTAAAATTAATGAAGTCGAAACAAACATTTCGCTAGGCTGAAACGGTGGTAGATCTGGAGATCGATACGAGACAAATTAGACCTTGGAGATTTTGATGCGTTCAGCAAGACACGGAAAGTTCCTCCGGAACTATGGGATCCTGCGTTACTGAGCTCGAAAACGTCCTATTTTCGAGATAGCGAAAGGCATAGGGTACGCATCCACACAACCTTACGTTAATTGTAGTATTGTCATTGAATACAGGTCTCATTTTGTCGACTTGAGGCCTCTATGATCAAGAGATGAGGAATTTATATTATTTATCGATGGTATTTTTGATCGGCAAGCCAAATCTCAAGGCTGAGCCACCAATTTCGAAGGATCCTCCAGGCTGGCAAAATAGTCAAATCACCCCGAAAATTCATACAAACAAGTTATGAAAGAAAAAGTACACACTTTTCCCTTGGTTATGCCCATGATTATATAAAAGATTACTAAATTCATCATCAAAAATCATTGAAATCGGACAATTTTTAGCAAAGATAAAGCTTATTGAAATTTGTAAACATGTTGGTTCCAAACATTAATGAAGATGTAAATTAATTTTTGTTTCCTTTGTCGATTATATTTATCGATAAAGTAACAACTGATTTCTTTATCTTTTGATACGTTGCATTGTTTTATTTTGTTATTAACTTGGCATTTGAAAACAATATGGTGTGCGAATTTTCGGTTTACTCTACAGACCTTGTATATCTTTTGCAGGCTGAACCAGCTTTCTCTATCTCTGCCTATCTTGGGCTTCTGCTTTTCAGTTTGCTGAATGAGCTTAGCAGTATCTTTCTATATTCTATCTAACCATCTGGTTTTTGGCTTCCCACGTAGTCTCTTGCCTACTACTATTCATTGTTGTGTAAAGGCGTCCTTAATTCGAGCTACATGGACTCTTAATATCCTTGCCAATATATGAGATATTGACTGAACAATTTCTTTTAGCAGTTGTTTATTATTCCTTCTGCTTCAATATATATATATATATTTATTTATATATGCGTGCGAAAAAAACAGTGTATAAATAAATAAGACAAGAAAAGGTGGCTCGTCTTACCTTTCTCGTATTGTTTATTTATACACCATTATTTCGCCAAAGTCGAATAGCCGTTGTATAGCCACTCTCAAGTTAAATATTGCTAAAATGATGAAATTGTGAAAATTCGGGGTGTTAAATTCAACAGTAGGAGGAATATTTATCTCAAAATATTTAGTTTTGTTAAGAAAAATGTAAAAGAAACCTCATTTTTTCTACAGTCCTCGCTCCAAGTGGCTTGAGCAAGTCTAGTTTTCTTCGTCATTCAGATTACAAGCTAAGCATTCATTGTTGTATATACCTCCGTGTGGAATGAATCTGAAAATTTGCTAAACGGGATGAGCTATTTTTTTTTTTTATAGAGTAATTGATCGCTACCAATCTTTATCTTGGCAGTGACAATGCAACGGTTATTCGACTTTGGCGAAATAGCGGTGTATAAATAAATAAGACGAGCCATAACTGAGAGGTAGCCCGTGAGAGATGACCGTGGATATTGAATAGCGGGCTGGGACCTGGCCAACATAAATAACCGAGATAGCCAGCCTCTAACCACTCCCGAGGGGTCTTCCCTTTTTTATCTCATCTCTTTACTAGCCCTCCGTTCCACCTTCCTTATCGCCGTCTCTGTCTTGTACCTTGCATCTCCAGCCAGTGGGATCACAAAGCTACATTTTTAGCTTATTTTTTTGTCTTGTGAGTTGTGCCGGCATATACTATTAGGTTCGAGAATGTATGTATTTATATTTGGTAAATCGGCAGGAACGGGCTCCTGGAGTGGGTTTCATCCGATTTTATTCGTTTAAATGTTTTCGGTGCTCCTTACTTTGCTACAAATAAAATCATCCATAATGACCTTAATGTTCCTTATGTATCAGATTTGGTCCAATCCAGATATCTGTCCTTCCATAATAAACTTCATAACCATTCCAATCCTCTTGTTTCTAACCTTGTTTCCTATTCAATTCCTGATAATCCTCCGAGGCGTCTGAAAAGAAGATGACCACGTGATCTCCTAATATAAACATATTATTAGAGTGCTACCAATGGGTAGTTTCTCAACATCTGTTTCATGTCATATCCATGTGCGAATTTACCAGATGTATTTTTTGTATACAGTTGTAAATATCATATAAATAAATAAATAATAAATAAAATAATCTAGTTTTACTTTTTGTAATTCATCTGTGAATTAGCTCCATAAACAATAACCCAGAGCGATGAGGTCTGGAGATCTTGGAGGCCAACTAAACCACCGTGACCTATCTAATGATTTGGGAAACTTTAAACGAAATGATGTCTCAGTTAACAAGGGAAATCAACTGGAAATTGCTTGCATTCTTATATTTAGAGGCAAATCCTGTTAAAGTCTTTGTGATTCAAACCCTTCAAAATCTAAGTAGTATCCACCTGTGAAGCGATTCATTAAAACGAATAAGCCATCGGAGACGAAGCCGAAATTTTTTAGAAATCAATGGTGGTACTTTAGAACATTTTTTAAAATAAGGCTTCTGTAACCGAAGTGGTAGTGCATTTATGAAATATTTTTTATTTTTAATTAGAAAGGAAAATTTAAACTAATTATAAGCACATATGAGTTTTTAATCTTATTTTCCTCTGTGAAGCCTACTCCTGGAATTTTTCCCGTCCCTCCCACCTCATCCTACATAGAGAAGAAGTTGGGTATTACCATAAGCCCACTTTAAGATGATACGGAAGTAGGGAACGCACTTGAAAACTAATTCACGGCCACCTGATGAAAGGAGATGAAAAGCTTAGACTAACCTCGGGCTCGATATCGCCTTTAAAAGCACATCCTTCCATTGAGAGAAGCCTTCAAAGGGCCCTGAGGTAACGACTGGGATTACGACAGTTTCCTCCCCCCTCTTTTCGCCATTGCGATATTAGGCCGCTAGGTAACTGGTTTTAAGGAGAGGGGGGGCTGCAGTTAGCTCAATGGGGATCATTCCCAGCCTTCTCTCACCCTCTGGAAGGTAAATTAAATGCTAGCACAGAATAGTCTTATATCACCTTAGTCCACAACTAATCTAATGAAATCCTGAAAATTGAGATATATAAAAACGAATTATCTCAGAACTTATTAAAACCTTCACAGAAATTTATTTCTTTTTTATCATTACTATTTATGATATTTAAAACGGTATGAGAAATAAAAATATATTCAGTAAATGTGAACAAAAGAATACAATAACATGAAAGCACTTGTTGAAAAACCACCCACTGCTAGCACTCTAAAGATGTATTTACAACAAGGGATCTCGAGGCCACCTTCTTTTCAGCCCCAGAGGGTTATCACGGATCGAGGAGAAAGAAAGATTAGAAACGAGTGGGTTTGGATGATTCTGGAGTTTGTTACGGAAGGATTGGTCAGAAACATAAGGAACAGTAAGATCATCATCAATGATTTTATTTGTGACAAAGTAAGGAGCATTGAGAATACATTAAATTCTATGTGTAAAATTTAACATTACGGTATTACTTAACAGTAGGTGATCCAGGATTTTATTTTGGGAGGAGAGTATTGTTTTTCTCCTTATCATCAATTAATCTGAAATAAAAGGATAGAAACTATATGAAATAATTTTTACATGGCATTTAAAGGACTGAAAAAAAAAAAAAAAAAAAGAAAGGAAGAATTAGGGATATATTTTTTCTTCATATATGCTTACATTTGGACCTACGCTTCATAGGTATACGGGGAACTATGAATATTTCAGTTAAAAACTTTTAAAACTATAGCTAAAGTTTCATGGTACGTCACAAATGTTACATTTACATAGAGACTTACATATGCCAAGATTTAACGACCGCATACGTAAGCACTACAAAAGATTTCTCTATAACTTACACTGACATTCAAACACTATCATACAAGATATGGCGACAATTAACATTCAAAATTAACCAGATAACATACCTAAGGGGCTCAAAAGAAGCTTGAAAGAAGGCGCGGCGATCCAACAACTGCTAATATTCATTTTCTTCCCGAAAGTTTCGATTCCTGATTTTCTATCATTTTTACAGTTGTGGGTTAAGAAAGTAAGTTATAAAAAAAAAATAGTATTTAGTATTATTAGTAATAACTCATGTATTACAGCTTGAAACACATTCATAATAATTTAAAAATAAAACATGTTTTTATTGTTTATTTAATTGTCAGCCACAGAAACAAATATGGACCTAATATGCCTTCAACCCGAAAGCCGGTTCCTAAAATAAACAAATAAAATTTAAAAAAAAAATTTATAAACAACAAAAAACGTTTTGTATGATTGAAAATAAAACATTTATTTCAGCAGTAAAAAGTAATTAATTAACATAAAAAATATAAATAGGTCCCTCATTCGGCACTTTTGGCCGACTATTCTCGGACCTCCCACCTCTATAGTTAATATTAAAACATTAGCGGTTTACTAAATAAAGCCGAAACAATTACTAATCTTCAACAGAGATTAAAGGTCGACATTTTTCAAAAGGCAATATCTCTTTAATAAGCGGAAACAAAGGAAAGAACGATAAGAATAAATAATGAGGACTGGTCTTCATGTATATTTATTGCACGAGGGAGAATAAAGGCTTTACAAATTAGCAGTAATTAGCAACCGAAATAACAACAATGACTAAAGATTTACATTTACAATTCATAAGCCGTTTTATTTTCTGATTAACATCTTCATTCCAGATAGGTTAACATTCTAATTTCAGATTTACTAAAAAAAAAAATTTACTGAATGTTATTTTTAGCATTACAATCTGTCACACTGAAGGACAATGAGGAGCAACAATATATGTATACATATTATTGTTATTTACACATATTATTAAACATTCATTTATTTGTTTATTTGATCTTCGCCTCTACTCCGAACCTCCAATAAAGTTGTTCATCTCATTATCAATCAGAGAGGTTTCATTACAATGAAATAAGTTGAATAAAAATTGCAGGTTTATTTATAATTTTTATAAGTGTTAGTAAGATAATGTTTATAAGAGTTGAAGAAATTTCTGAAAAAGCTCTCCAAGTTATTTAAAAAAAAAAAAACATCATAGAAAACCTACGTAAATCTTAAGAATAAAAAAAAACATTATCAACTTTAGGGTTTGATAATGTCTTAATCGAGTTAATTTCAACCAAATGTTTTACTTAACTTTCTAGCACTGACTTTATATATATATATATATATATATTTATATATATATATATATATATATATATATATATATAGAGAGAGAGAGAGAGAGAGAAATTCGCAACGTGTGGCCGAGCGGGCTAATGGTAGTGTACAGCACCGCGCTTTGCCCGGCAACCCGGATCAAAGATAATTTGATAAAAATAATTACGAGTTCGCGTTCCTGTGCCGGTGGGGCTTTTAACTCTGGCATTAACCCTCTACCTTTATTCCCTGACCCAAGAAAATCCCTATATCCTAAAAGATGATGAAAGGGATGATCGAAAAAAGGAAATCGCAACTTTGTAGTGTTGCTAATTGAATAAAATTTGCTAAGTCATCATGGATGTAGTAATATGGAATATAGTTGTTTTGAATAGATTTAGTAAACGTTTTCAATTTAAAAGTTTAATAGTACAACAGGTCGCGTTCAGATATAACGTTCCCGTGGTATAAAGGAAATTTTAGTGTTTAAGTATTTTGTATATACTTATGTGTGTGTAATATTACGTTTTTAAATTAAATAAAAATAAGTTTCTGTATTGTTGATTTTAAAAAAATTAATGTTATATTTCGTTTCGTTTCATTGAGGTGGATATAAATATTTAACAAAAAAAAATGCGTTTAAAATATTTATTAACTGCAAAATTAATATTATTAAACTCAGTTTACGGTTCCATAATATGTTTGTTAAAATAATGTAATATAAGTGCATACCCGAAACAAGTAACTTAATTTTTTTTTAAATAAATGTAATAATGGATAATATAATGTTTATTTTTTTTTAGATTAGTGAGATCGGTCCCGCTTTTTCCTATAATGTGAAACCTACTGCTAAGGATTCAGTGAATTAAGGCCTGGGATAGGAATGCATTGGTTGAACTAGGTTTGCCCTATTCGCTAGATACAGATTGAGTTGGGATCGCGTGATCTCCCATGCAAATCCGTAAGTCGGCATCTACTTTACCAAGAAGACCATGAAAAAGTCAAATTAGGTTAAAATATTCCTCCAATAAAGTTCTGTTTCTAACTAGCCCAGATGGAACTTTCACGTTTATGTTCTGAATTATAAAGTTTTAGAAGTTACTAAAACAAAAGTTTTATTTGATACTTGATATAAATATGAAGTAATAGTCCAATATAGCAGGAAATATAAAGTTATAGATATAGGACATGATATAGTCGGTTTACTGCAGAAAGCCAAGTGACATTTCATAACCTTAGATCACTAAGAACTTTTATGAAATCAGAAAATTGGATGCTTCTTAAAGTTATATTTGATGTATAAATGTCTGTTTTTAATCATTAAATATGATCTAAATCAACGAAAACGCTTTTCGAAATATAGCTCCGTCAAAAATTAGCTTAGTAACTTTTTGCAATGAACCGACTACTTACAATTTATTTAGATGCGTGTAATAATTATGAATGAATTCTAGAACTGATTTCATGTTATCTTTTCAAAGAATTTTACTTTCATTTACTATACTTATATATATGTATAAGTCTTGCTAAATGTTTCCTATTTATATATGTTAATAGTATTACCCATAAACGGAAATTTAACTCAAATTATTTATTTAAATTAGATACACTACTATTATAATACTAGATGCACTATTACAATTTTGAAATATTTTATTGGAAGAATGATACAAAATCAAAATACAAATTGGAAAAACAAAAACAGATGAGAAAAAAATATGTAAACATTAAATAAATACATAATGATTTTACGAAGACAACTATACAATTATAAAAGAAAGGAAATAGTTATTATCATGTGCAGACATATAATGTTAAAATTAAAATTATTTATATAGGAAGATAAATTATTAAATAGCCAAACTAAGAAGTTTTTATTGTGTATTATCACTTGACAGATATATCGTAACGTGTGTGTCCGGCCTTATAAGAATGTTCTACATAAACCTGTTATATCATCTTGAATTTTCTCAAATATTGAATCATTTGGAATTTTGAATCCTGACTTGAAATGTAAATAATTTTTAAATTTTCCTTTAACCACCATCAATAAAAACATATCACAACCCAAAACAGTAAAGAGTAGTGGCGAAGGACCAGGTATCCATCAGACAAAGTTCAATACACCAAATTTAAAAAAAATATAGCTTTATCTGAAGATGAAGCGGAAATAACTGTTCTATTCCAAATGTCCCTTTCACCTAAAGCTTTTTATCCTTTATAATTAATTGCAATTATTCAGAAATTTCTTTACAAAAAAGCTCCTGACTACGTTCTCATATGTGTATGACATATCCCAACAGAGCTTCCTCCAAAAGCTATCCTATTCCTTACCTCTAAATGTTGTATGTCCTTTTTATTTTTCCTCTTTTCCTGATCCTTTATCGTTCTAGGAGAAATCCTGGATAATATACCATTCCCCAATACTAGATTTAACTCACGTGATACCTAACCATCAGTTCCTACTTTGAATGTCTTATTTCACTATTCAGCAGTTTCATCGTGTATTAGATGTTCCTCCACATTAGAGAGCGGAATGCACCTCATAGGAATCTTTCTCGGTATAGAACAGGGCTTTGATCGAGTCTTGCACACGGGACTGCTTTACAAACTTCGCCAATACCTCTCCTCCACATATTTCCTATTAATCCGTCCTTACCTCTCTGACAGAATCTTCAAAGTGAACAATAATTTCTCCAACTCAATCTTCCTTTCTCAGTACTCCGCTAAGCTGCTTAGAATCAAAAGTTGTGACCAAAGCTTTAGAACCCAAACTCTACGTGGCTTCCGATAGATTTTTTTCTACATTAATTTCTTGTAAATTGTTGCAAGGATCTTTATTTATACATAAACAATTTTTTAACCAGTAAAAATAAATGATTACATTTTTGTGACTATCACGTAAAAACTGACTTATAAGAAAATAAAAATCATGTGTTATTGCTGTCATTAGGATTACCGAAGAATTATACATCTATACCTCAAGGCCTTTCTATCGTCAAAATTAGTCATTAATGTCAGCATTTTTTTAGTTTTATTCACAACATTAATATTTAATTTGATTACCTTCAGCAATGCCGGTAACGTAAAATCCAGTCTCTTTACAATATGCTATAAAGGTTAGTTAAAAAATACATATGTAACGATACAAAATCAAATTTAAAATGATTCATATAAATGAGAATCTTCATTCAATTGTCGATTCGCAAAACATTAAACACAGGGGAGAAGTTGGAATGTAATATCCTCTTAAATCCTATATTTTTTTTTTTAAGGGCTAAAATGACCTGCAAGAGGTTGAGGAGCCCCGCCATTATTATAAATAAATAAAATCCTGTAGATTATACAAAAAAAAAAAAAAATAAATAAATAAACTAGATATGGCATTTAGAAATACTAACATGAATTAAAAGTGATTTTTCCTGTTATAAGTCCTTTGTTAAAAAAATTGTTATTTCAATTTTTGGTTTTAGGGAATTTGATTCTCCACAAGAGGTTATTCATTTTGCAATAAATTACACTAAAATAGCTGAACACTAATAATATTTGAATTTATTATTATTATTTTTATTTTATTAAATTCCTTCTTTCCAACCCAAAATGAATATAATTGATAACGACCTTAATTATAAATGTTGTTACAATATTACTGATGGGAATTACTCACCCAAAAAAAAAAGAAAAACAAAAATTATAATTAATAAATTTTTTTTATTTCATTATAGAAATAGAAGCTGGATTCACCAACAGGAAAAAAAAATTGTGTACAGAAAATGAGTTAATATAAATATTTAATTGCTCAATAACAAATAATTAATATTATATTTAATTATAATATTATTTTATTGTAAAAGCCTTAACGGGGAAAATGATGAACTCAGCCCTACCAGTTATTCCCTTTTGACGTCATTCATCGATCATCCGGTTATTCCTTTGATTGGCTTTTCTTTGAACCCTCTTCATTTAAAACATTCATTAATTAACTGCTTGATACAGAAATGCTATCGAGGAACTTTTTTCAAAAATAATTTACTGAATGGCACCAATGATCACGTCAGTCAATAATTAATTAAAACTCATGAAATTTTGAACGGAATCTCACTGGTTCGTCGTATATGGAATTTAAATTGAAAAAAAAAAAAAAAAACATTTCAACATCGACATTCCGTTCTATCATTAATTGAGCATGATTAAAAACTACAGATAATGAATTAAGTGGTGAATACGCGTTAGGTGTAAGAAATTTCTTTTTCAAACATAATGTAGAAGCCCTAATTTATCTAATTAGATTATGAACTGAGAGAACCAATATGTTTGAATATTCTTTAACGGTAATAGAGTAAATTTGTATCATAATACTATGCATTTTTTTTTTTTTTTTTTTTATGTTCTTCCCTACCTCGCCTTCATACAAGGTTTTTTCCGGGCCAAGGGGTGAGAGCGGGGGATTAATGACAGAGTTAAAAGATTCCCTGCACACACGGTAGCCTGCTCGGACACCCAGCCCCTAACATACTGCAACCCATGAAGGTTCTTGAAACCAGTAACACGGTCTTCCCTCTCTAACACGGCGTCGCGTTAAAATACAATTTTTAATAATATTATAAAGAGAATGAAACTATGAATATTTCCATTTCTAACAATATGCTGGTCCGATTTTCAGTTTTTAAGATACTATATTCCATCTAATCTATAATCTATTTTTAAAATATTTTTTTATATATTCTTCACATATTTATTTTTATTATTATTTAATTATTCTAATTTATTTCTCTATTATATATATATATATATATATATATATATATATATATATATATTATATATATATATATATATATGGTATGAATGTACACATTTAGCCTTAATACTTATTGCCATTCAATGTGGAAAATAGTACTATTTAATATGCAAAAAAAAAATAAATAAATAAATAAAAACTGCTATTCGTTTCCGACTACTATGTCACACACTAGATAAAACTCTAACATATTACGGAAATACAATTAACCTTAATTTTACCCATTTCAAAATACAAACTTCAGCAAACCCTGCTAATATCTTCCCTTATTTAATTACTAACTCTTAAAACCTTCATAAAATCATAAATGCATAATCTGCATTAGATGAATTTATGTTTAATGATAATGCTATGTATTTCATAGTTTGTGTAAAGATATATAATATTTTATTTCCCATTAAAGTAACCCTTTATTTCTCATTGAGTGAGAACCGTCATTGAGAACCTTCCATTCTAAATTTTATTTAGAATGTGTCTATTGCATCTTTTCTCCAGTTTTTTCTCATTAGAGAAAAAAAAGATAAGAAATATATAATCAAATAAATCTCTGCAATCAAATAAAGTGCCCATAATTCAGAACTTTGTAAGAAATAACTTTTTCTTGGTGCAAGGAATTTACGGACTCAGCTCTTATCAGCCCCCTTAACCGATATTCAATTAAAAGTACTGAATTTATAGTGGATGGGTATGATTTAATGACGGGTCCTGACCTTGAATACAACATAGGGAATACCCATTGAGCTACCCTTCTCTCAGCGATTGCGTAATCATATTAAAAAAAAAAAAAAGAAATTTTCCTAAATCCTTATTGATATTCCAAACAGACTAATGTCCTCTTCACTCAATATTGCTAAACAAACATATATTTAAACGTTAAACTGAACAAAGAAAGAAATAAGCTAGGGGAGGTTAAACGAACGGAGTGCTATGCTACGCGCTGGGTCTATTTGTCTCAATCAGTGTTGCCACCTTTTTCCTTCTGCACCACGACGTTCTAAATCTTCGTGAGGAAGAGGAAGCGGGGTTCAATACTTATTTATACTTCAGTCGGCTCTCTACGTTACACCACTTCTCCTCTCAATGTTTATTTAGGGAAGACTGCGAAGTGGTAACAGTAAAAAACATTGATGAATGTAGCATGTATGCTCCTTTCTATTTTGTCCCTTTTAATCAGCATATTTAAATTTTTAAACTGGTCTAATAGACACATCTATCAGAAATTCCAATGATTTCAATAAATTTATCATTTTACTAAATAAATGTATTTTTTGAATTTGTTTTTCGTTATAACCACTATGAATGAATTTCAAATAAATACAGATTATCTAACTACATAATACAAAAGTAGTTTATGTCAACTATATTACATATTGATATTTTCTATTATTACTAAAAATAGTTGTTAAGTAGTTTCTTGTCTTAATTTTTGTTTATGAATGAAACCAATAAGAGAAAAAAAAATCAGATTAAAAGAACAAACATTATGAATACTAGTAATTTAAATAAAAATATTAGTACTTAACATTTTCTTCTATGTAGGAAATCTATTTTGCATTAAGATATCTATAAACTTATTATCGTTTTAAAATAATTATACAATTGGGTCTATCCTATATTTCTTTCTCAATCTTGAAATACATTTTAAAAATTCCTATTTAGTTCCTTATGAAATTCTCTTTAGTTTACTTTAAATGTTATAAAAGAATAAATTATTGGCTTATTTTTTCATCTCTTTCCATTACTTCCTAAAACATTATATATTAATTTCTTTTTTCTGAGGTTCCTTGCGCTATAGTATATTTTAAAATTACTATTACAATTTGTGAAAAAAAAATTAAAACTGGAAATATATTTGGTTTATATTTCATTTTTAATTTAAAGCTTTGAAACTCTGTCAGAAAATTTCAGTTGTGTTAATATCTTCCTTGTATTCAGGAATATTTAATTTAATTTTAATCAGAAGCAGTTCAACCGTTTCGGTGAGAATCGCAAGGATAATTGTGTTTGAGTTGTGTTTTAGGGCGATAAATTGCTAATTGATTGGTATGCTCATAAAATTGAAAAAGGTAAACATTTCAGAGATATACCAACCTCAAACATTTTATTTCGTATCACACATATTTTAATTTTGTCCGAATTTTAATTTTTGAGCTTGATTGTTCACACTAACAAACAAACTTGCGAGTATCAGATTTGGAATATTTCACTTTCATAGTACTTTTTCTTATTATGAATTTCCCATAAACGTAAATGAAAGTAATAAGTAGTATGTAATGATTTTATGTGTAATGAAAATGAACCACTATTAATATATATCTGAAGATAAGAATAATGAATCCTCAAACGTTGGCGAACGAGAGCTGGTAAATAAATCAGTTCTTATTATTTTTTTTTTATTATTTATTCAGAAATATTACAATCTGTCACAATTAAGGACATTTATAATAGTGTTCAGACAGCACACTCACACTCCATTTACAATAAATAATACAGAAACTAATAATAATAAAAGTAAATGTATATAAACAAAAGAACTAAATTAATCAAAATAGCAACTAAAACACATGCATACTATTCAATATTTACAGAATCCATTCACTTAAAAGAACTCTGAGCCAAGCCTTTCTCCCCACTCGTAGAAGGAAAGGCAGGACTCTAGAAGATCCCAGCGCCTCGCACTGAGCCCTCCATTATTGGCATTAATAACCAGTAGAGGCAGGAAACAGGCGCTATAATCACACATACTTTCTGTATATGTCAGTTCTTATTAAAATTGTAATTTTATATGAAAATAAAATAATTTTATATGAAAATGAATGAGTTAACAGATAATTTTATTAATTTAAAATATTAATCGTAATATGTAAATATATACAATTAAAACCAAATTAATTTTATTGGAATATGAAAAAACTAACAATAATACTAAACAATAATAGGAAACAATAATAAAAGGCACTTATCCTTATAAATGTTTACAAAAGATAGAGAGGAGTATAAGTAGATCTGAAAAGGAGGTAATTGTTACGCTAATACTTATTTTTCACTTGGCTTATTTATGTACTTATTTCTGTATCTTATATTTCTTATATAATTTTGCCGACAAGTTGAATAAAATAAATTTTGAAAGAAAATCCTGACAACATATCTTACCATTTAATTAACTTATAATTTGATGAATCTTCCCTTTGTGATATACCAACGGTATCCACTACTATTTCATTGTACTTTTGTGATAGAAGAGGTGAAATATAAAAATATTTCATAGGTAAGTTTATAACCTTAAATATATTTACTGCAGTTTAATAACTTTAGATCTGATATTATATTTAAATATTTAGGTATCTATCATCCGTTTATTCCGAAGAATCATGATGTAATCTTTTAGAAAATTAAATTTGTGAATAGTTTGATGAAATTTCCTTTTGTGATATTTTAACAGTATCCACTTACAATGAGTGTGACAACTTTGGACCTGTCTATGAGAGACAGCACAAATCTCTTAATTCTATTTTAGTAAACTTTGCAATAGAAAATAACAGTTTAATAACTAATAGTCGTACAATTCATGATCAACGGTTCGTACAATACATAATCGACCGGTGATATAATTAATAGAACTTTTGTTATTTTAATGGTATTTATGATTTGTTAGCTCTAATTGTTTATCTTTAGCTCAGTTAAAAATGCAATTCAAAAATTTTATAATAGCCCAACATGGCCAGAATGTAATTTCTATTCAAATTTGAGCGGTAAGTTGTGTTGTGTGTTGAAAGTTGTGTGTTGTGCGCACCAGATTTTTACTTTAGGTACGCCGGTTATTATTAAACAGGAAAAGTATCTGTTATAATAAAAGTAATAGCTATTATTACGCAAAATGTTGTTTTATGTTTTAAGGAGGTTATTTACTACTATCTCCTATTTGCAATAGCGCTTACTATGAATTTAATGAAGTCGTTGCTTAACATTAGATGTAGCTGAATTTAAGGCACTCCAAAAATACGAGATACTTCACAGGTACAGAAAATGTGGCAAAGGCAAAGGAAAAGAGAAGAAATAAAATTGAATGTGGAACCAATAGGAACCATCTTGATACTTATTTATGTGAATTCGTTTGGTGGAGGAGATATGAGAAGGAGGACTTGTTTGAAAGAATACAATCAATAAAACCTTATTGGCCATCTAACTAAAAAAAAAAGCATTTAAAACATCTTAAATAAAATTTTTTTTTTACTAGAGTCAATTTGTTAACAGATGTTTATATAACAGAAGAATAATAACTCCGATTCAAATATAACTGATAATTTTCAGTAATAACTATACTATAATTATAACAGGTATAACTAGCGTACCTAAAGTAATAAAATCCTAGAACTGTTACAGATTTGTCAAATACGCACGACATAATTTATAATTACGATTGATGTTACATTGTACCAATGATGTTATATTACTTAATAATCTGAATCACAAACGTGTTGTTTTATTGAGTTTATGAAATTTAAATAAAAAAATTAATTTCTTTCATCAGAAATGAAGGAAATCAAAATGAAGAAGTAAGGGATATTACAAAGATATAGGAAATGTCCTCGACGACATTAAATGAAATATTACAGCCAATGATAAACTTTTGGCCTTTTGAAGATCAATATTGTTATATACATAGAAAATTTGCTACTAGAGGGATCTTGTGAATAATTTACAGAAAACTTTCTTTAGTGAACAAATAGCAAAACAATATGGAAATAAGTACATCCTGAGTATTATGTAAGGGAGAAATTAATTGTTTTCCTGGGTCGATTACAATATTATAATTAACATAATAGACCAAATTATTTGTACAAATTGCTTTGATAGATTCTATTTATAAAAGCTGACGGAAAAGGTATTATTAAAAATGAAGCCTCAATTATGCGATTTCCTAAATTATTAAAAAATATAAAATGTACAAACAAAAAAATGCCTTAAAGAAACAATAAAGCAAATGTCAGCCAGGAAAAAAAAGGTAGTAGAAATGCAGTATCTTTAAAGAGGAAGATATAATTAATTGTATCAAAACTAATAAACTTACCTAGTATCTTCGTTATTAATTATAATTTTATGATCATTTTTTATCTCGTAAATAATTTAGTAACTTTTTAATTATCATGGATATAATCCAGAAAAAAAATTCATACTTTTTGATTTAATCGCAAATAAACGTTATTTTCTATCATAACTGATTTTCCAGAAATGTCGGAGAGATAAGACTAATTTTCGCATATGAAGGAGAAGAATATCTTCAAAATGAGTGGTCAATCATTGGATTTGATGAAGAATTGACGAAGCTATGGCGTACCGACAAAAAAACACCTTATTGAAATAATGTATAAGATTCACAAAGTTAACCTGTTTTGTTTTTATCTATTAAATTATTTTTTAATATCAATTTTCAATAACTCGTTTATTCTTTTATGATATATGATTTTTAAGTATTAACTATTATTTTACTAAAAGTATTAGTTACAATAAGTTACTGGCAAACCACCAGTGGTGATACTTAAGTAAAAAGGAGCTTTGAAAAGTTTTAGAAGGATTACCACTCCTTATCTGCTTTAGATAGAGGAAACTTATTGTTATCTGTTTTCCCTAAATCAAGAAAATATTTATTTCTCATCGGCAAAAATACTTCTCGCTGATAAAACGAAATGACTTGAGCCTTCAGGTTGATCAAGTCCCCGTAATGCAGATTACTTGAGTATGATTGACATTTTTCATATTTTTTTTTATTACAATGACAAAGTAAACACCTTCAAATTTAAATTTGCATCCTACAACAAAGATAACTGTAGTCGCTTAGGTAAAGAAATAATACCGTAAAAAAATCACAAATAAATCTTTCTTCTGTTCATTATTCCTAGAATTATTGTCTTGAGGTTTTTTATTCATAAATTAGGCCGTTTTCCACCAACATTTTATTAATTATTTATTTTATTTCGACAAGGTTTCGACCAACACTAGGGTCATTTTCAAGTCCGGAAATATTTAATGCCTTTTTTAGAATACATTTAAATTTACAAAATTAATTTTATTTTACATAATTATTTAATCGAATGATCTATGCCATACAATTAAACTATATATAAATTTTTATACTTTTTTAAAAGCATATCATGTACGTCACTTTACTCATTATATTAACTTGATTGTTATCTTATTGAGTCCGCCATTAAATGTCCATTAATCACTGCCATATTATTTTTTCTGAGAAAAATTAAACTGTCCTTATATTTTAGAGTTTTCGCTAGGTCATTTCTGGAATGAATTATTTATATCTTCCTGGTGGAGATGGTCAAAGCGAGAGGGGTATTCTTCTATGGTTTGTAGTGCTGTATATCTAAATTATTGTTTGTATATTGCTTTTTAATTATTTATTATATGATATGCGAATATTGTTTATTACATTTCCATGAATGTAATATTGTCCACATCTGTGTGATTTTTTACTCTTCAAAATTTTAGTGATTTATATTGACTCAATGATTTTTCTTTTATTGTTACTATTTTCCTTATATACTATTTTAAAATCAAATTGATCTTTGTTGTATATTGAGTATCATGAAAGGCCGGCTAAAATATCAGGACTAAAATTAAATGTTACAGTGAATAATGGAAAGTTAATGGAGGACTCAATAAGGTAACAATCAAGTTTATTTAATGAGTAAAGTTACGTACATGATGGGCTTTTAAAAAAGCATAAAACTTTATACATAGAGTAATTGTATGGCATAGATCATTCCATTAAATAATTATAATAAAATTAATTTTGTAAATGTAAATGTGAATGAAATGAAATTTAACAATGATTTTATATTTTTGCAGACTTGAAAATGGCCCTAGTGTTGGACGAAACGTTGTCAAAAACAAATAATTAATAAAATATTGGTGGACAACGGCCTAATTCAAAACAAATACATTTTTTTTTTATTAATTTAAATGTTTCTTAAATTAATTTTTTTTTTTAGATATTACAACATTTGTTCTAGGTAACTGACTCTTAACGTACAAAAATGGGGATCCAATCGGATGTGATTCCTATGATTTCTATGAGGAACAGTGTCGCGCTGGGGAGTGAACCTTGTGGAGATCCATTTTCCAAGGAATAACTCGAGGAGAAAGTGTTTCTTACTCGCAAGCAAAATTTCAGTCAGTCAGTTAAGACATTTTTTATATATATCCGCATATTTCTTCTGATGCTCAATTATTCCAATATCCTTAATACACGCCCTCTTTCCATTCTGCCGTAAGACAAATTAAACTTTAACCTAAGACCAATTACTATTTATTTCTCATTTAACCATATTTAAGAACTTCAATGAATGAAAGAATTTAAACTTTTATCGTAAACCTTCCTTAGAACTATTATTTAAAGATATTTTTTCCTAATAAGTTTCAAGGAAACTGTTAAAATTGGAATTACGAATTCTCCAAATTTTTAATAAACTCCCCTAAAATTATCAATCCCTCCTTTTAACCAGTTACGGTTCACATTTGTCTTAATCCTATCCTGACTGTGGTCTTAATGTTTCCTGAGTTAGTAAAATTATCCGGGAATAAAATGAAAAATTTAAAAAAAAAAAAAGGAGAAATGCTTTTATATATCATTATTGGATATCGTATAGGTAGAAGCCCAGAAGAAGGGGTATAACATTTACCTAAACTGTTGAGATTAGATGCTGAATGTCTGAGGGGTGGAAGTAAGATTGAGCAAATATCCAAAAGCAAACTGACTATGTAAATCCCTGACAGAGCAGCAGCATTCTCTACCCACCTCAGGACTCTTCTACTTCTGATTAAAACTGTCTCAATCTAAGTCGAGCCTACCTCATCTCCTGCGTTATTTGTTTGTCTAGTGGAGGGTTTGCAAGCTCCTGTGGGCCTGTACAGAACAAGGAATGAAGCTCTGTGGATATATAATATTGTTTTTTGTGTTTTTGAAATATTTAAAATCGTTATATAAACTTTTTATCGTCCATTCACTAACACTAGTCAAAGATTATATGATTCATGATTTAAATTTTGGCCAGAAACTAATTTCACAGCTTTTACGAATAAAAGGTGTTTTAATATTGGAATATTTTTTTTGGGGGGGGTTCTCCCCTTCCTCGCCGTTAAGGCTATACGGGGTTTTCCCGGGCCAGAGAGTGTGGGCGTAATCTAACCAACATTAACAAACAACAGTTTTAATGTTTTAATTGCTACTGAAATAAGAAATAAACCAAATAAAAGATACTTTAGAGGAAGACATGATAATTTTGTGATTTCGCAGACAGAAAATTCATCAAATTATTCACTAATTTAATTTTTTTTTAAAGTTACATGAAAAAAAAAATAATGGGATTGATGTTTGTTTGTTTATTTAGGCTTTAAGGCGTAAAACCCTAGGGTCATCAACGCCTGTGAGTCGGTTATATTTGTAAACTCTTTAGAGGAGAATTAATAATTATTAATATATATAGTAATAAATTAAAAAGATATTAATGAACATATGAAAAATAACATATATCAAAATAAATATAAAAAAGACAGAACAATAAAATAAAAATTATATTTATTTTTATATTCTATTTAATAGCCTATGTATTCTAAGATACTTTATCACTTTTTTTATGTCGGATTCGTTGTTGCTTAATGCTGCTGATATGTCGGGTTTTAGAGACAATTTATTTAGGCTTGAAGTATAATGAGGGCATTCTTGGAAAATATGGTTGACTGTGAGAAGGCTATTGCAGTGCTGACAATTTGGTGGTGGCTGCTTAGTGATGAGATGTACATGAGTTAGGTTCGTGTGTCCTATTCTTAACCTGGTCACGGCGACTTCCTCTCTGCGACTGGGATTGATGTTAATGATTGAGTAATATTTACTAGTTGCAACAGTCTTGCAGTTATCTACTAGCTTATTTCTCATAATGAGATATAACTGTCATTTTTCAGATAGAGGAAACTTCACTAACCTCGAATAAAAAATTGGAAGAGTTAAATGCAAAAGTATAGGTACTGGTTCTACCAATTCTTTACATATCGTCATCATAATTCATCCTCTTGAACCGCATTAAGCAGTGAGAGGAGGAAGTTTATAGAGCCTTCTCCAGCTCTGCCGGTCTTCAACAAGATGCCTTCTATCGTTCCATTGAAGACCTCTTCTCTGGAAGTCGCTCTTTACCTCATCTTCTCATTTGATTCTAGGCCGCCCTCTTCCTCTCTTGCCCTCTACTTTAGCTCGATCCTATTCTGTTTGGGTCCATCCGCAAAAGATGTCCTAGCCACCTTAGTCGATTTTCTTCTTTCACATCATTGGCCGGCTTATTATTGAGGTTCGACCTAATGTCGTTGTTGCGAACTTTGTATCTTCTCGTTTTTCCCCCAATCTTTCGAAGGAATCGCATTTCTGACGCATGTATCCTTGATCGATGTTTCTTTGTCAGCGTCCATGATTCTAAAGAGTGAGTTAAAATGGGAAGAAATGTCGATCTGAAAATACTACATTATGTATACAGTAGAAAAGTCTTGGAACCAAATTGCCTTTGCAAAGTAAAGAAACTGCAATTGAAAATGTGTTTTGTAATAGTATTGAATACTAATTTCACAGTTCTACAAATGAAATGTTTACACATTTTCTAAACAAAATATTGAATGTGTCACATTCATTACTTTGATCTGTTTTGTATCTGCACAGAAGATCGTTCTAATGATTGAAAAACATCTTTTATTTTTATAATGCAATTTTGTAGCAAACTGTTGAATCTTTGTAGCCATATTCTTTATTTTGAGTTGTCTTAAATTATACAATGCACAGTAGCGAATATATCATATTCACCAAGTTATATTGTAAAAAGTGGGGAATTCATATTTTAAACTATGAATGAAATGTAACGGATGTGTGCTCAATTAATATTTATTAAATATCTTTTAGCAGCTAATATAAAATCTCCAAACATTCATAAAAGCACTTATTAGTGGAACAATTAAAACATCCTTAATGTTCGGGCTAAATTGGTAATGATTTTACAAGTTTTTTTTTTCCTTTCCTAAAAAGTGGCGATTTTCAGATTCGATATTAACATTTGTACTGACGATATTTTTTGTTTTTATTTCGTCTAATTTTTATTTTCAAGTACAAAAACATATAACAGATATTCACAATCGGTATTTTCACTTTTGTCCTGCTAGATCGCATACGGCAGTCTAATGTGCAACGGTTCGGAAACCAGTTCCTTTTCAATATCAGAAGATCAAATCCCAAATAAGTAGAGTTAAGTTCATATTATATTATTAATTGTAATTTTTATTAAAACTAACTTTCATTTTTTCCTTGAAGAATGGTGTCATAACTAAAAGATTAAAATAAATTCCGATAAAACCTATTAAATCGCCTTTACCTTTCGTCATAAACCTATGACGTCCTCTTCCACAGTATTCTTTACTTATATCCCACTTATCCGTGTTGATCAAATTCGATACCTTGAACTCAAATTGGACAAACGTCTCACTCGGAATCCCCAAACAAGACTGAAACGACAAGAAACTGCTCGTCGTTTCCGCTTACTGCAACACTTACTAGATAAGGCTCTAAGCTTCCAATTAATAATAAAAGACTCATATTACATGACTACAATAAGGCCTACTGAGACTTACGGAGTTGAGGTTTGTGATTCCACAAAGTCATCGAATTCCTTAAGTATTCAATCCTTAAAATCCAAATCTTTCGGAAACTCCTCATTGCTACTAATTGTTTCCGATTTGACCCAATCCAGATACATATACATATACAGATAGCGATTTGACACCGCATCCCTACTTATTTTAGATGTCGAAAGTATCAGACAAAAATTTAGTGATGGACACAACCTGGGTAATCTCGTGTTGGCCAACTGCTGACTAACCTACCAGATAATTCCTCCTGCTATGGATTCTGTTAAGAAATAAAATTTTAAGAGTGATGAGTTTATACTGGAAACTTTATGGCTCCGGCGCAGATGATGGCGTTGATCACAAAAATTAAAAGAAAAAATGGTCATCATAAATACCTATTATAGTTTATCCTTCTATAATAACATAACTTCAAAACCATCCAAACCCTCTCGTTTCTAACATTGCTTCCTCTTTGATCCCTAATAACCCTCCTATCCGTCTGAAAAGAAGGTGCCTTTGAGATCCCCTATTGTAAATACATTTTTAGAGTGCTACCAGTGGGCAGTTTCTTAACAGATGTTTTAATGTTATTATTTCCTATTGTCACATTTTCTGAATGTATTTTTATTCTTAATATCGTTTTAAACAGAAGGAAAAATACTTCGTGGAAGGCAAAAATGGATAGAGAGAATCAACAAAGATGTAGCAGAGCTGCGTGCAAATAAATGGAAGGAAATGGTCCAAGACAGGCAGAGATGGAGCAGGCTTGTTGAGGCGGCAAAAGATCTACATGGTCTGTAATGCGAATAGGAAAAACTACCGTTTTAAATATCATAAATAAATAGTAATATTTTATTTTCAAAAATGGTATTGGAATACCTCTAAAAATAAGACATATATATAACTAACTGGAAAGGAATTCTTCATGTTTGATTTATATAAAACAAGTTGGTTGGGAATAGCAGTCATTGGAAATACACAAAAATAAATCATATTTATTTTGTTTTTACCTAAGAAAATAATTAAATTTTCTTTTTGTGTACTTGCAAATGATTGCAATCTGCTATCTTCTCTAAGTTCTCTTGTAAGAAGTATATAGTTTGCTAAAAGTACTGGTATAAAGAAAATAAGACACCTAAGAGAAGGTGTCTACCTGTTGTGCAAGGGACCTAATATACATTCGCCGGGCGATACAAGAATTTCATCTGTCTTAAAACGGTAGAATCCCACTAAATTAGATTTTGTTTTAATTCAGGAGCTCCAAGAGCAAGACCACTCCAGAGAGCGGTATGAAGAATCCTGGAATGCTCTATACTCAGTTCTCCAGGGGTGGAGAGGACTCAAGTATTTGAAGGGCCTACTTGAGACTCCCGTGTCCCGCTGGGCAGGATATTAGGAAAACTGAAGGGTTCGCTTCCAAGGACTCGGAGGCACAAACACTTCCAATATCCTCTTAGCAGGCTCACAGCTTTATTCGACCTTTTCATTTTACCTTTAAATCTGTGTTTATTTATAAGGGATACATCAATCGGTCAATTGATTTTAATATAAGAAAAATCAGCTAATAATTATTTTTGAATATAGTGCAATTTCTCTAATAACATATAATAATAAAACATGTATTTCCAACGTACATATAACCTGTTCCACTATAGCGTATGACAGGCTTCATTACGTAAGATATTTAATAATAGTAATAACGAACGCCTCATTGAACCCGAATGTTCGATGCCGATAACATTCATAGTGATTCATGACACAGTGGTGTCCGCATCTTCGTCCATCAGCCACCATTCAAACCCCAATCTTAAGATAAGCTTTAATGCAATCATCTTACTAACGCTTCGATCTTCCACTGGACATGTACCTATCGGTTCAGCGCTTGTTATCTGTTTAGAATTTTTTTTTTTAACAGAGCCTAATAGCTTTCTATAATACATTATAAATTATAATATTTTTATTAATAAAATTCTAAAAAGAAAATTAATTTATATTGCAACAATATTATATTGCTTAAAGGTATTTGATAAATATTGTATTATTGAGCTCTAATATTTACTGTTATTCGATGTGGCGGATTGTATTACTACTCAACAAATTGGTATACAAAAATTGTTTTGTTTAGGCAACTTTTCAAATTAAGACAAATAACTCTCATGAGTTCCCGATAGGCAACATTCTGCTCTTATGCCGTGTACTGTATTTTAATGGATTGGTAGGTTATAATGATTGCGCAAAAAAAGCTTACCATCTTTATGCCAGCTTACATCTCTTCATTACCTGAGGGCCCTCAAGTGCCGTTTTGGTGCTGTCTCGGTGGCTACCAGCGGAGGAATAGGCCGAGAAACCAACAGCTCTTGAGGATTAAGTGTTATCTTTTACATCTTCTGATCTGCCCCCACCAATCACCGTAAAGAGGGGGTGAAAAGAAATTCTAACCATTTTGGCACGAACAGTTTTAATAAAACGAGTCCCGCTAGTCCGGACGCATTAAACCGAAATTCCCATCATAAAGGATTTTAGGCAGCTTTTTGGAATTGTGTTCTTATAATTATTTTGATAAATGAATAATATGCAACAGAATTAAATGAAATAGTATATTCACTATGTCCGGAATAGCCAAACATAGGTTGTCATACATCGAAAGTATCAGACAAAAATTTAGGGATGGACACAACCTAGCTAATCTTGAGTTGGCCAACTGCAACCTAACCTACCGGATAATTCCTCCTGCTGTGGATTATGTTATAAAATGAAATTTTAATAGTGATGAGTTTATACTTGAAACATTTTGGTTCCGGCATAAATGAGTGCGTTAATCATAAAATTAAAAATTTCTCTGAAAGGAAATATTCATTAGAATATTTGCATAGTAAACGTTGTAAAAAATTACAGCCGAGAACACTTACAATAGTATTAATATGATAATAATTATCAGAAGAATTCGTGAAATACTTTTGGTTTATTATTTTCAATAATCAACCATTGTGATCCACCAAAAAATTCAAAACTTAACTCTCTCTAAAAGTTTGAGGTTTCACGTTTCTGGATGAGTAGAATTCGAAAAACGAATAAAAATTTTTTTGTCCGTTCGCCGTCCGCCGTCCGAGCATTTTCTCCGAAACTATTGGACCGATTTTTTTCAAATTTGGATATTAAATCAGAGGTTACCCAAGGATGATCCTCCTTCATCGACATTATTATCAGCCTTTTACTTTCAAAATGGCGGCCGAAAAACCTACATTGCTTTAGACTGTAGCGCCTAAACGAATGTAGCGATTTCAATGGAACTTCGCTAAAGACATTTTCTCTACGCCCTTTAAATCTATCTATATGACATACCTCAACGAAAATAAGCTGGAAAAAAAAGTTACCAGGGATGGTAAAATTTAATTCCGAATAACTCAAAAAGTATATACTTTTTGGGGAATGTTGTATATGTTTTTTTCGTTTACGAATTTTTCTAAAAACCCCCAAAAAATCTTTAAAATCGGACAATTACAATTAAAGATATGGTCTCCGTTTTTTTTTTTTTTTTTTTTTTTGTTCTACTCCTTTGTTTGGTTTTTAAATTTTGAATGTGTTACTGAAGTAATGCTATTTTTTTTTAGCATATTACTAATGATTAAAAAAAAAAAGTTTAGTCCAATAATTGGAATCACCTTTTATTTATTTTCTTTTGTAACTAGAAGTTAATGTTACTTTAGATGTATAATTGTTTGGAAATAATAAACCATTGAGGAATATTTTTTTTATTTAGGAGATTCTTCAAGACAGTACTGATTTAAAATAAATTATTAGATGATTACTATGGATCAAAAATGTGGGCGATATAAATTCCTTTTAAAACTTCATTTCAGGCCAAATCTCTTGTAAAAAAAAAAGCTATCCCATTCCATTGAGAATTCCAGTGTTAAAGGCGGAGGAATACTCAGGTAAATTACTGAGTCGGTGGGACTCCTCTAACTTACTTTAAATCAACAGGTTACACTATTGGGGGACTCCAATTTTATTACATTCTCCTAAACATTCCAGAATTTAAAAGTGTGGTATGTTATCTGCCACAACCTGTAGATGGATCACATTACATTTACAGGCCACAATGTGTTTTTCGACATTGTACTGCCTAATATACTGATTTTTATTTCCTGGAGGTTCAAGGAATCAAAGAACAGCTAGAAATACGAGAAATAAAAGCTAGAAATAAAAAGATACGAGTATCATAACTAAAATTTTCCACGATATCGCAGCGACTAATGGTGAATTGGACCACACTAGTTTTTTACTTCCACTTACGTATATATGTAATATATAGTAAAGGTAAGTAATGCTATCGAGAAAATTTTTGAATCTCAGTTTTCAATGGAAATACACGTTTTGAGGTACCCTGAGTCGAAAGAGCAAAGTCCCAAAAAATGGTCTGTGTGTTTGTATGTTAGCAGTGTAGCTCAAAAACGAAAAGTCGTACGAAACTGATATTACGCATTTAAGATAGGTATATGCCTCAGATGTGACAGCAACTTTTTCCTCAAACTCGGCTAACCGGAAGTGCCACTTTATATCAACGCTGAAACAAATTTTTATATTTTTTTTAAAAACAGCTCCAACGATTTTGATTAAACTCGGTGTATCAATGTATAATGAAGTGGTCTTTAATACCAATTAGGTCTTGTCCTCATTGATGTCACTTTACAGGGCTTAAATGCCCAATGTCCATATACGTCTAACTCTAAAGTACCTTTAATATGGTTTATATTAAAAAGTTAATCATTTCACATTAATCAGAGTTACGAAAAAATGCTAAATGTAACTTTTGAAAGAATTTGATAAGTTAATAATGGAGAAAAAAAATAAAAATGCAGAAAAAACCTGCGTTGCTATAGAATGCAGCGCCTAAACAAATGTACCGATTTCAATGAAACTTCGCTTAAGTTATTTTCTAGACACCCTTTAAATTTATCTATATAACATACTTCAACGAAAAGAAGCTGGAAAAAAAGTTACGAGGGATTTTAAAATTAAATTCCAAATAACTCAACAAGTATACACTTTTTTGTAGATATTGTAATAAGAAGTTTCAAAGGTATTTAAATTTTCTAAAAATTGAAAGAAATTTCACCGAAATCGAAATAGAGATATCGCGATTTTAAAATATTTTTACTTTCACATACGTATTTATGTAATATATAGTAAGGGTAAGTATTGCTATCGAGAAAATTTTTTTTCGTTTGGGAACATTAAACAAAAGCTCTATTCAAGCCTGCCAATCACCTTAATGCTTTGTGAAGAAGGATCATTGAAACTGGCGAAATTATAACACATATCCGTGCGGGGGGCGGGGTGGCCGAATGGGCTAAAGCGTGTGCACTGCACCGCGAGTTGCCTGGCAACCGGATTACAAATTTGAGAAGATTAAAAGTTTGAGTTCGCATCCCGGTGCCGGAGGGGATTTTAGATTCCCCGCCCTCACCCTCCGGCCCAGAAAAATCCCGTATACCCTAAAAGGCGAGGTAGGGAAGAACAAGAAGTTGGTGTTTACATTTCATTAATAAAGTAGTTGGAACACATATTAATTTATTTATCATAATCTGAATAATTCATAACAATGGAATTTGTTTGACTAGAATATATTTTAAGCAAAGCGTCAAAGAACATATCATTATGATTTTTTTTTTTTGCTTCCTCACTACTGAAGGTAGGGAAGCATTTTGTTCGTGCGAAAGGTTAAAAAATTTTGTGCTGAGAATCGGAAATTTCCACTGGCGTTTTACGTTTTAGACATCAAATTTGGTTCTCGGTGACTGTCTATAGTCAAATCAATGTGACATTACCTAGTATCTTTTATTCGATATTCATAAAATTTTCAAGGATTGTGCGGGTTGTTGCCTAGACGGTCCCATAACATTTTTTTTTTCAAATTTTATCTAGCACTTCCGCTTACGCACGCGCAAACGTAATTTTTTAGATATGCTTACATTTCAGAAAGGGCTAGTTTGATTTGGCCCAAAGTTGGATGAAAGGTAGGTAATGGTGAAGAAATAAAGTGATGTCAATTTTATCGAATTCTGACAACTAATTCCTCTTATATATGTGCAAATGTGTTTTTCTTGGTACGTCTGTATCTCTAAAACAGCATGTTCGATTTGATTGAAATTTGGAGGGAAGATAGGGATTGGTAAACAGATAATCACATAGGTATGAATTTTATCAAATTCTATCCACCACTCCTAAAAAAAAAAAAAAAATTGCTTTCGGATCAGTAAACGTAATATTTGAAAAGCCTATAGTTTGAAAAATGAGTGTTCATTTTCACCCAAACTTGGAGGAATTTTGGAGAATAGTATAGAAATTACCTAGTATGAATTATATTTAGTAATTGAAGTTACTATAAATAATTGTTAACAATATAATGACAGTGAAATGTGAAAGGCACTGGTCATATGGAGTGGAAGTTAGGTTAAGACGATATTTAGGTTTATTAAATTATATATTAAATTATAAAATTTTAGGTTTTATTCGAAGAGTTAATTTATACCGTATTGTTTCGTCGATTCCAAACGTTACTGGCATGATACTTACTACCGTTACTTAAATGTCGTGTAATTTTCAATTAATTTAAATTAGTTTTTACTCTGAGTTTGTAAAAAAGAATAATCTTATTTGTGATTGTGTTTATTTCTATTGAAGTTCAACTACCTCGTCGCGGTATCGAGTTTCTGTGTGATTTTTACATGTATTTTTAAATTCCACCTTAAATAGTTTGGTTCTGACTGAAAAAAAATATTGGTCTCGTTAACTCTGAAAAACAAAAAGTTTAGTTTTTCTTATGGATGTTTTGTGCCATCCATTTTTGGAGTGACAACATGTCGATTAAGTACATATTACAACTGTTAGTGCAAAAGGTTGTATATAAACATTTTTAACTTTTAATTCTATTTATGCTAAAGGTAACATTTTGTATTCTGCAATTGATCTAAGTATTCTGCTACGATGGAAAATAGCAGATGGCAATAAATTATGAAATTGTACTATTAAATCATAACGAAACAATTAATTCTTGTGCTTTCCTGTAAAACACTTAATGTTTACATACGACCTTTTGCACTAACAGTAGTGATATTCATGTTCAGTACGTACTGGAGTTTTTTTTTAATCCTAAGTCAGAAAATATGCAATCTACTTATGCGGATCTTTTTCGCATTTTAGTATTCGCTGATGAACAAAACTCGTGGATATCAAACCTGTATATATTGAGAGATTACTGAATTTCCGAAAACGGCTTTTTCCAAAGATTTTATTTTCACGAGAAAAATTTTAGACCTAGTAATATAAATATTTTTTAGCCAAAGCAAACGGTGAGGAAGCTGTACTGATATTACTTGGCAGACTTTTTTTTTCTTGTTTTTAGAACCTTAATTCATATTTTCAATTAGAGCAGTTAATCCTAAAACACCCAGTATGTCTGACTATTTTGTTACTTTATTCATTCTTTGCTTTCTTCATTCTTTGCTACGTAAATTCAATATTCAATGACATAATATGTAATAAAAATAAATATTAATCCCATTTTAATTATCAGTGTTAAACATGACGAATAGCAATTACACGGTTATATAAATTTAAATACCCCTTAATAAATTAAATACTCCCCCTTCTCTCCCCCCGAAATGATCCACAGCCTGCAATGATCCAGCAACCCCGGAAGATTACCATGTGAGCCTTGCTTTATCCCCAACCCCGGGGATCCCAGGTCTTAAATGCAAATTAAACCTTTTAAAGGGGCTTAGCTTCCTTCCTCTCTTTTCCGTGCCATCATTTTCACAGATAATTTTCCACCAATCCGACTTACAAATGAATATTATCCTCAGGGGTTTGAAAATTTCCAATACCTCGATAAAAGTTTATAAAATTCAGGTAAAAAAGTGTCATATTATTATTATTATTTATTTTTCGTGTAAGTCTAAAGAATAATATTCTACTGTGTTATCTCTAAAACCTATCTCTCGCATGAAAACTGGTTTAAATGCTAAAAAGTAATAATATTCTAATAATTCGTTCTGTAAGTTTTCTTTACGTTTACTGATTTAGTATTTTGCATTACTACATTTTTTAAGTACTTCTGGCTTTTATTGAGGTCTCTCGCATTTAATTACATATATAATTTTAATATTGCGTGTCCATAATTAGAATCCTCAGAGTCCATATATTTTTTTTATGTCATATTATCCTAGACACTATTTTACTGCAGGTCATAAAGTGAGTGGTCTATTTAATTGTTTTAGACAGCTAAATAATAAGTAAAGGTTAATTAAGTTTAAGTAAAATTTTGAAACAGGTATTATATTCTTCAACAATTTTAAATTTTAGTAGGTAAAAATGTTTTTTTTTTTTTTTACCTACTAAAATAATCTTATGATAATAAATAATCTTCCTTGTTGATAGGCGATGCTGCTTCGGTCTGTCGAAACAGCTACGAAATAGGTATACGTGTGATAAAACATAAATACACCTATACAAGACGCTGATACGACCAGTGTTGACCTATGGCTCAGAATCTTGAGCTACCACCAAGTCAGATGAAGAAAGGAAGGTACATTAACATTATTGATAAGATGGAAGGAAGGAATCCTTAGGTTTGAACGAAGGATCTGCCGGAAAATCTTTAAATCAGTAAATGAGATAATGTCTAGCAAAAAAGAAAAAAAATTGAGAACTTCAGGCACTCTATAACGAGGTGGATGTGGTCAAGTTCTTAAAGATTGGAAGGTTACGCTGGCCTGGCCATGTTTCTCGGGTGGATGATTCCCAAACTGTTGTTAAAAGATCTGCACAGGACAAGAAGAGTAGGAAGACCTAGGGACAAGATGGCTGGACCCAAGAGACCTCCTACATATCCAGTAGTGGAGAGCTGCATCCAAGAAACTGGTGGAGGCTTTCAGAGATGTCCAGGTTGTTGCGACAGTGTGATGATAATGAAAACTGATCTGAATGTACATTATCACATTAGAACATTCAAATTTTAAATTGTTAACTACAAAGCTTAATCAGAATAAGAAATAATATTTTATTTTACCTTTAAACATTAATAAATGATAGCCGGTTTTGGTGAAGCCACGCGAAGGGTTGTGTGTATGCTGCGAAAAGGTATGTAACGATTTTTCGAGCGAACGACAGGATCGATTTTTAAGTTTCTCAAATAATGGCTCAAATTATTCGTTGATGTGCTTAATTTTTTCGCTAAAAGAAGTGTTACGATGTTTTTAGCGAACTACTAGTCCTATTTTTGTGTTTCATGACTAAAATTATTCTGTGAGATACTGTAATTATCTAAAAAAAAAAAAAAATCTCAAAAAAGCAGGTAATGATTAGTCAAGCGAACGACTAAACCGATTTTTTAAGAGAAATGGTTTAAATGATACAACCAGTGAGAGCTCTTGAATGTTGAAAATACTGATAAATATATATTTAAAGATTTCATAACATAACATATTAAATTTTCAATAATTAAATAAATTAAAAAGTTTAAATAAAAGTAAAATATTTGGTTAAAAAAAATAACTCGACCATTGAAATCGGAAAATACTGTTCATCAGGAAGGAATGGTCTTCCATATCTATTTAAAGACCTTAGTAGATATTTAGGAAAATTGATATCTACAAATATTTAATCTCTGAATAGTAGGTAGGTGCTTTTCACTACACATTACACCCTCAAATAAGTAGATTTCGTCCCATGTATCGGTGCTGTCAAAACCCGAAAGTTTAAATTCGTATATGTAAATTTTGCTGTCAATCTACCAAGGTGTTTGAGCAGATATTAAAGTACCTGCTCTTACAATGGATAGGATTTTTCGATTTCTGTTTTTTTTTTTTATCAAATATGTTTCCGAATGTATCTATTTGTATTCTATAAGAAATACCAATTAAAAGAACTGAAATAAATCATTTTTAGTTTTTATAAAGTAGTGTATTAACATGTATGTATTATTTTATCATTTTTGTTTGTGAACGGAATTTAAGTATTTTTTCATAACTCCTGAGGAAGATATTTTTTATATAAGATATATGAAAAACTTACAACAGCTTCTCTCCCAAAACTATATTTTATTAGTATTTTTGCGACGTTTCGGGTTTCTCTTTAATCTACCATCTTCAGATTAGAACAAGAATATTTATATTTTTGTGTGTCAATTTTTGACAATAAGCATATTTCTACACATTAATGACTGGTGCCAATCTTACCCGTTTATCATCACTTTCCTAACAAACTTGTCAATTATTTTGTTACTATAAATTATACCTAAAGATGTAATAATTTTAATATTATTATTATACATATATGAGAAGGAGTTGATCGGGCGATGCAGTCAAATTATACAAATAGTATTATTTAATTTTTTTGCCGACGTTGCGACCCACTTTGCAGGTCTTCATCAGGGTGTAGGATGTAGCACTGCGCGAGGCAGTTGAAACACTGGCCAAGACTAACTATTATACATATAGTTTTAAAGATTCTATTTTATGACACCTTATATAAACACTCGACTTAGTCTACAACATTTTATTTTTTAACTTCTAAATTTACATTAAAATAAGTGTAGATAATACTAGTAAAGTATAGATATATGCAGAAGTTCGAACAGATATATTGAAAATTTCTAAATTTATCATCCTAGAAGGTTTTTAGTTCTTTGAGTAAACAATTTCATGAAAACAATAAATAATAATTTTCTTCTAAACAAAAGTTTATATAGAGTCTATTTCACATAGATCTATTTTCTGATAGGAGGGTGTTTTGACTTCCTTGTTTGCACCTATCAGTGGCTAAGAGTAGGAATCAATTTTCCAATTCAGCACTTCCTTAAATGACCGACAGTAACAAGTTAATAGGCCTTCTTAGAGAACTCTCTAGGTGTACCATTTTTCACTATGGATTAAGGGGCTTTTCCAGGAAAGGATGACAAATAAACGTTTTCCAAAGAGAAGTTAATTTCTTTACTGCAGTTTAGATAAAAGCTTCTTCCAAAGGTAACTTTGCACATGTAGTTTCCCTCCTTCACCAGGTTGAGAGGTCTCCTAATCCAATCTGCACTATTGATGTGGATCTGTCAATCTAGAAGCTGTCGTGGGTTACGTCAACAGTAGAGCCATATTTTCTGATGTTTGGCAGGTAGACCTGTCCCGCCATTGTCACTTCCACTGTATCTTTATAATATTAAATCTTTAAATTAATTTGATATTATGAAAAAAAAAACAAGAACAAACAGATAATAAAATAATTTTTAATACATATAATTTTCTATTGGAATCTTTACTTGTTGGGCGCCTGGCTTCACCAGCCTTTCATCTCTAAAGAGATAAATCTAGAAAATATGAGGTATTGCCCATTATTCGGTCAACATTAAATATTTATTCTGCCAAACTAGCTCACGTGAGAAGGGGTTAGGCTGTACATTTTTATATAGTAGCAAAAATGTTAAGAGATCTATACACAGAAAGAAATATTTACAGAATTAATACTATGTATAAGCAAAAGAAATAAAATAAAAGGAAAAAGAGAGAATTTAAACGTGATTACTATATACAATTAAAGATAAATATGGTGTGAATGTGCTCTCAGAACTCTATTATAAAAATTCCTTTATTGAGACAAATTGTAATATTTATCAATAAACAAATAAATAATAAAAAAAAACGATAAATAGGAACATAATTAAAATACTAAAGATAATAAAAATAACAAAAAACATACTAATTATAAGCCGAAAGATACTTATTCTACATACAATAGTATGGCATGCCACATATCAAGAAACGAAAGTCAAGATATAAGATATCAGAGCACATGCACTTGCTAAAATAGGAATTAATAATTAGTCACAGGAAACAAAAGAGAGATGAGTTCTATTTTTTGTTTCAATGCTTCCTTAATCTTGGTTACAATATATAGCCTGATAAACGTCAAATTTTATTCAAATAACCTGTCATATGAATAAAATTCTATTCTATATAAATAATTATAGTAAAATTGGAGGTATTAGAGGGTTTTTAGTTCAGAACTTGCCAAGTTAACTGTAATAGTATTTTATTTTTATTGTAGTTCGCACTAACTGTATTAGCTCGTGTTAATCTAGTTCCAATGTTAAGATAATCCATGTAGCCTATCGATCCTATATGAATAAAAGATATAAGAGAAAACTCCTGGCCCGAAATGAATAGAGCCAAGCAGGCTAGATAAGGTATCTATTGAAGACGAAAAAAAGGAAAAGGAAGGGGGTCTAGGGGTCGCCCATCTGACACAACCACGTGATTTATCGAGTTTTTCAGAAGAGAAAAGTCGTATCTAGGACGCCATGGAATGGATTGGTTTTTCGGCTGAATGGAAAACAGGGCTTTATTTGCTTTATTGTGAGGCGAAACATTGCCTGATTTATATGACTCCGAGACCCACGTGCTCAATTAATAATTTTTTTTCGGGAACGTTTAACGCGAATCCGTTGCATAGAGAGGCTCTCATTTTGCTTTAGATTTATTAGGCCCCATCTCCATCGACTCACCTCTAGTGATCTCGCCCCCTAGCTGCAATTACTTTCTACCTGTCCATTATTACATAACTTTGTTGAGATAACCGTTGGCTACGATATTTATATAGAAAGTTTTATCGCTGTTATACTTCATAAATCCAGAGAGATTTGCCCACTGTTTTTTTTTTTTTTCGCTGTCACCGATATCTTTATAATCTTTGAATAACCTCATTTATCTGCTGACTTTTTTCTTTATGTATTTTATTTAATTCGAATTTTTCTAGATAGTCATCATTGTATAAATTCTAGATAATCTCGGAATGTATATTTAAGCCAAAATTTTTATTTTCATTTATATAATATTTACAACTGTATAAAAAAAAAAAATACATCTAGTAAATTTGCACATGAATATAATGACATGAAACACATGTTAAGATACTACCCATTGGTAGCACTCTAATAATATGTCTATATTAGGAGATCACATGGCCATCTTCTTTTGAGACGCCTCGGAGGGCTATCAGTAATTGAATTGGAAGCAAGGTTAGAAACAAGAGGGTTGGGATGGTTATGAAGTTTATTATGGAAGGATAGATATCTGGATTGGGCCAAATCTGATACATAAAGAGGAACATTAAGATCATTGTGAATGATTTTATTTGTAACAAAGTAAAGAGCATTAAGGATTTTACGAAGGATTTTCGATTGTAAGGATTGGATACGAGAGGAATTTGAAGGTATGGTGGAGTTTCATAGCTCAACTCCGTAAATCTAAATAGGCGTTATTATAGTCATGTAAATGAGTCTTTTGTAATTAATTGGAAGGTTAGAGCGTTTGTCTAGTAAGTGTTGAAGTAGTCGGAAACGACGAGCTGTTTTTTGTCGTTTCAGTCTGGTATGAGGATTCCAAGTTAGACGTTTATCCAGGTGGAGTCCTAGGTAATCCTAATTTAAAGAGGGTTTGATAATCTAACATTAGTATTCAGCGTAAAAGACATTATTTTATTATAATCTGAGTTCAAAACTAGCAATTTTTTATTTGAAGATTAAAATCAACTATATGGTTTTTTTTTTAAATTATTATATGATGAAATATTTTCAAAACATTAATATATTTAAGACATTTTATTGTTTAAACAATTTAATTATTTCTCTCTCGGTTTTCGCACAATTTCTTAAGATTACATGCTTTTATATATTAGCAGTTTAAGACGAAGTTAAAGCGTTGGTAAAGTTAGAGAATGTTGGAGTTAGAGAATGTTTTCAGCCTTATGGTATTATAAATGTGGACCGACAGTTTCGTATGCCGATCCAACCCAGTATCCAGATAAACGATGGAGTGAGACGGTGACTGAGTTATTTTTACAATTGTAAAGATCTTTGGTAGCCCTCTTTGGTGGCGCTTCTCTTGTGCTGGACCTATGATGTCCGCCGAGTAGATGCAAAACAATAGTGGTGAAAGAATCGCTCCTTGGAGAACACCGCAGGGCAGGAGAAAGTACGGGAGTGTTTATCTTGTACTCGTACAGCCAGGCTTCAGTTTGTTAAGAAAAACTGTATGATAATATAAAGATGTTGAGGGCACTCAAGATAAAGTAGCTTCTGACAGAACATTTTACTTGTTATACAAAAAGAAAAAAAAAATTGTATTATCGCCTTCAACCGGAGAAAACATTGTATTGAACAATTCTATTGTTATATTGTGAAAATAGTATTAATAAGTGCCGCAGTGTTATTTTAAAATAACAGATTTTTTTCCTGGAAAACCCTGAACTGACAAGGAAGCTTACAGGCAGTGGGTTTTATCTTTTGTTGTTTTAAATTCCGCGAACAGGATTTAAACTCGGAGTTTAAATTTTTCGCTGGTGCCTTAACTCGCTCGACCACCGCGGCCCCATGCAATCTTAATTTTCGTTACATTAAAATTTGGCGATAATGAGATATTGAAGTACAAATAAATGAATTGTTATCAAGTTTTAAGATTAAGCCCCGTCATAAGTAAAAAGCGAGTACTAAACATGTAAAATTTCAATGAATGAATAAGAATATATACACTATGTATGGAATACTGTTTAATAAATAGGATGTGGTCAGGAAAAACCATTAATTAGGAAGTTCAGGTCTGCTAACCTCCTCCTTTTCATCGAATAACAATGTATGTCCCCATTTCATTATAAAACATACATACTTATAATATATTTTGGTTACATGCTTTAGCATGATACACTGAGGTTTTCGGAACCATACATACTTCCCAGACCTATTGGCCGATACCAAACAATGATTCACCACCGATACAAACAATGATTCATTGATTAGTAATCAGCTCTATCACACAGTACTTAAAATTGATTTTATTTAAACTTTAAATTTAAAATGTTTTAGTTTTTTTTAATTAACTATATATACGTTTGTAAAAAACATGTGACCAAAATTTTTCACTTTATTTCCTTATTCCAGGATCAAAATACGCAACTACATAAAATATAGATTATATAAATATAACATCAAAATCTTAAATCGTGGAATTTGAGGCATCTTAGTTGCGTTTGGAATAATTTTCATTAAAATTTTATGTAGAAACAAAACAAAATAATAATTTAAACTTGAAATAAAAAATATTGTAGGACAGAGTCAATAGTTGGATTTAGTAAGTGCCTTTGATCATTTTGGCTATCACGCCAGAGCCGAAAAACTAATTTAATTTATCCTTGAACAACTAAAAATTGCATACAATTTTTAAAAAGCAAAAAATATATTTCATTTCATGACAAAAATTACAAAGAAAAATTATCAAACCTCATGTGTGAATAATCATTGTATGACAATTTAAGCTCCACAAGATTATTTCTGATTTATTTATATATTCGACAAGTTGTTTCAAGTAATTGCGTATTTATATGATCAGAGGTTTAAATAAATGGGTAATTAATTGTTTAAAATCTTCATTAATTCATGTATTCTATTCATTTAAGGAGTGAGATATTTTCCATTATTGAAGTATAAATGGGTGTTAACAATATCATTGAATAGTAATTAGCTGTAATTATTACTGTGAGAAACGACAATCTTTTTGATGCTATTTAAGTTTATAACATTCCAGACAAGTATCCACAGATTACCACAAACCCTTCGGAAAACATTAGGAGATGGTTTTCTTTTTCCATATTTTCTTTTTAAAACTTGCTGAATTATTTGAAAACAATATATATATACACTTAAATCAGAATATAAAAATAAATTTATTTATTTATTCCCATCTTTCTCTACCCCTCGGCAATACGGATTTTTGTTATTATCATCGGATGCCATTTCAATCATATATTCTCTTAATGCTTTGTTCCCTCAATTCCTTTTGTTTTTATTGATGTTATTAAAGGAAGTTAAAATAATTAAGCCACACCAACTGCTTCCAAACGTTGACAAAAGCTTGGTAGTTGGAGTAGTTTTCCTCAATGGTTTGGCCTTGTCTCAAAAGCACTACAGATTGTAATGGCATACTCAACAGTTTTCGGAACAACACAACAGGGGTCAGTGCTCAAAATCTTTCATAGCTTGTGACGAATTGTCGGACCAATAATCATAGTGCCATTTGACTTCTGATACTGTGAATAGACAGTAGAAAATATGTTTGTTTGTTTTTTCACAAATTATTATATTACATTTCGACGAGAGGAAAAACCGCTGCAAATTATTACATAATGGTTTATTATTTTCAAACAATTATATATCAAAAGTAACATTACTTTCTTTGTAACATATGAAACAAATAAATGAGAGGTGATTCCTAATATTGTCCTAAATCATTTTTTATTTAATGATTAGTAATTTTCTAACGAAAATAAAACACATTGCTTCGGTTGATATAACACTTTCAGGATATTAAAAATCAAAACAAAGGAAATAAGCTTCTACTGCAAGAAGATATGATAAATATTTTAAAAACAAATATATTTGCACCATATACCACCAGTCCGCTTTCAACGACATTTTTTTTATATTTTAGGGAGTTCCGTAAAGTTTAATTAAGTTAAAAACGGCTATAACAACATCAACATAAAATTGTATACTTTTTGAGTTAATCAGATATATAATTTTACGACCACTTGTAACTTTTTCCAAGTTCTTTTCGTTGAATTATGATATATATATGTATATATATATAAACTTTAAGAGTTTTGAAAGAGATGGCTCTTTCCAAGTTCCATTGAAATTGGAACATCCGTGTAGCCACTACAGTCTATACAACACAGGACTTTCGGCCCCCATCATGAAAAAGAAGTACATTTCGGTGAATTATGTTCTATAAATATATTTAAAGAGCATCTTTTGTGCGAAATTGTTCCAAGTTTTCCGATTATGAGGATTGGCAGAGGCAGATCATAAGATCCAAAAAAATAACGCTTGCTCCGCACGAGCGATGTAGCTCTCGATCTCAGACCAGCACAGATTCTCAGACACGGCAGATGCTTCGAGGGCAACCTCAAGGTAACAAAGAGATGTTTTAAGCTGGCATAAAAATGGTAAGCTATTTTTGCACAATCAATATAATCTACCAATCCATTAAAATACAGTCCATTGTATACAAGTAAAATGTTGCCTATTAAGAATTCATGAAAATTTTTTGCCTTGACTTAACTAAAAATTGAAAAGTTACCTAAACAGGCATCATAGAGAAGACTTTAGCCATGTTTCATTGAAATTGGTACATTCGTTTAGGCGCTACAGTCTATAGCAACACTGATTTCACAGCCGCCATCTTGAAAGGAAAGGGCGAATAGTAATGTCGAAGTGGGACCTCTGACTTTAATTCCGAATTACAAAAAAAAAAAATCGGTCCAGTAGTCTTGGAAAAAATGTGCTGACGGCGGACGGCGAAAGGCGGACGACAAACGGCTGACAGGTAATTTTTTTTTTTATTCAATTTTCGAGTTCTAAGTATCCTGAAACGTAAAACCTCAAATTTTGAGGGGGTTAAGATTTATAATTTGTTGGACGATCACAATGGTTCATTATTGAAAATAATAATTCAATAATAAACAACAACAATTCGGACGAATTGAATATGCATATTAGCAATTCAGCCACAAAACTCACATTTTATTCCCATTTTCTTATTATAACATATTATCGGAATAATATGAAATTCATTTCTCTAAAGAGTTTCTATTTTCAAAAAAAATTAATTTATTTTTCTTTAAGCAATGCAATTTCTATTGTTGAAGATATTGCTGCTGACAACAAAGAGCACCCTCTTTCCATATTCGGCCTTGTGTCAATGTGGCCATGCAAAAGGGCTGGCCGAAGGCTAATAAAGCCGATAGCCATTATCCGTTGGGATATGAAAGGGCAGAGATAGAGAACAACAGGATCCAGAGAGGGCTGATGTATGGTCCATGTTTTGATAGGGTCGGGGGTCCCACTACAGATCGGCCCGCAGTAAATCTATCCCCGGCCCCGCGGTCCCAGCCAATCTTGCGCCCGTCCTGTCACTGAAGGGACCCATGTCACCAAAAATTCCTATTTTCTCCCTCCGGCATTGCTAGCAATTATCAGTCTAATATTATTGGAATCAGATAAATTAATATATCGTAAATATCGAGACGAGCTACGAGATATTTATTTTTAGAAAACAAATGTCAATAATGTCGGCCAAGGTTATAGCCAAACATGAACCTTTCAAGCAGCATTGCAATTAGCATTATATTTGTATTTTATTTCATATCGATCCACCGCTTAAAATCAAATTATTAACATCCGCCTATACCATTGTTAATGATTTCATCTTATCGTAACTAACAATTTTCCTATCTATGACAATTTTCAGAAATGATGGGTTTAGTCATTAAATTAATTAGTTACTATAAACTCTTAAATACACACTTGCTTTCCATTTGATTCATAAGATAATGTGATCGAAAAGTCAAAGAAAAAATGTAGCATTCAAAAATATTGGGTCGTTTGAACTATATAACCTCGTTATTTTGACATTATGGGAGTTCAGATCACGCCAATCGGCCCAATATTTTTATAGGCTATTTTTATTCTTGATTTTGTGATCAAACTATCTTACGATTCAGGTGTAAAGCATATGGATGTTCGTGAGTTTTTAGTACCTAGTTAAATAGATAACATTTGCCGATCTCAAGATTAAAAACGCCCCAATTCTGAGAATTTATATAAATAAAATATTTGTAGGTTACGATGAGATAAAGCTGTCTACGAAGTCATAGGCGGATGTAAATAATTTGATAAAAAGGGGTCTGTACCACGGACTATTGACCAAACGGTTGTTCATATTATCTATAAAATAAAATACTAATTGGACTGAACTTCCGCACGAAAATGTAAATTATTAATAGTTTAAATTATCTAGTGTCACCTTGTTAGGAACATTTCGAAAGATTGTATTTTTTATTCTTTTTAACAATCTATTTATTTTTTTCACTGATGTTTTTAAATCATACCTACATACACTATATCTCATCATAATGACCGCAGAGGACGCATATATATTATACTTAAGTGTATTTAATCAAACAAATCTTGAAGGATGCTATCAGAACTGAAGTATTAGAATAAAACCATACCGTAACATTTAAATATTTCTAGCCTTTCTTGAAAATGTGAGACAATCATTCTTGCAGTGGGTACAGTATTAAAATATTTCACTGATTCCTACTAAGCAGGTCCTACCTTGGACTTTGTAATCATACAACAGTGAAACACAACATTGACATGTTGTTGTGGACTATTTCAGCAGTTATTAGATTATTTCATAATAATTATTTCAATAAATTATTCTGAAACCGCACCTGATTATCCTTCAGACATCACAAATGGACGAAAATATCAACCATAAGTACTGATTATAATACTTATTTATCAATATTTCTCAGGTCAATGGAAGTATTGTGCCATTTATTTATCTCTTTATTCTATATTTGTATATGTATTTTGTATTTAAGTATGAATGTTTTTCTATTTATTTTTTTTACTTATAATTGATTTAATTTTGCTACGAATTTCTGTATTTTATTTAATTTTAACTCTAAGTTACATTTCCTTGGTTTATTAGAGTTTTTGCCTTTGTTATATAGATGTATATATTTTTTTTTATTGTAATGTATATATGGTATGAATGTGCCTCACTCAGCCTTAGTACTCAGTGACCTTAAGTGTGGCAAAATGTATTATTTCTCAATAAAAAAAAAAAAAAAAAAAAAATATATATATATATATATATATATATATATATATTTGTATATACTTTTCGGAGTAGAGTAACGCAGTTAGGAAGCGATTTTTTTTTCTGATTTATCAAACGTGGATCGATTCAGGTGATAGAAGATTCATGTAATCGAACACATCAAGCCTGTATGAAGTTGATGGCTGATCCTTAAATTGCTTCGTAGAATAAACATCAATTGTCCAGAATACCTCACTCTTCAACCTTATTTGAAAAAAAAAACACTACTTTCCAGTTATATATAATTATTCAAGTTAAACCAAATTTATAGGATAAATACCAACACATTGTTTATATCGATAATACATATTTGGACCAGATATTATTGCATCTTGGTTTGAATGAAACATCATTGTGATTAGAAATCGTCACATAATTTTCAGCCTTCATTCCAGTAATTTATTATTGAATAAACAATAATTACTATTATTGAATAAACAATAATTAACTATTATTGAATTTCTCCTCTGTTCTGTAATACTGCAGCATATATAGGAAAAAAAAATCAGTAAAACCTTATATTTCAACTAGACCCCGTTTCTTCAAATTTTATTAATACTGCTATAAATGAAACTCTAAGGGACCTCAGTGCCTGGTGTCCCCCCCATCACTAGTATTGAAAACCAATGGAGGTTGGGTAAAAATGCGATAGTCGGAAATGCGCAGGTCCTGTTCGCTGAGCAACTGTCAAGATTCACAACGGTATATTGCGACAGACGGTTTATTCCTATACCACGGTCGTTTATTTATTTTTATTTACAGGACGCGGTTTGTACAATATAGCTGGATGAAAATGATGGGGACATATCTTGATTTATATAAATACCATTTAATAAACGCCCTAGCCCACCATAGCATTGTCAATAGACATACATTAAATTTAAAACAACCACAAATATTATATAAATAAACAAATAGTACACACAGAAAAATAATAGAATCCATATTTATCACTCAATATAATAAAAAAAGCAATAAATTATAAAATATATGCAGCTTAATTAGGGAGCCATTCGGTTTATATAATTAACAAATTAAATATATAAAAATAAATAAAAATTCTTTGGGATTTGATACTTTGTTCAAGTTTTGGTTCAGTATCTAAGACTAGGCACTCCCTAAAGGAGTCCACAATATAATTAAGATAAATAAATTCATTATAGAAACTTGCTACGTAGATAAAAATAGTAATAATACAACAAATAAAAACATAAAATTAATGCATTTTAGTTATGAATTATGAAAATAGAAAAATAGAAAATAATATGTCAAAAACTTTTTAAAAAAATAAGATGATCGATAAGATTGGCGAATTCTGTCATAAGTGTTAAGAGTTATAATTTAAAAAATATTGTAATACAAATAACAAAATATAAAAATACAAATAACAAAAATGTTTTCTAATTTCTAGTCTGAAGATAGCATATGAAAGTTGATTCCGAAACGTCATAAAAATAAGCACAAATTGTAAAGATAAAAAGCATCTCGCTTAGAACTTTATTCATAACACATTACTTATAAAGATATTAATTGAAACTACATTCTACTCAGAATTAGAATAAAAATTGCAAAATAAAGTAATCAAAATTAGAATAATATATTGATTTAAATATTTTTTTCTACGTTATTTTTTTTCACCCGTATTTTTTCACAGTGATTTCATTGTACAAGTACGATGTATACATATAAATATATAAATACTCTCAATACTTTTTCCTTGTACTGCCCGATGATGGCATTTTGAAACGTTTAGGAGGAAAGCTATTAACTTTATAATTACACAGATTTAATCGGGAAGAGAATTATTGCTCTGAAGTGGATTGACGGGCCCAATTGGAAATATGAGCCTGCATTTTATCAGAACCGTTTAATTTTTTAACCAATAGCACTCTCCTAATCGAAGAGAAATATACCTCGGCTATAAATTAAAGGTCACTCACACTCCAACACTATTTCACTCTATTCCTTTTTTCAAACTCTGTAAAGTATACATATTTATCGAATTCGAGACGTTAAATTCATAATAATGGAGGTTTCCTATAGGAAAGTTATCAGTACAGTATTTTTTGTGGAATGACTGCAATACACTGAAATTAAGTTAAAAAAAAATTGAATTAAATATTGAAAAATTGTCTAAATACGAATTTAATATCAATTAATATATTTTTTATAAAGACCTACCAGTGGGTAGTTTCTCAACGAGTTTCTTCATGCTATCAAACTTATTTGTTCATATTTGCTAGCTGTATTTTTATTTTGAATAGAGTTATAAATATCATGAACAAAATTTAAATAAGAAATATATTTTATTTTCAGTTGTTTAATAATAATCTACAACAGATTTTCTTGATAATCTTTATTTGCAAGCATACAATATCATCCCTCTCGAAAATACTTTGAACAGATAAGAAAGAAAGAAAAATATTCAATGAGAAAGTTCTCTACATATTATAATCATTTCCAAAAGTTTAAAAGTCTATCGGACTCATGTTCCGTGTGCTTGATGTTTTCAAAATTGTAACTGTTTATTTTTTTTTGTGTTTAATTCCTTTCTTTTTTTTTTTTTTAGCTCTTCCTCTACTTTCGCTAACACAAAAATACCTCCTTAAGACTCGTTTTAGAGGTTAACCGTAAATAATACCAAAAATCTCTTCAGTGCTATGGTTCCCATGAGGTACGGGCGGATCTACGGGAGGGAGGGTGGCTTTCGGGCTGAAGTCCCCTTGCTAAAATGGTAAAATATAACCATGTTTTATCGGAAAAATATTTAAAAAGTATCTCTTAAAGTATAATTATTCATATAATTACATTTAAAAGGGCTTTAGGAATCACTATAACACCAGTTCATATAGGTAGCTAGTTTCTTTCTTATTTTACAAAGTAATTATCGTTATTTTTATGACATTTTAAAAAAAAAAAAGATTTCGGGCTGAAGCCCCCCTCCCCCAAAATGGTAAAATATAACCATGTTTTATCGGAAAAATATTTAAAAAGTATCTCTTAAAGTATAATTATTCATATAATTACATTTAAAAGGGCTTTAGGAATCACTAAAACACCAGTTCATATAGGTAGCTAGTTTCTTTCTTATTTTACAAAGTAATTATCGTTATTTTTATGACTTTTTTTTTAAAAAAAAAACCTTCGGGCTATAGCCCCCCTCCCAAAATTAACTCCTGGATCCGCTAGTGCCATGAGGTATTTGTCACATGTATAGGTTTTAAAAATTAATATATTCCAATTTATGATGGTTTTCGACAAATAAAATATCTATTGAAGAAGTGAATGGAGAATTTATCTATGATATTTTGTATACTTCGATATGGGCAGGATATGGGGTATATTTAGGGAATTGAGAATAAATGATCAATTTATAACAGTTCTTCTACTTCCTAATTACAAATATTTAGACATGTATATATTACAAATATTTCGACATGTGCATCCTTAATATATTAAAAAATGTTATTTAGGGACAGTTATGGACTATTCCGCTGCTGGAAGACTACAGGGGCATTAATGGACGGGTTGATCTGCCCGCCTTATCCCGACCGCTGGCATATTGATGAGACTCCTATCAGCTGGCTTACCATAAGCCCTCCTTGTTCTCCTACTAATAACATGTTCCGATGACCTCTATTCTAACTCGTCTATTATCCCGTATTATCCCATCGCTCCGATATTACAATCTATGTATAGCAATCTTCCAATGTAAACAAATAATCACGGGCACGATTGTATTAAGCTAGTCTCGTTGAAATCTTATTATTATTAATTAAGTAGACTTTATTATACCCTTTATGAATTATAAGACATGATGGACAAAAGCTTTTTTTTTTATAAATTATTATTAAATTTCAATAAATATTGAGTACCATACAATTAGAAAATAAAATTGAACAATGTAACATTAAATATCATTCAATTACTTATATTAAAGATCTCACTAGTAAAATTCAAAGGACGTTCAGGGATTATGATCTATCTGATTTTTTTTTTTTTTATTTATTCATGATATTTACAACTGTATTAAAAAAAATAAATACATTAAGTAAATTTGATAACATAAAATAATAACATGAAATGACTTGTTGAGAAACTACCCACTGGTAGCACTCTAAAAACAAAATGTATTTACAATAAGAGATCTCGAGACCATCTTCTTTTCAGACGCCTCGGAGGGTTATCAGGAATAGAAGAGGAAGCAAGGTTAGAGACGAGAGGATTCGGATGGTTCTGAAGTTTATTATGGAAGGATTGGTATCTGGATTGGGCCAAATCGGAAACATAAGGAACATTAAGGTCATTATGGATTATTTTATTGGTGACTAAGTAAGGAACATTGAGGATTTTCCGAAGGATTTTGGATTGTAAGGATTGGATACGAGAGGAATTCGATGGCTTAGTGGAGCCCCAAAGCTCAACTCCGTAAGTTCAAATAGGTCTTATTGTAGTCATGTATATAAGTCTTTTGTAATTAACTGGAAGCTTAGAGCGTTTGTCTAGTAAGTGTTGGAGTAGTCGGAAACGTCGAGCGGTTTCTTGTCGTTTCAGTCTGGTATGAGGATTCCAAGTTAGACGTTTGTCCAAGTGAAGTCCAAGGTATCGGATTTTTTCAACAGGGATAAGTGAGGAATTATTAAAGGATACTGTGGGACATAAGGTCATAGGTTTACGTCGAAGGGTAAAGGTGATTTGATGGGATTTATTAGAATTTATTTTAAATCTGAAATTTAATTAGGTAAAAAGCCTGTAAATAAAATTTAAAAAAAAAAATTGTATACCAATACCAAAGATATTATACCACGTGACATGAAAAATAACCTTAGATATAAAATAAATTGTAAAAATTGCACTAATATATCTCATATAGGACAAACGGGACAATGGTTCGTAAAACGAATGAAACAACATGAACAAAATTGTCCAAATCAATCAAATCAAACACATCAACCGGCCTTTCACAACATGCAACATATAACAAACACCAATTTGATTTTAAAAATGCCAAAATAATATACAAGGAAAGTAGTAACAATAAAAGAAAGATTATAGAGTCTATATATATTACAAATAATTTACATAATTCTGTTAACAACCATACAGATGTGGACAATATGAATACTTTTTAAACAAATATAATTAATAAAATTCGTATATAATAATATAATAATCCACCAATGCAAAACATTAGAAGGAAAATCCCTCTCCTTTTTACTATCCCCACCAGGACGATATAAGTCAGTCCCTCCAGAAATGACGTGGGCGAAGCCCCTACAAAAATTGACAAGTTAATGTTCACTGAACACATTAATTAGAACATTAAGGATGAACATATTAGGAGGACTCATCAAGGTAATAGTCATTTGTTTTTAATTGTTAGAGTTTTAATGTTTATAGTTACGTACACGTAAGGGTTTTTTTAATAAAAAGTGTATACTTTATGTATATTTTTATATAAATTTAAGTATATCGGAAATAATTTGACATAGAACGTTAGACAATTCAATTAAATGTAATAAGAAATTCATTTTATAATTGCTGAATATTAACTAATAATGATGTTATAATTTTCCAGTTTTAAAATGACCCTTAGTGTGGTCGAAACGTTAAATTGATGCGTTATAATAAAATGTTGGTAAAAAATGGCCTAATTTATTGTAACAAATAAAAAAACTTCAAGACACCATAAGTAGGAAAAATGAACAGAAGAAATAAGCTAGTCTCGTTAAAATCTTATTATTTTTAATTATGTAGACTTTGTCATACCCTTTATAAATTATAAGACATGATGGACAAAAGCTTTTTTTTTATAAATTATTATTAAATTTCAATAAATATTGAAATTTAATAATAAAGTAAGGAAACTAACCATTGGTAGCACTCCAATAGATGTTCTTTGTCCAACTTCTATATAGTAGTTATTTTCTATTATAGAAGGATGGGTTTATTGGAATTTAGCCTTATGAGGATAAGGCTAAATTGTAAAAAAATTAAAATTAAGGTCCTTATGGGCAGTCGTTTTTGTGACAAAGTAAGGAGAGCTGTTGATTTTGAATTTTAAGGACTGGATGGAAGAATAATTTGATGATTTAGTGAAGCCCCAAAGCTCAATTTCGTATGTCCAAAAACGCTTCATCATAGTCATGTAAACGGGCCTTTTATAACTAATTGAAAACTTAAAACGTTTGTCAAGAAACGTTGAGCAATTTCATGTATTATGATTCCAATTAAGACGTTTTTTCCATATGTGTACTCTAGGTATCGGGTCTGTTCGACAGGGATAAGCAGTCTACTATTAATCGTGTTATAATGATGTAGAGATGGTTGACCGTTGATATAATATGAGAAGGAGTTGATCGCGGGGTGCGGTCAAATTAATACTAAATTAAATAAGTAGTATTATTTAATTTTTGCCGACGTTTCGACCCACCTTGTAGGTCTTCATCAGGGCTATAAAAGATACAAAACATGGTGAAAATAAATAAATATAGGAAATATAAAATAAGAATAAGTTGGCTGTTATAGAACTAAAAAATGATATCAGAGATGTAGTGGGTGACAATGTAGTTAAAATAACAAGTATTATATGTAGAAGATACAAACAAAAATGGATAATAAGTATGAATGAAAATAGAAAATAAGGGAGAATATAGCATGTAAGTTAAAGGTAAACAGATTGCGATAAAAGATAAGGAATGAGTGTATAACAAACTAATAAAGATTACATTTGATAAATGTAGGTTAACATATAAAGACAATGAATGTTAACGAATAAATAGATGGTAAATTGAATAAATATTAATAAAGTAAAGCTAAAATAAGAATAAGATAACATAATAATAAGATATCAGTGGATAACACGCTAGTGGAGGTTACATTTGATAACTGTAAGTAAATAGATAACGGGACTAAAGGTTAAGAAGTAAAAAAAATTGAAAGATTAGAAGGATAACATTAGTGTGATATCGTTAGGATAGATTATTAAGTATAAATAACTTTATAAGAAAACAATAATTATAAGAAGAGAAATTTAGAATGTAAGTATAAGTGTAAAACAAGGTTTACTTTACTTTATCAATATTTATTCAATTTACCATCTATTTATTCGTTAACATTCATTTTCTTTATATGTTAACCTACATTTATCAAATGTAATTTTTATTAGTTTGTTATACAGTCATTCCTTATCTTTTATCGCAATCTGTTTACCTTTAACTTACATGCTATATTCTCCTTTATTTTCTGTTTTTATTCATACATGTTTTCCATTTTTGTTTGTATCTTATACATATAATAATTGTTATTTCAACTACATTGTCACCCACTACATCTGTGATATCATCTTTTAGTTCTATAACAGACAACTTATTCTTATTTTATATCTCCTATATTCATTTATTTTCACCATGTTTTGTATCTTTTGTAGCCCTGATGAAGACCTACAAAGTGGGTCGAAACGTCGGCAAAAATTAAATAATACTACTTATTTAATTTAGTATTAATTTGACCGCACTCCCCGATCAACTCCTTCTCATAATCGTTTTATAGGACAGGAAGTAATACATTTACGACTAAGGGTAAAGTTTTTTAATAGGACCTATTGGAAATTAATTCATTCCTCTAATTTTGATACAATCCTTTAAGTTTTATATGTATCTGTTAACCAATCTATCTGTCAAGAGTTTGTTAACCATAGAGGCATTGTTAACTGAATCACACCTGTGTCATCTGCATATGCCGTAATGATGGTGTTAAAAAATGTCAGCTGTATAAGCTGTGTAGTGCTTGAGAACGAGGATACTACCTTGACGAACACCAGAGATGAATAGACACTATTGTAATTTTCTTCGGATGATTAAGGATTAATCATTGATAGTATTAATAGTAATTAATAATTAATAATATTAACACTCGTGTAACGTCGGCTGGAGTGACTATTTGATGTGCTTTTGCATATCGATTAAAATATCTGAAAAATTAAAAACTGGACCTACATATTGAAATTAGGTAAATTTTTATCATTTCATCCTCTTTATTATTAATTAAGCTATTATTCAAAATTGTATCTTAACCCGACACTGTGTTAGAGAGGCTAAAATGGAGAAAATATTGTCGGAAACCAAATGATAACCAGTTTTATTGAAAATAAGGATTAAAATATCTCAGAAACTAAAGCTCGGACCTGCATACTGTAAGTGAGAGAATTGTTCAGTATTTCATCCTCTTTATAATGAGATATTATTTATAATTTATATTTAATCTCGCCATGTTGATGTTTGTACTTCTACTGTGTGATCTAAAGCAGACAACTTAGTTTTTTTTTATTCCTTTTATGTTGTTAAAATTACAAATCATGTCTTTATTTGTAAGAAATACATAAAAGACAGTGGACAATAAATAGTTCTTTCAAGGAGATCGACCAAGATATTTTATCTTATAACCGAACGTGATACGGCCCAATGATCCGATTGCTGTCCGGGCGATATTGTTGTATTATATTATGTTCCTCTATGATAGTCTCACAGAGAGCAATAATCCACAGAGATACAGACAAACGGATTGTTGAACAGCGGGAAATATCGTGTTCTGTGTTCATGGATCTATATATCGTGTATGATTAAATATTTTTAATTAGATATCATCAATATAAGGTACGTTCATGGAAATAAGGATAACCTGCTATATGTGTCATGCGTGATATGTTTTGACAACTGATCATACTTAATGACCAATTAAAGACCAATATATATGTACGCATTTCTCCCATCCTGCGAGTATTATCCCAAGTAGGACTACAATATTTCTCCTTCGTCGTAATAAAATAGGGAGATTGAAGAAGGACAGGATTAAGGAAGATAAATGTAGATGTTTTTAATAAAAGAGGGAGGAAGGGTGGACAATATTGAGCAGCCGGAGAGCTAACGACTGAGCCAATTAAGTCGGAAACATTAAGCCGGGGGCCAGGGCTGACAGATATCGCAAGTCCTCCGATCTGTCACATCACATCCAGGCCAAACTTCCATTTATTACGGCTGGCGTTTGTTCTATTCTTCTTCTATCTCCGATCTGTCCGTCATCTTAGGGGAATCGTCTTCTCTCCGTTTGCCATCTTGTTGATTCTGATTCCCTATTGGTCTAGTGAGACATTTGCGAAAATTTTTACTCTACAATATCTTTTAATACTCTCCCGTATCTCAACTAAAAGTAAATAATCTAGGAAGTCACCAAATTATATATAAATAAATAAATAAATATATATATATATATATATATATATACATATATATATATATATATATATATATATATATATATATATATATATATATATATATATATATTTAAATTAAGAACATCTTAACTTTTCTTATGTCATTGAAAATAAAGAAAGGTAAAAATATAATAAAATATGTTTTCCGTATTTTCAGCTCAGTCGTTTTAAAACAAATAATCTCACAATGATAAGGCGAGGTTAGTGAAGTGGGGTCACCCATTTCGATTAATTTTACGGGTGCGGGGTTCATGCCACTGCGCCCTTAGATCCAAGAAAAAATAATAAACGAAAAATATATAATTTAAAACTTATTTTTATATTTTTCATTTTTCCTTTGTTTTACATGAATTTCTAGGTTATGATATAGATGAAAATGAAGAAGAATCGACTTTATTGTAGGACAAAGTCACTTGTGAATAACAATATTGTACATACAAATTTACATAACACCTGGCCAAAATGCATATTACAATAAAAAAACAAAACAAAAAAATAAGCAATAAAAGAAGTATTTACACAACTATACAGAAATATTAAAGACATAATATGAGCAATAAGGTCCTAATACTGCAAAATAGTTGCTATAAACAATAAACTATGGAATTCTAAATGAAATTTGAAATGAGCGACAAATTACTTTTGTTGTCATACCATTGTATTAATGAAAAAAATAATAATAAAAGAGTGGATAAATATTTACTTTAAATGATTTACATATGTACCTTAATATGTTCAAAGAATACAATAATAGCATTGTAAACATTATACAAGTGCTAAATAATCTAAATCCTAAGATGTTGATTGATTGGAAAAAAAATAAAAGATAAAAATACATATAGAGGAGATTATATACATATATAATATACATGATAAATGGCTACTTAGCGTCTGATTGAATTGTAAGGAGGAATTGGAATAAGAGGGTTCTAAATAAGGATAAGGATGGTGCATGGCGGATTTTAAGTGGGATGGAATTCTAAAAGGTGGTGGAGCGGACAATAAAGGAGTGTCGAAATGAGGCCGATTTGTGGAAAGGAGTATAAAGGCCAGAAGGACGAGATCTTGTGTAGAGGGAGTGGAAAATGACTTGAATTGAAGGAGATTGAATGCATAGGACGGACGATGATTATAGATTATTTGCTAAAGGAATGTACCTAGGAAGTACTGTCTTCTGAAGGAGGGAAAGAGCCACCCTTACTCGGCGTAGTAGTGAGAAACATGAGACCGTCTCGGGGTTCCATTGCCAAATCGTACTAAGCCATTCATAATTCTTTTCAGTCTGTCTCCAAGTTCCGATGAGAGGCCACCTTACACTACGCAGCTGTATTCAATGTGGGGGAGGGAGAAGATAAGGGCGGTAACTAGTTACTCCTAGGAGTATCGTATAGTATTAAAAAAGCATATAGTATTCAATATGTTTTTTGTGTAAAATAAATAAAAATTACTGATTAAATGAACTCAAAGGTATGATATAATTTTTAAAAAACAAAAGGCACTTCCAGTAAACCTTTACGTCTGGTTAAGAAAAAGATTATATATTTGGCTTATAAATAAAGAATCAATATAGAAAATGTTGAAAGTTTTAGATACAAACAAAAAGTAGGTTGTTTTATATCTTTAAAGTAAAACTCATTGAGAAAGATGTGTTATAAATACAATTTCAACTAAAATTAAAATATGAATTAGTCGAGGTAAGCGTTTCGACTCTCCTTTGCGAACAAAGGGATGACTTTTGTCAAGAATTCTCCTCGGGAAAGGGAGGAAAGAAACGTTAAGATTAATTTCCTTCAGTAACTATTGTTTCACATTTCAAATGAGCCAACCTGTTTTGTTTTCCCAGGCCAAATGCCCCTTTGTTTTGTTAATTTATCCTCACCACGAGCCTAACCTGCTAGAAGAATGGATCTGCTCAAGACAACGGGCTATTTAGCTGTACGTCTTTCAACTCCTGTCCTCATATTTTTTTCTACTGATGAAAAATTCAACGATACATAAATATAATGTCTTAAATTCAAAAAAAGTAACCCTTTTCAAATAAAGCTGAAAGGTTTAAAATTTGATAACTTTCAGTGACCTAAATAGATAAAAAAATCGTTGAATGAAAAAGTATAAATAATGCTGGCAACACAAAATGCGAAGTTTACCGCAGAAAAACGACCGTAAGTTCCGCGTAATACAAATAATACTGCTTTAAGAAATGCACTTATTTACATGTATTTGGGAAAAATAGGATTTGACAAAACATATTTAATTACGAGGTTCTCACTGTTTAAATATCCATACGTATCAGATGATATTTAAAAGTAGGAAAAACAACCAATTTTTACAATTATAATGAAATTAGATTTAAATCCTAATTCTGTTTCTTAAGGATCAACATTAACTTAACCAATATGTACCTAGTTATATTTTATGACAAATTCCTCAAATCAGCTAACACCGTCATTAATTACACAGGTATGCCCATACCATGAACCACAGAGAGACTATCATAGTTCAAAAAAGACAAATTTAAGTGTTAAACCTAATTAAAAATTTTGCCATTGCCGAAAAGATTCAAGATTGTACTGATTTACTCGGGACTATATTTAAAGCTAATTGTATAGTATTACAATCGTCATAAGTGTGCAAAATAATTTATGGAAATATTATGAAACTTACAGATAGTGCTATTTTCTTCCTACCTCGCTTTAGGATCTCGCTCTAGAATTGGAATTTACATTTTTCATATACAGTTTTGGCTGATTTTGCATCTGTTACAGATAAGAAATGTTTGATAATAAACATCTAACATAAGTCCAGTATGTAATACGGGCGTAATAATCTATCAATTTATCGTCCTAAAACTCCTACCCTAATCCCTCCAGTATTTGATTCCAGACTATTTTATTCCAACTTATATTCAGATATACGTGCAAAGCCATTTTTAAAACGTCCTATTTTCATGAGGTTAAGTTGTGATTGGGCAGCTTTTCGATCACTGAGTATTTGTAGAATAGATAATTTTGTTCTGTAAATAACTAAGTGAACATTTTTCTTCGAAAACGAAATTCCCACTTTCCATCAATTGTCTAGTGCTCAGTGACTTATTTAGCCGTCTCTTCTACTTCACATCTCTGACATTAGAGATCTATAAGTTTTCCATTGTCTTGTACCTTAGCGCGTAAATCATTTATGTGCTTGAAATGCGAGACTCTTCAGTCTAACAGAGTTTACGGAGTCATAATCGTATGCTGGACTGAACTAGTTCACATCTTAGATTGTCGATAGATGGTACCTGGGTATTAGAAAATACTATAGAGTACACAGTTGGCCTGTGAGTGCCTGAACCATTTCGAATTATTGGTAAATAGATGCCAACATAATCTAAGTTTGAACGCATATTATATAAGGATAGATTGAAACAAATTTACTCTTCTTAAAATTGCTCTTGCTGTTCCAAGAGATACCTTTCATTTAACAATGTGTTTAAATATTATGTGATCTGAAAAATAAGAAAAGATACGAAATGCAGACAGAAATCATAATAGATATGATATCTTCCCTCAATAAATTCGAATCTGTTCAAGAACTGTTAGAGGTTCACAACATTTGAACTAAATCTTCGGAGTCAGCACTACAAGTTCCTTCCAATTATCCCAAGAGTTGTCCCTGCTGAGCCATGCCAGAGTTGATATAATAATACTGTTTGCAATATTTCATCTCAAAGATTTACATCTATAATTGTATTGAAAAAAGGATATACTTTTTTAATCCAGGTATAGCAAGCGTTTTTTACTTGTTATTTTTTTTTGTCGACGCGATAGGTAAATTTCAAATCACTATGTATAAATTTCATGTCTTCCCTTTTCTCTTACTCATGAACAGAATCTTAATGTTCTATTCTTCTTCATATTGGTACCCCATCCTCAGTACTGCACTATCACTAATACAGTGCAATGGATGATATTAATTCCGTCTTTTCAACAATAATTTCGTTTTTTCGTTAGAATTTGTAATTTGATCGATATTTAAAGACCCCTAGTAATCTTATTGTCTGTAACATATAATCTAGGCAGTTAAATTATTGATATTGGTATGTTGGTCATTTATACTATCCCTATCTTCAACTACTTTTACATTATGAATATTGGGTAGGTGAAACGTTGAAAGTTATCAAGTCCACACTCCGTCCCTATTGACAAAGGCCATACCAGGTTATAGGAACTGATTTCCATGAGGTGCCCCAGCCTTTCAAGGACTAACCCGCTCTAGAAGCCATTACCTCGCTGTTGGCTGAATGGACAGGGCGGCCAATAGCCGAACGCGCTATCCTAGCTGGCAATTTGAATAATCCTATGAGCTGTACAGCGGTTCCATTAGCTCCGTGGGCTTCCTTTGAGGGGATGGTGAAATGTTAAAGACCCTATCAGCCCTTCTAAAGGGACCGCACTCCCTTAGACGCCTGTCCAACGGCCCTGTGTTACCTTATAATATTCACCCGAGTACAAGGAATGAACATGTAGTAGAAATGTGAGTATTTCTTTTAATTATCTCAGGTCATCTACAATGTGTAGCTATTACATAACGCGACTGATGCTGCAAAACGTTTTCTTTTTCATGTAAACATATTCACGTATTACCTGCTTCACTTTACAACGCTCCTTGTGAATCTTCCTTTATTTAAAACAGTGTTCGAAGTGTCCTCATCTCCTTCATGATGCGTGGTGAATCTTTCTCTTTCACAGCTCCCACGGTATATTCCATTTTATTGCAGATTAGATGAGCCCAATTTCACCTAAATCTAAAAATGCTCGAATGATCAAATCAAAAATTCATGGGATTGTGCATGTTTACTGGGTTCCTGAAGATCAAACTATGATTTTTTTTTTTTTTTTGGGAGGGGGGGTCCTTCCCTTACTCGCCGTTAAAGCTATACGGGATTTCCCCGGGCCAGGGGGTGTGAGCGGGGATTTAAAAGATTCCCCCGGCACCGGGACGCGAACTCGTAACTATTTTTATATCTTTGATTCATAGATCAGGTTGCCGGGCAACGGCGGTACAGTGCACACGCTTTAGCCCATTCGGCCACCCCGCCCACCAAAAGCTATGAATCAACATTATTAGATTCACGTTCTTTAAGAAAGAGAAAGTGATTCGCCTCTTGGAGGATTTGACAGAAGAAGATTTATATCCTGCTGTTACTTATGGCCAAGTAAGCTATGATATTCCTAGTCCTTGGTACAGATCCCTTATAATCAAATTATTAACATCTGACTAAAACTTCATAAATAGCTTCATCTCATCGTAACCTACAAATATTTTATTTATAAAAATTCTCCCAATTGGGATGTTTTTAATCTGTGGTCGGCAAACTTTGTCTATTTTATTAGGTACACTCGCAAATGCTTATTTGCTTTCAACTTGAATCATAAGATAACTTGAGCATAAAATTGATAAAAATAGGTGGCTTACAAAAATATTGGGTCGTTTTGCCTATATAACCTCGTTATTTAGACAATTTGGAGGTGTAAGTCACGCCAAACAGTTCAATATTTTTAAAGGCCGCCTTTTTCCAGACTTTTCGCTTAAGTTACCTTACGATATAAGTGGAATGCTAATGGGTATTTACGAGTTTGTAGTACCTAATTTAATAGATATTATAGTGCCTCTCCCCAGCCTCTACTGGTTCTTAATACCAGTAATGAGGCTCAGTGCGAGGCGCTGGGATCTCATAGAGTCTAGCTTTTCCTTCCACGAGTGGGGAGAAAGGATTGGCTCGGAGTTCTTCTGAATGAATGGATTTTGTAAATATTGTATAGTATGCATAAGTTTTAGTTGTTATTTTGATTAGTTTATTTCTTTTGTTTATATACATTTAATTTTACTATTATTAGATCCTGCATTATTTATTGCAAATAGAGTGTGAATGTGCTCTCTGAACACTATTATAAATGTCCTAAATTGTGACAGATTGTAATATGTCTGAATAAATAAATAAATAAAATTTAATTGACATAGTTTGCCGACCTCTGGATTGAAAACGCCCCAATTCCGAAAATTTTCGTAAATAAAATAGTTTTAGGTTACCATGAGAAAAAGCTATTTAGAAAGTTTCTGGCGGATGTTAATAATTTGAAGGGGTGTGTACCACGGACTATCACCTAACCATTTTTCTAGGCTTCATTTTCTGGACTCAACGGGTCCTAAAAGAAGTATCTCGTTTCAAAACTCGAATTCGAAGGTTTTCACGATCGCCATAGTTTCCATAACTATGTAATTTGTACGTAGCCAAGTGAAAGTAAAAATTATAGATATCTTTTCATTGCGCAAGAAAACGTTTTGTTTCTTAGCAACTACACTCTTTTGTTTTGTTTCGCTTATCAACATATAGGTTATATGCTATTTTCATGAAATGTCCACAGCTCTAATCAATCATCTTAAATCAATAATAGAAAAAGTAAGACCGCAGAGGAGACAAAGGCATGAGATCGATTTATAATTATAAACAGGGACACAAACCTTTGCAACAGGTGGTGCCTTTCTCTGAGGACAACAGGTCCTTGCAAAAAGTGCTCCCCTAACCATCAGCTTGTTTTCGCTTTTACAATCCCTCAGTCGTCGCAATTGGGATAATTATCTTAATGAGGAGCAATCAACGAATAACAACCAGGAATTATTTCGATTAAACTGAATCAAAAAAAGGTACTCTACTCCTGTTTCTTTTATTCTATCAACTTTCAACAACACTAGGAAAATATTTAGCGCATGTACGAAATATAATATATTGTTTTAATTTGAATTTGAAGGCCAATTTTTTTTCTCCCCTTCCTCGCCTTTGGGCTACTCGTTTTTTTCCCAATTGTATTTACAGTTATAATGTTCAAACACCAATTAACCCGAAAGTGGTTAAATTTTTTTTTTGGGAGAAAAACAAAACCTGATCTCTTATCCACTGTAAGATAATTATGATACCATATTAGTCTCAATTAAAGTCTATTATAAGAAGAATAGTTTCAAAATGTTACTATTTTTTATGAGAAAAATTACGATTGAATATTTAATAGTTGACCGTTGCATTATAAAGGAAGGAGACGGTTCGGGGTGGCGATCATAAATAGGCAAAACTATTTTATTAAAAGCCAACATTTTGAGTGTTAGACCAAGAGCAAAGTGCAAGACCAAGACCGCCTAACTGTTGTAAGACCAAAACCTAGACTCTTACAACCGCTAGACAAAACCTTGGTCTCGCATTTGGGCAAAACTTATAACAGAGAATATCTTATGGCTAATATGTATGTCGTATCCACAACATAGAATAGAATAGCAAGTGTTTATCCTAGGTTATTTCCGCCAAGAACGGACGAACTGAGTACATTTCTGAGCTCACAGAAAATTCCATAAAAGATTCTGGAGCCAGGTTCTATCAAACAAAAACATCCAAAAATGTATCAGATGCGTATAGTTATTGTTCTAGTGCAAAAGTATAATACTTAGTCACATTGTGTAATTGATGCGTCATTAAATGCAATTTTACCTGATGGGCAGGTATTATCTTTTGATCAGTCAATGTGTCAACAATGTGTTTCTATATTGATTTTTATAGCACTTTATATTGAGACTTCGAGTAGTGAGCAAATAACGACATTGAGAAACAAAATGGCAAATAAACTTTAATAAGTTCAAAATCAGGCAACATATGCAATAATATGTCAATGGACTGTATTACAAGGCCATAGAAGGTCTTGGATGAGAGTGAGACATAGAACGGTTCTCCGGTAGGCAGTTGCCGGTAATCTCTGTTTACACAACCTACAGCTAGGAAGCGTTAGGATGCAAAATTATCTAATTAAAAAAAGACTTTTTGGTCTACATATTGAATGAATAAGAATATTTATCTGTTTTATGTATCATTTTGATGAGCCATTATTTTCATCACAATGAGAATTTGATGTCCTTGCCATACAGTTGTGCATTGTTGCCAGAGATCCTTCCTGTGGATCTCCTGGAAATCTTTGTATTTACAATTAATTACCTATAATTTATTTATTGGCTGTACTGTAAAATTCAGAATTAATTTTGGCTATTGAGTATATAATTTATTCTTAAACAGTTAGCTATTCATTTTCTATTTTCATACGATTTACTATCATAGTAATGATCATGGGAAAAATATACTCGTTTTAATCTTAGTGTACTAACCTAAAATAGTACAGACAATGAAAATCTGGAATATACATTATTTTTGGGAATTTGGGAAATGTAGGAGTGAAGATATAATTTATACTCTGTTGGTATTTTATGTCTCAGATTTCAATGTCATGAAGATGTCAAATTACACCTTTATTTATTTAAATATTTTGATATTCCATGATTTGTCATGCGAAAGGTTTAATATACGGAAGGAGAGTTATCCAGCCTTATTAGCCAATTAAGTTTGATCCCCGAGAAAGGGTGGATTAGAAAAGCCATGGTCGAGCGGCAGGGCTGCTGAAGGCTGCTTTATTACGACGAAGAAGGTCTGGAGGGCGCAGATACCCACCTCATTAATTCGCAGAGGGTTGACTCGGCGCTCTATTAATAGATGTCAATTAAAAGCGGAGGGTTAGAGGAATCTGTCCAATTAGTGGCGAGCGAAATGGAATAGACTGGAAGGAATACGGCTGGAGTGATAGGTGACAGGCCAACTCTGCAGCTAATTCCGGGAGAGTATAGTTCATCCATGCTCCACCTGCTTCCAGGGCCATTCGTTCTCCTTCCATATAGCTGGAGGCGATAGGCAACTAGAGGCCAATGTGATAGCATCAGTTATCTCGCACCTGCTGAGGTAATTTCGTAATGTCGTACTCTCGATGAAACTCTTGGAAAACATTTATAACGTTTCATATATAAGCATTGCTAAGTCAAATTCAACTATTTTTTACTGGATTCAACTAGCGATTTTCAAAATTAATTCAATCTTTTTCATTTTAAATATTTTTGTATAATTTCATTTATGAAAAAAGAGTCTATTGGTAAGAGTCTGTGTCTTACATGGAAAATTTCGATAAGTTAAGGTAAATTGGAAATTCAATTTAAAAAGGAAAAGGTTGAATTTGGTTAAGAAAAGGTTAAGTTTGATTTGAAAATAATAAGATATGACTTAGAAATGACAAAACAATTAATACTATGACAAGACACTTAAAGCTATTTGCCCTGATAGACCAGTATACACTTTTCCGAAAAAAATAAAGAATTAAAAAATAAAAATATATCAAATTCTCTATTAAAATCCGCTCGAATGGTTAGCAAGTATCTGACTGTTTTTGTGATTAGAATTGGAATTGGAGGGTTTTGAATGTGGATATGGATGGCGAATGTCTCATTTTGATAGGGAGGGAATTCCAGAAATTGACAGAGCGAACAATAAAGGAATTTTGGAATGCGGCAGATCTGTGATAAGGCATGTAAAGGTTAGAAGGTCGAGATATTGTGGACAGGGAATGGACTGAGGATTTGAACTGGAGAAGATTGTAGGCGTAAGAAGGACGATGGTTGTTGATGATTTGGTAGAGGAACGTACCTAGGAAATATTGTCTTCGGAAGGAGGGGAAAAGTTACTTTAACTCAGCGTAGTGGTGAAAAACATGGGATTCCCTTGTGGCCCCGATCACAAATCTTACGCAGCTGTTCATTAGTCTTTTCAGTCTATCACGGAGCTCCACAGAGAGGCCATCATACACCACACAGCTATAATCAAAGTGGGGAAAAATGAGAGGAGTAGTAGTCTACGTGTATGTTGAGGTAGGAGATGGCGGAAGCGATGGAATAGTTTGAGGGTTTTGGGATTGTCCGTCGAGAGATGTGAGAAATATGGTGATTCCAATAGAGATTTTGATCAATGAAAAATCCTAAATCTTTAATAGAGGAGTAGAAGGAGATTGGCTGATCATTAAGGTGAAGGATGGGAAAGTCTGTATGGGATCTAAGAAGGGGCTTGGAAGCAATGACAATGGCCTGAGTTTTGGCAGCATTTAACCTTAATCCATTTACATTTGCACAGGCACTGATTCGATCTAGGTCTTCTTGGATCTTGTCAAATGCCCCCAGTAACTCAGGAGGGAAAAATGATAGGTACATCTGTGAATCGTGTGCATAAAGGTGATGGGAACAATGGAGAATTGATTTAGATAGGTCGTTAATGTAGGAGCTGAAAAGGATAGGAGATATGCTTGAACCCTGGGCAACTCCAGAGGATAAAGAAAGGAAGGCAGATAATGGTTGGTTGGGTATGAAGACTGCTTGGGTACGTTGTGAAAGGAAAGATTGAAACCAAGAGATTTAACTATTGGAGAAGGATTTCAGTTTTTTGAAAAGGATGGAATGGTTAATGGAATTGAAGGCTTTGGAGAAGTCGAGAAGGATAAGGATAGTTAACTTTTTATCATCTATTACAGTTTGAATTTCGCTGGTGATTTTAATTAAGGCGGATTGTGTGGAGTAGCTGGGACGGAAACCAGATTGGAGAGGATCAAGTTGGTTGGACTTTTCAAGGAAGTTGGATACTTGGGATTGCACCAATCTTTCTAGGGGTTTTGAGAGGTTGGAAAAAATTGAGATTGGGCGGAAATCTTCGGGTGAGGTCGGATTAGAATTTTTATTCAAAGGAAGGACAATGGCTTTTTTTCAAGATGTAGGGAATACTGAATTTTGAAGAAAGAAATTGTAGATGAAAAGAAGAACTGGGACGATTTCAGGAAGACATAATTTTATTAATTTGACTGGGATGCCATCAGGTCCTATGGAATTGGTGTGGGATTTCATTACAGCGGTTAAAAGGTCTGTGGGAGAAATGTCGGAAAAATAGAAGTTATTGTCGTTAAATGGTATCTCTATAGGAAAGCCGGAACAGGAGGGTAAAGGAGAGGTATTAGCAACAAATATAAAATGCAAGTTTAGATCATCAGCAGATATTGGAAAGGCTGGGGTAGGGAATCTGGAAGGATCACAAAGGGAGAGTTTACGAAGCAGTCGCCATTTTGATTTTATGTCAGGAGTTGAGGAAAGGGCTTCGTGGAAGTAGAGGGATTTCGCACGCCGGATACTTGTTTGTGTCAAGTTGCGAAGCACCCTGAACGCTTGGTAGTCATCTGCAAGCCAAGTACGTCTGGAGCGTCTACGAGCATCGTCGCGCCTCTTCTGCAGGTCTTTAATTTCCTGACACATCCAAGGAGCAGGTCGGTGACGAAATGTAGAGGTCTTGAGAGGGGCATGGGTATTGAGGATATATTTTTTTTTTATTATATTTTATTGAATAATTATACAATCAACCACTGTTGGAGGGCTATAAGTAAAATTTAGGAGATTGGTAGTAAGAATATCAACCATAGAATCGATAAAAGTGCAAGAATATATTTTATTCCAATCTAGGATTTCCAGGTCAGGTAATATTTGTTCTCGTGTAAGGGAATCTAGATGGCGGAAGGTGATAGTTCGAGGCTGAATACTAGGAGTTCGGATATTATATATTATTTGTATCAGGTCATGAGATGACAAAAAGGATACTGGCAGTTGGGAAGAGGAGAGGAGGTTTTGTGCAGAGTCTATAATATAGAAATCTAGTGTCGGACCTGCTAGTATGGTGAGTGGGAGAAAAAGGAACGATAAAGATTAGTGTGATTATATATCACATATTTATTATTTGCTTCGAAATAATAGCACTGGGGCCCCCGGTCTCATCCTGCACTACCCCCTCTCTAAGACGGCCTTATCTACGCCTAAGGGTCAGATGCTAGCGAACGAAATACATAAGTATGCCTCAAAAAATTTAAATATTAATGAAAAACAAAAAAATTATATAACCAATATAAGAGAAAAAAGGTACATATAAAAGAAAGGTTTGTTCATTTTATTTTTTTCCTTTTTTGAATTTATTATTATTCTGGTTTTCTATTCTTAGCACTATTAGTTTTTTTTTTGTATGCCATACTTTTGTAGGTACCACACCTCTCTTTCAGTATGATATTTTGGGTGTTTTCTTTTCTATTCAGATAAGGTCTGATTTGGGGAAATGTTGATGGGTGAATTTTATTTTTTCCTTGCGTTTTAGAAACATCAAGGCTGTGTCATTAAACTTTTTCAAATTATAATTTAATAAATTAGAATTTTTATTTTAAAACAGATTCAACATAAATTAAAAATATAAAGTACAAATTGTAAGTGAATGTAAGAATTAGATATGTTTATTTATTTATTTATTATCTGAATTTGAGTCTACCCGACAGGGTCATTGGCTATTCTTTCTTCACTCCAGTAATTAATTAATTAATAGATATGTTATTTCTATAAATGTACAATATAAAAATAAAATATAGACAAATATAAACAAATAAAATAAAACAAAAATTAAATTAAAAATGATTTTTATAAATATATAAAATAATCGAAAAAGTGTTACCAAATTCTATACAGTACAAAATTATTATAATAAATGTCTACTCATTCCAAATTTTGAAAATCTAAACAGTTTGAATCATCTTTATGTTAGACTCATCTTTAGAATTGTCTATTAACGTACATATGTCAACATCTTAAGCGTTTAAAAATTGAAGTAGATTGTTCAGTGATAAATTTGAAACAAAAAAATATATAAGATACTAACAATAAATTGTGTTGTTTTGTGTCATCATAAACATGATTTAATATATCAATATATATTATTCAACCACTAAACTCAACTTTCAATGGATTATGTTTTATGAATACAATTAATTTGGTAAGTGACTCATAAAAGCTCGTAAATTAATGTAAATATACCTTTGTATTATCAAAAACTCGAGAATTGTTTGATTCTCTGAAATCATTACGGCTAACTGGAGATGCATCACATATTAGTCATAGAGGAAGATTAACATATTTACATAATATAGGAAAATAAATAATGCCTACATGAATAACTCAAAGCTTCTCAATTTTGTTGAATAGGCAGGGATGGAACGGCGCGCCGTTGTAGATCACTCTGGAATAATTAACAAGATGAACTGCTGAAGTATGCATTGCAATGTCAGGAAATAGAGCCTAGATGTAATTTACACATCATTTATAGTGTTAATTAAATGCTCGACTGACTGTAAATTATGTAAGAGGTCATGTTTTCTTCCCTTGTCGGCAAAATATATACCATGGAAAATAATTAGTTATTATAGAAACTTATTAAGAACAGTTAGCTGTTTCTATGGTCTCATTTATGTTTAGTAAAACGTTTGTGAAAGTTTCGTAAATAAAGAAGATATTGCAATGATTCAACGTTTCAAATTTATTTTAAATCCTTCACCGGTTGCATTGTCCTAAAAAAAATAAAAAAATAAATACATATATATATATATATATATATATATATATATATATATATGTATATATATGTATAATCACTTTTTTCGGCAATAAGTAAAGCAATCCAGCATTTCCTAGATTATTTAGTTTGGAGAGAAACATCTTCCCTAAGGAATTCAGGAGATTATAAACCGAGGAATTGTGGAGTGTGGACTCATGATGAAATCAATGTCACATTCATATTTCATATCACGCAGGTGTTTAAATGTACCTGAAAAGTTATTAAATGAATATTTTAAAAGCTGATTGACTGTGAAGGGATAAAAAAATGTTAGAAGTAAAACCCAGATGTAAGAAGGAGAGAGTTGAAGAAGGTATTTCGGAATGGGAATTTGAGGAGGGTGGTAACGAACCATTGGCCACGATAAGCCTTTTATTGTATAATGACAAAATAATTTTTATTTATATCTAATTATTTTTTCTTGTTTATCAATTCCACTAGGTTCGACTAGTCTTTTTTTTTTTTAGCCTCGAAGAAGCAAGCAAACACAATAGTAAAACTTTTAGTACTTACAATTAGTATAATTTTTATAAACAAACTTCTTCATTTATTCAATGATCAAAAATATCACCATTCTTTCAAAATACTTTGTTAATTGAATACATATATTGTTCTATAAACTAATGGATATAAATATTAAATTTATGATTAAGGCCGGCACTGTAAAGGCATAATAACACATATCTACCATAAATTTTTCTGATTTTGAAGGAATTATAGCGTCACACATACATACTGCTGTTTTTTAAGCGAGATAAAAGGATAAACAGGGCATTATTTTTCTCAAAAATTAAAAGACTGCTGAAGTTAAGATTTACTGACATTTAGCTGAGCCTTCATGGATAGAAAATCGAGTGAAACTGTTCACTTACTCACTCATAAACTAGTACTACAGTCCATATAGAGATACATTACACTCATTAGATTTTTTCAGCATTTGCCTTACTGAGAATACCTATCTAGGTATATGATACCTGCCTACGTGGATATATGATGAGTGGTAGACTGACCTGGTCTGAAACCATATTCGTATTCTCCTACTACTTTCTCAGCTTATCTTACTAATCTCCTGCTTATCGCTATACAGAGAAGTTTACTGCTCCACGTAGGGATATTCCACGATAATTTCTACATATTTTTACTTTTTGTATATTGGACATACTAGTGCTTCAGATCACTCTTCTGCCATCTTTTCGGAATTCAAAAATAATCTGCTACACTTCCTCCCAGATGTCCTCTTTCGCATTCTTAACCAATAGAGGAAGATAAGACAGAATATGTATTTCTGTTTTTGAATATCCTTATGTATCCAATATAAGGAATATCGTTTCGGCAACTTTCCAAATTTAATTAAAGCAAATAACTCTAATCAGTTCAACATAGGCAACATTCGACTTATTTTGGCAGTGGACTGTATTTTGATTGAAGTAGTAGGGTATATGAATTCTGTAAAATAAACTCATCCTTTTATGCTGGCATAGACATCTTACTTAACTCATAGGACACTCCAGTCTGCTCTAGATGTTGCCTCTGGGAATACCTGTTGAGGAATGGGCTCAGAGAGTCTCAAAGCTGGCGCGGATTAAATCTTAACTTTTAGATATTATCTTCTGTTTGCTGTACTGATCCGGTATAATAGCTTTCTCACAAAACAAATTTGTATTTGTGTAGCTTCCTTAATTTAATGGGTTGTTATGGTAACATTGGCTTGTATTTACTTAAAGGTATGGGCAAATAAAAATGCCCGCGAACACCCTTAAGAGGTTAAAAAAGAACTGTTTCAGGGATCTCCGCGCTTAAGATATTTATCAAAATCAAGATAGGAAGGGATACCGCTGGGCACTACTTTTCCTCAACTCCTACTCCATATTCTGCTTACCGACAGTAAATTCACTATTTTTCAGAATTTCTGACAGATGTGAGTGAAGACAGTTAATGTTCAACATTCTTTGGAGTATACTCCTAATGACTGTGTATTCCATACACAGAGATGTTTGGTGTAGAACCTCAAGTCGCGAAGTGTTTCCTAACGATGGAGATATTTCTTAGAGCGAACAGTGAACACGACTTAGTAGGAGATAAGACAACAACTAGTGTTCCATATTGGAAGGAGGGCTGATGATAGAGAACCTTGGGAGGTTGGCAAGAAGAGGACTAAGATAATGGTCCCTGTGGGCCATGTTGTTGGCTACTAATTGCGATCCGCAATGCGACCTTCCTGCCTCTCGTAAATATTCAAGGGGCCTTAAGCTGACAGCGCTCTCTAGCATCGAATTACACAACTTCCAGATCGCCTCTGTCTTATACACACCGTCCTCTATAACCTTATCTATCATCTAACAATGGAACAAATATAATAATTAGACTTCGTATTTAGCTGGTATGTACATTAAACATAGAAAATTTCCAAAATTCCATTCTTTTTCAAAACTTATTTATTGAGAAATTATTACAATCTGTCTCTATTACAGATATTTATAATAGTATTCAGAGAGCACATTTACACTCTATGTACAATAAGCAAATTACTGGTCTCTCTTCAAATCTAATATATATCGCCTTTTACCAAGTTATCATTAAATATTTTTTTAAAATATAAGACAAACTACGATCTATCACAGTCGAGTATTTATCAATCGATAAAATGCCGTATAGATATGAGCAAAAATTTTATAGTTTTAAATTATAAAATAAATTGTGCCTCACCTTTTCATTAATAATTTATTAATATTCTTGAATCTCAATCCCATTACTGTATTTGATGTTTACTTAATATACATATGCTCTCCTAGATTAGGATTTTCGAAAAATTTTTAAAGGTTTATAAATCAATACTTAAGAGTACAACATCTGTCACATTGATCATCGATATTTCTTCTTATGATATATCTATTATGATAATTAGTAGAGCTACATGACTTAAAACATTTAATACTTTTATAAAATATTCGTCCTTTACAATCGCTTTAATCTAGTTTATATTAATGTTATTACAAAGAAGACTATTAATTTAATATTTCAGAACAGTCTTCTGTCATAAGAGACGTGAATGACTAATTAACCATCTATCGTTGTTATTAAGTGAAGTATAATAAACAACAAGAAACATCACAGCCCCATAGTTCACTGTAATAATAATAATAGCCTATAACATTAAATTAGCTTAATAATAATAATAAGCCTGTAAAATAATAGTTTTATCCATCTAAATATTTACACTAATTTTTTGTTTGTTTTATATTTGTAATATTATCAAACATTTCACCTTAATTTTGTGTTGCTTACTTGTTTTTCTACTAGGCGCATCCCAATAAGAGCTACGAGATTGCTTTCCTCCATTTATTTCGCCATTCAGTCTATTCTTGTATACTTCTATCCATATTGTAAGTGTCTTCTTCATTTTTAATTCCATCCACACTTCTTACAAGAAGTGTTACAATCCTTCTTTTGAATTCATAAGGTGTCCGATGTATAAATTTGAGAGACTATCATTCATAATTCTTTCTTGCTAACTGTAAATGGGCAGGACTTCAGCCCATCTCAGTCCATAAATTTCAAATATTAGATTGCATTTTTTACCTAATTCTTTTCTCATTTCATTATTTATTATCTTTCGTTGCCCTTAATCCAACCTCATTACTTTAAATGGCGTTCTGTCATGTATAAATCCTCTAACAGTCTAATAAGTTAGATTTAAAACTTTCTCGTTAGAACACATATGTCCAAAATAACTGTAAAACTTTGAAAAATAAATGTAAGCAGCCAAACCGCACCACTCGGATCCTGAAGGCAGAGTGGGACCTGTTAGGAGTTATCATCGATTGCCGATTTTTTAGGCCTATTTTTAAGCCTATTTATGGGGGGGCCGAGTGACCGAGTGGGCTAACGCTTTTGAAGTTAATCGGATAAAATAATTACGAGTTCGCATCCCGGTGCCGGGGAGCTTTTTAAACTTGCATAAATCCCCCGCCCTCACTCTCTTGTCCTGGAAAACTGCTTGTAGCCTTTATGGCAAGGAAGGAAAGGACTAAAAAAAAAAAAAAAAAATATAGGCCTCTTTGATAGAGGATCAATATTTTTAAGTATTTTAAAAATTAATTATTATTAAAAAAAATTATAATATCGATGAAAATATCTCTCGATAGTATCGGTATTTCAAGTTAGATATTTTGATGTTTTACTATTATTTTGATAGTATATGCAGGCTGATATTTCTATCGGTGAAAATTATTTAACAAAATGAAGACTACTGTTATATTAACTAATTCAAATAATAGTAAAAATATTATAAGCATTTTTTTTAATTTAAATTTATTTAGTTAAAGAAATATAATTTCTTCTTAAATTAGAACTATTAGATAATAACTTAATAAAATCAGTATGATGGCATTTTTTTCTATTAATAATACGATCCCCAAATCCGTAAAAGATATACGTTAGATCTCTTTCACTGAGACCTCAAACCATTTCTTTGTATACAGTTGGGGCCATGAGTAGATCGTATTTTTTTTTTTCGAGATGTTCTCATTGAAGTTCAACAGGATTTAATCTAGTAGATACTTCAGATTTATGAAGAATCCTAGTGATATTTTCCTCAAGGTACTGAAAAGAAACAACAGAGGGTGCGATATAATAATGTAATATATTGAATGCTCTTTTACTTCACTAAAGTACTTTACTTTAATACTTTAGCAAAGAGTTAGTGAATTTTATAGATTGATTGTATCGGAGTGCATTAATAAAAAAATGTATAAATACAACCTTTACTTCTTTCCTACCTTGCCTTTTCGACTACACTTTTTTTGTGACCAGGGGTGAGGGTGGGGAATTAAAGCCGGAACTGAACTCGAACCTGTAAGCTTCAGATTATCAGGTTGTCATTATATTCTTATAGCAAGGCAAAAGAGTTATACCAGTCGTCCACCCTGTTCCCTTACATATACTAACTTTTTTTGTGTGTTTTTTTTTTTCCTTTTTCCTTCCTCGACTTGTTAGTTCTACAGTTTTATTTTTCTGGGCCAGGAGAGAGTGAGGAAGATTTAAAAATCTCTCGGCCCGGGATTCGAATCAGTAATTATTTAATCATGTAATTTTGTTGATCAGTTTGCCGTGTAACCGCTATCCTAATGAATAGTAACCATCAGACCAATCATAAAACAGGTGATTTCGGCACCCTTATAAAATTAATGATGCCCAAATGCGAGACCAAGGCGAGAGAAGATATCTAACTAAGTCCGAATGGAAAATTAGAAGAGTTAAATGCAAAAGTATATTGGTTATACCAATTCCTTGCATATATTAACTAAAATTGTCAAGCATTAGTAAATATTTTGTCTTAATTTTTTTTTAACAGATTTTATCTTGGTCTTGCAAAGTACAGGACCAAGACCGATTTTGGGCAACAATACATAAGATGCTTGACAACGAGGTCTAAAATGATTATTGGATGGTAAAAGCAAGCAGTGTGGTTTGCAGATGACCAGTTTTACAACTCATAAAACGAAATTCTTTCGTCAATTATTTTGTCTCCTAAAATTTTTTTTTACTACGTATTATACAACTATTTTTTCCCCTACCCTTTCTCTCCTTTTAGACTATATGGTCATTTTGCCAGGCCAGGAGAGAGATTGAGGGATTAATGTCAGAGTTTAAAGCCTTTTCCCTCCTCTCTGGCACCTAGATATGAACTCATAATTATTTCATGTATCGTAATCTTCGGTTTACCGTCTGGTCATCTAGGCAATGCGAATATATATATATATATATATATATATATATATATATATATATATATATAATATATATATATATATATATATATATATATATATATATATATATATATATATATACACTCAATACTTATATATATATATATATATATATACCTAACCTGTGCTTGCTGTTAAATGCATGAACAACTAACACCGAGAAGACCAAAGTCATGGTGATTGAGTACGCCTCTCTTCTTATTTCTATAACTGAACATCCTAACCTTTTTCTGAATTGTTATTTATAATAACAATAATATGATCGTTTATAAATGTTCCCCTATCTCATCTCATGAATCAGTCAAAAATTAGCGCCACGTTTGACTAAATCCATTCGTGGAACAAAATCGTCTTCGTTATCTCCTATAAGTAAAACTCGCCGACTCTTAATTTCTGCCCCTGTTTTTCACAAAATTAGCTATTGCAGTCTGGTAAACGTCTTATTAACTGCTTAAAACCTTTGAGAATTCTTGGTGATCCACATATAGCATAGTATTACGCGGTATCAGTATTGTTTTTGTAGTTTTCAAGTATTTTTAATAGAATTATATTTAATTCCTACCTATTTCAAACAGTACCCAAATGGAAACAGCAAACGACGTTTCCAGATTTATAATAATGTCTTTATTTGATAACAAACTATATAATAAAAATAAAAGACAACACTTTTTCTAAATTATGGTAATTTAGGAAAAATCCAGCCTCTCGTTAAAAAGTTACTTGCCCAGCGGTGTCGCTCTAAACGTGACTTAAAAGGAATTTAAGCCCCCAACTCTGTTTTTACTTATACAAATAGGATTATTTCGTTAACTGTCCCAAGTTATAATACCCTAAACATGGGGAGAGGGGTAGAATATTTTTTTTTCTAGTTGGGGGATTTTTTAAAATATTTCCATCCCTTCGCACAAACTTCTCTTTTTTCGACCACACATAATTAAGGAGAGCCTTTCACAGATTTGAAAAGAAAAAATTTATACTCCTAAAGCCGAAGATCACAAAACATTGTAAAAAAAAGTTTTTAATAACACAATTTTTTTTTTTATAGCTCCCAATCCAATGATTGTTAATATTTAAACTTATAATAACACACTTAAATTAATGTTGTTTCTACATATATTTGTGAAAATTTTCAAAAATTGGGACAAAGAAAATGAAATAGAAAGTGAGAGATCATATGCTTTTGAGTCAGAAGTTAATGCGTTGACACCACAGTTTATCAAAAGCTTTGGTGAAATCCATAAATACCCTAGTTGCGTAAAATGGGCAAAGTCCAAAACATTGAGAAAGAAGTGCTTTTTCTTCACTGGCGGTTATCTATAGAGGATATAACTATCAAACTCAAGATTTTTCAAACAAGCAAATAAAATTTCTTGCATATGAGTCCTAGATCGAATGCCAAGAAGAAATGTGTTCTTGCCTTCACTCAAAGTAACTGTAGATTAGTTTATGTGAAAAGACTAAACTACGGTTATATTTGTGAGGTTGAAACGTAAATATTTCTTGTTGAGGTCGTGATCGCCGGACTTGTAACTACGTAATCTTTAACATCCTCGAACTTAACGACGCTGGTTCGAATCCGTCCTGCACTGGTTAAAATTTATTTCGTGGTGGAAACAAGGAACGAATCTCTACGTTCCCACTCTGGTTAGAATATCTTTGGTTGTACCTCCAGAACCTCTTATGCCATAAATATGAGATAGAAGTATCAATAAAAATATTTCATGTTTCAGTGTTTTAGTGGACAACTTTAGTCGTCTGTTCGAAATACTCTTATAATTTATTCTAAAATATTATACTGTTTATAATGTAAATATAGTTCTCTTTAAGAATTATCACTACTATTTGTGAATTTTTGATAAAATTTGTTTTAATAAATTAAGAGAAATAGTTATTAATGGCAAAGCGAGTAATAAATTGAAATGGTTTAATCAGTTGCACACTCTGCTGTGCTCTGGAAATAAACAGTTCATTCTGGAACTAGAAGACGCAGGTGCATTCCAGCTAGAGATGAATGAAACAATAAGCCTGTTTAAAAGCCACATAGAGGAGCTTGATAAACAAGGACTGATTACCCCTACTAGATACAGCCCAATGTTTCTCAATATATATATACAGCGAGTGATAAGCATCAGCCTTGTCTTGCATTAAATTTCCCGTTCCATATAACGAAAACATTAACACAGATTAGGATATCTGGAAATTATAATATTAAATTAACGTTTAATAATAGATATTACTATTTCAAGCCAAAAGAAATTTGCAAGCTTGGTAATCTAAATGAATTGGAGGATCTTTTTCATATTTTTGTCCGGTCCCCGATTCATGCACACTTCCTACCTCTTTTCATTAACGTGATCAGAGCGAATTATTAAAAATTGACACTGAAGTCTTCCTCAAGAACTTGTTTTATTACACGAGACAACGTTGCAGATTGAGATCCTTTATTTTCAATGAATAATAACATTATATATATATTTTTTCAAAACTTTGAAGTTTATTTACTTTGTTCTGCTTGTGGTATTTATTATTCATCCATGAAACATATTTATATGCATATTGTGTTTTATTGTATCATTTGCTATTTTCTGTTGTTTATATGTTATATATTGTATACCATGCCTGTATTTATCTTTATTACTAGTGATGATATTTATTACTATTTGTCATTTTATTGCTCGCTATATTCAGATGCATTATTTTGAATTATTGTATTATGTGGGGTATTATATTATATTCCATTGTTTATATTTAGGTATACAGTCAGATGCCTGGTTGTTATCAGGAGAGGATGTTGTCACTGAATCCTAATGAATTTTACTTTGTATATACGTTGTAAATGTTTTTCATTTAATCTGTTCATTGCTCTCATTATAGCTAACTCTATTTGTATGGGGAATTAGCTGAAAACAAATAAATATTATTATTATTACACTGACAGGCAAAAAATTCCACCCACTTGTCCACACCATTATGGAACCACGTTGGAAAGGTTGGCTCTGGGATAAATTAGAGGCTGCATATCTTTCGTTTCTTCTTCTCCACACCCTTTCACGCCCGTCTGAAGATAGAAGAGCAAATCTTGACTCATGTGTAAAAAGTACAGCACTCCATTCGTCCATAGTCCAATGGCTGTGTTCTCGAGTAGGAACCAGTTTCCCGAAACTGGTCTCGTAAAGTTTCATATGGAACTCTGATGGCATTAGCTGCATATCTAATGGAACGTTCATCATCAATAAGTGCCACACTACGCTTAACATCCTTAATACTAATAGGCATTTTTGAACTTAATATTGAAAAAATTAAAAGTCGGAAACTAAGAACTGTGCTGCAAAAAACGGCACTGAACTAATGATACTGAATAAACATTTTGATTCCATAGAAAGTAAACATTGGAATCTAGATTCATTTCATTTAATTAAGGGTTATTTTCCTCTATATTAACATTCCTAATTGAAAATAAACAAAAAGGTTACCTATTTATTCATTAAAAACAATAGACCCATCCAAAGCAGAAATATTTTTAGATGGAAACATGAAAAAAATCAAGTGAGTGGAAATTTTTGCCTGTCAGTGTATTACTATGAGTGAAGAAGTTCGCATGTAAAATTTTCTATTTTTATTTTATTTTTGCCTTAACTGAATTTCGTAATCTGGAATAGAGGAGAGTGAAATCTAATATAAAATCATACCAATAAACCATTGAGAAATAATCAATTTTTTATGCCCTCTTGTAAAAAATTCGATTTGTACGTGCGTCATTTTGCACTAACTATTCTTAATAATATTTTTTCTATATTACAGAAATACTTAGTCCTGAACAAATAAGAAATATAAATAAACATGAGCAATGGAAAATATTATTTTTGAAATTCTGATATATTAACAATAGCTGAGTGCCTTGTAACACGACTCCTCAATAAAAATTATTCGGCCCTTCCGAAATTTTTATTCAGAAAATTTGAATAAAAGGGTGGAGAGGGATGACAAAGACGATAGTGCCAGTGCCTTGTTGATAAACGCTGGCAAGGAAGCGGGGGAAAATAAACGTATCAAGGTCCGGCCCCGTATATTTTTACATTGTTTGTCTCTCAGGGTGCTTATGGCGTTTCCACATTTCCTTTTGTTCGGCAAGACGGACGGCTGCCTTTTGTCGTCTCCAGGCGAGAACTGAAACAAAAGTTGACTAGGAGGAAAGGCTTTCTTTTATTGTTGAAGAACCTAAGAGTCCTTGCTTATTGTTCTTATAAACTTTTCGCCTACTCATATTACTAAAAATCTTTATTAAAAATATATTTTTTACTTATTCCTCTTTATTTTTATAAAAACGTTATTTTTATACCTTTTCATTCCTATTTTTACTTTCGTACCAATAATAAGTAAGGAAAGTATTGCGATCGGGTTAAATTTCTAATATGTGGTTTTAGACGATTCTATACGTTTCAGAGCCACCTCAGTCCGAAAAACACGTTTTGGGCCATTGGTCTGTCTGCCTGTGCCAAGATTTTCTTAGGAACTAGTGGACTGATTTTGTTGCTTTTTGTTTTATTTTTTATTTTCTAGGGTTTTGACTGCTGATGCCTATGACAAAAATCGTGCTCCATGCGCAATAGGTGCTGCGCAATAAATGAAAAACATGTTTTTCTATAGACAGTAGCGCGAAAACGGCTACAACGATTTTGATGAAACTTTCCTATAATGTTCTAATAATTGTTCTTTCAATTTTCGTACATGGACTAAATTCTCGAAACAATTCATGAAAGAATATTATAAAGAAAAGGAAAATGTTTTAGGGTCTAACTCACTAAGTATATATTCTATGGTAAAATTTATAATTAAACTTTTAAAAAGTAATTAAATTACCAACAAAACAACAATAAAAAATCATCGGAATCGAACCGGTATTATCGATGATACAGCGTATTCTATTTTCAACACATTTTTAAATTTATTACTTTTATACATATACTAGGTAAAGAAACTATTACGATCGGGTCAAATTTCCGATATGCCGTTTTCGACGGATCTATACGTTTCAGAACCCCCTGAGTCCGAAAAACACGCTTTTAGCTATTGATCTGTCTGTCTGTCTGTCTATCTATCTGTTTGTCTGTCGGTGCCAAGATTTTCTCGGAAAATAGTAGACCGATTTTGTTGCCTCCCTTTAACCTGTTTTTTTTTTGTTTTTTTGTTTTTTAAGATAATGAAATTCCGTACAAAACTATATAAAAATCTTTCATTTCGGGCAACTATTTACGAAGTTACAGATATTCAATTTCTAATATAAGATTACAGGTACATATGATGTCAGAAAGGGATTAATGAGATAAAAATAATAATTTAGTGAAAGTAAGAAAATCTGTTGCCTGTAACACACAAATTTCACTATTACCTCTACCTTCAACATAAATTATTGTTTGATAAAATTAGGCTATGACAAAAAGTTTTTGATCTGCTAAATTAGAGGGTATTGAAATTTTTACATTGATCTACCTTAAGCGGGTTTACATTGCTTTAGTTTATCAAATAAATCGTACTCAAATATTTTCTTTGATCAATTTTCAGGAAAATTAATCTAATTCAATTTTTTTTTTGTTTCTTGATGGACATATGCACAGACATAAAAACGTTTATGAAATACGTAGGAAAGTCGTGTTAGTGGACACACCAGATTTTTTTTTGTGTGTGTTACATACACTATTCTGTTGTTGATATTGATATAGTTTAATACCATAATCAAACATTAAGAAGAAAAAGGCACACAGATCAATTTTTGATAAATATATGTCTAATACTAATATTTAATTTTTGGTAAAGCCAGCTAGTAAACGTTACCAAGCCTTGTCATCATTATCTTGTAATTATTTTCACTTTACAGATTTATTTGTTTATAATCTAATCCATTGTTACTTCAGGTTGTTTATAATATGTTAATACCTGTGTATCAAAGCTTGCAGTCACAAAATTTATAACTAATAAATTACTGAAATGGGAGTGTAATATTGTTGGGGGTAGTAATGGTAAAATCCCTAAAACGTCAATATTGGATGTGCCGTGGTTAACGTCCAAGGGGTTGACCGAAGCGAAGGTTGAACGATTGCGTTAAGTCTGTTGGCTCGGTTGGGTTGGGATACGGCACAGTGGGGCATGTAAGGGAAAACTCGCGACATCGGCTAAAATATTTTTTATTTTTTAGAACTCCAAAAATTAGAGAAATTGTTTTATTGATATCTTCTGAAATTCATGAGGATATTTTCAGATGACAGAACATACATTTTTCACTGTTTTCATTAGATAGTTAAATTAAAAACCTAGTAATTTTGTGAAATTTCGCAGATCTAATTAATAGTATTTTTGTTATTATAGGGTTGCTGATGATTTGTTAGCTGTATGTTTTAGACTTTAGCTCCATTAAAAATGCACTTTGAAAATTCTATAATAGTCCTAGATTGCCAGAAAATAATTTCTAATCAAAGTAGAGCGGTAAGTGAAAGTTATGTGTTGCGCGCATCAGATTTTTTTCTTGATATTAATAAAATAATTTTTATTATGTTATTATTTTATTATGTTACTTAATGGCTAATATTCGACAGAAGAATACTTTGAAAAAGCGACTAAAATTACTATACTCCTTTTTCAAAATAACAGTTGAAAATCAAACAAAAACTAAATATATACACATACCTGCTCAAACTCATTTGGAAATACGCCTCACAGATTTGCGGTTTAGCAAAAAAGACTCACTTACAAAATCTACAATCTTTTTAATCGAAAATCTTCGACAAAATACCAAAACTGTGGGATTCCACTGACAGGGAAACACATTTTAACAGAATGCAGAGCTTACGAAACATTAGTCTATCTGAGGACTTGACAAAAGCTATACAAATCACTTTACAGGATAATACGATTGAAATCGACAAACTATTTTCTTTTCTGAAATGTTCGAAACTTTTTTTTTTTATTTTATTTATTTATGATATTTACAACTGTATTAAAAAATTAAATACATTAATTAAATTTGATAACACAAAATAATAACATGAAATGACTTGTTGAGAAACTACCCACTGGTAGCACTCTAAAAACAAAATGTATTTACAATAAGAGATCTCGAGGCCATCTTCTTTTCAGACGCCTCGGAGGGTTATCAGGAATAGAAGAGGAAGCAAGGTTAGAGACGAGAGGATTCGGATGGTTCTGAAGTTTATTATGGAAGGATTGGTATCTGGATTGGGCCAAATCGGAAACATAAGGAACATTAAGGTCATTATGGATTATTTTATTGGTGACAAAGTAAGGAGCATTGAGGATTTTCCGAAGGATTTTGGATTGTAAGGATTGGATACGAGAGGAATTCGATGGCTTAGTGGAGCCCCAAAGCTCAACTTCGTAAGTCCAAATAGGTCTTATTGTAGTCATGTATATAAGTCTTTTGTAATTAACTGGAAGCTTGGAGCGTTTGTCTAGTAAGTGTTGGAGTAGTCGGAAACGCCGAGCGGTTTCTTGTCGTTTCAGTCTGGTATGAGGATTCCAAGTTAGACGTTTGTCCAAGTGAAGTCCAAGGTATCGGATTTGTTCAACAGGGATAAGTGTGGTATTATTAAAGGATACTGTGGTTCATGAGGTCATAGGTTTACGTCGAAGGGTAAAGGTGATTTGATGGGATTTATTAGAATTTATTTTAATCCTCCAATTTTGACACCACTCTTCAAGGCTTGTTGTTCGAAACTTGAAAATAGAATCTAATTCTTCAACGAAAATGAGACGATAATGACCCTATTGGTTGAAGCCTTAAATTTAATAATAATAAAAAAAAAGACCAATAACCATAGCCCCATGGTACGTCAACAACAAAACTTTACATACCGGCCTAAGACAACCTACTATTGACCAGCACATACGTACTCTCTACTCCAGATTTCATCTTAAACTACACGGTCATCACAATGGATTTCAAGAATATTGCCACGGCTGATTTGCTCATCAGGTGGCAAATGAAAAGGAGCTTGATGAGAGATCTTCTTAAACAGACCAGGGAAGAGTTGCTGTTGGGTACTATTCTTCATCATGCCTATCGTCTAGTTTTGTTTACCGTAACAGCAAATCTGCTGATTGTCACTACCATGCAAGGTGTGGATGAAGTTTTGAAAATAGAATACAATTTTTTTTTCTTTATATTCTAGAGCAAAGCGATTTTATACAATGTTGTTAGGCTCATAATTAATCAAAGCAATATTCCAGAATATGCATAGCTTCTGAGTATTTCATGAAATTATAAAAAGTGAACTAGTTAATATGTGAATTATCGAACCATCACGCTATCAATTATATTATTTCATAAAAGTGTTTTTATGCCGGTAAGTCATATCTTTGGTAATCAAAATCAGACAGCTTTTGACAAATGTGTAGCCAATTGCAATTCGAACATATGTTTTGGTCCATTGTTTAGAATGAAAACCAATTTCTATTTACATATTATATTGGCGTTCCATCAGTGAAGAACACCATATGCAAATTATTCGCACGAGCCGACTAGTTCTAATATAAAATTCAAATGAATCCCATTCACCTATTATATTTTCCTCGCGATGGTTTATATTTTATTACTTAGTCTCTACGTTAAGTGTACCTTAAAAAAAAAAATGAATCAAGTTTGAATAAATTAAAAGAACGATAGAGATGTTCGATCATTAGTGACTAGATGTATATATGCTTTCTCCAGTATTGTCATCCACTGGATTACAGCGCTTGGTTCAATTAATTGATCTTGCAACAATTATTAGAGCTTCAAAATTTATTGTTGTTTTTTTTTTCATTCTGTGTTGTTATCCAGTGATTTAATTAGTCGAAGAAAAAAATGTTTTCTTTAAACGGAGCAATATCAGACGATTCGTATTGTTGAAATTATCACAAGAATTCAATAACAGCTGCAACTATTCTACTTTATTTGTTATTCCAAAAGATTTGATACATAAAATAACAGACTAACTACGAAAAAAAAAAGAAAGAAAAAAAGTCAATTTAATATAATATTCAAATTTAGGAGATCGGGTAAGCTGAGTGAGATGAAAAGTAATTTGAGTTACAGCTGAAGTTTCAACTCCGCAACGGAGTTATTAATCACAGACAGTTAAAGGTTAAATGAACTGGGAGTTTTAATAAGAGGAAGAATATTAATGCCTGGGGAGTTTCGAGACTAATATAAAAAGTATTCTGGACTTATAGAAAATTTAGAAAACTTTTCGATATGAGGCCACTAGTTTGTGAAATTTCATTAACCTATAAGGGCCGAGGAAAACTTTTAACGCTCTAGGAGATAGTTATGATAAATGGTTTTTAACATTTTTTTTTTCAAATCAGGGAATTTCAATTATAATTGCGAATTTAATCATAATATTTCTGCACTTTTTAAACGATTCATAAAAAATGTTAATAACTATAAATTCAGTTCCAGCTATTTCTAAGTACCTTTTGTAAAATCCATCAATAGAAATTTTAACAGATAAAAAAGTATACACCCGACTATTTACAGGTTTGGATATTTAAGTTTTGCTGGATAATAATAATAATCTAAATGACAATCTTGTTGTCTGCAATTGATCTGTTGGCATACACATTACGAACTGTATATATATAGGTTATCTCTTAAGCAGAGGGAAATATCTAAAAGGTTCAGTATCTAACCATTAAGGTTTAATATATTAAACCATCAAGTTCCACTAAAAAATTTATATAAATCATTGCCTAATTTCCAGCAAAAAGTGAGAAATTTAAGGTTTGTGTTTTTTTAAGCGAGTCAAATTTTTTGATGAGTAGTAAGCGATAAAGTAAAAAATATATGATTTAAATAACTAAATATTGCTAGATTTTTTAGATCTTTTTATTGGTAAATAATATATTTTGCCAAACTTAAGGGCACTGAGTACCATATCTGAGTGAGGCTCAATGCATACATACATCGATATAATAAGGCAAAAACTATTTTAAAAACCAAGGAAATGTAACTTGAAGATAAACTTAAATAAAATACAGAAATTCTTAGTAATATATATGTAAGTAATAAAATAAGTAATAAATAAAGAAATAAAAAATAGATTAAAAAGGAAAACATTCATACTTAATTACATATATGATAAACTAAACTAAATTTTATTTAAACGAAAGTAGGACTTCACGTTGAAGTTTCGTTTAAAAAAAAAATTTACAAATTATTTGTGATTATTTCTTTTATCATCCTTCAAATGTAATACATTTACATCACTTTTAGAAAAACTTTCTCGTTTAATAAGCTTTAAGTCCATAGTAATTAAGTTGAGATTTATTAGGAAAAACTTTGAGATTCACCTCAAGTGGTGTAAGGAAATGATGTGATTTCCTATCGAGTCATCTTAAAGCACCCATGTTTTCTGGGAAATAATTACAATCAACTGTTGCAAAGCTTCTATTTCTTGTTGTTTTTTTTTTTGTTTTGTTTTTTATAGAATTTGAATTATAACCTATTAAAGAGAGGATGAAATGCCGAACAATTTCTTCGCATACTGTATGCAGGCCTGATTTTTAGTTTCTGAGATATTTTAAACCATATATAAAATCAATTCAATTAGTCGAGTTTACCCGAGAGTTAAAATCTGACAGACCGATCTAATCCACTCTCCACATAAAAGTGCAAAATGCTCTTAAAGAAGTTATCACTAGAAGAATCAAAAAATTTCAAAAACATATGAATACCCATTTTATTCCCAATTAAATGTTTAGTTAATTTGATAAAGATAATTTGATGAAAAAAGTTGAGGAAAACAGTGGCATCCAAAATTTTGGACTATTTGGCCTATATAACCACATTATTTCTGCATGTTGGGAAAGGAGGTAATGCTTAGTGACCCAATATTTTTGGATGCCACATTTATTGTCGATTGTGTGACCAACCCATCTTACGATTAAAGTGGAGATGAAATGGCTATTCATTCATGAAGTTTTGGCACCTCATTAAATTAATTAATACTTATTATATTTAATCTATATTTGATTAAAAATAAAAATAAAACAAAACCTTTTATATTTGATAAAACAATTACCATCATTGAGCAGTGTTCTATACACATATATATTTTAAAAAATCTTTACAAATAATGTTTTATAGGATTAATATATACATATTGTTTTTTTAAAAAGAAAAAGAATTTCTTAAAATGGCTTTTGGAGCCGAAACGTTAAAAAATAATGATTTTTAAATGTTTGTAAAACTTGTTTAAATGTATAATGAATGAATGTGAGGTTAAAAAAGGTTTTGATAGTGAATAATTAAAATAAAGTAATTATTAAAAAATCTCATAAAAAATATGAATAAGCTAACTTAGTTTTGTTGGTTTATCACATATTTTTTTTTTAAACTTATTTAATGACAAATATTACAATCAGTCTCAAGGACATTTATAATACTGTTCAGAGATCACATTCACACTCTATGTACAATAAATAAAATAAATTATACAGAAAAATAATGAGTTCTGCGCATGCGTTAGCCCTAGTTAAACATACGTCAAGTCGTCTCTTATAAAAATCTCATTTATCAGTGGCAGTATACAAGTTTAATGTGAACAATTAGTGTTATCAGTTATATTAACAATTACGTTTATACTGGACAAAAAAAATAAGGTGAGTAATCACTTATTTACAACACAAGAGTGAACAGTGTAAATAGACCTTAGGTTAGTTAGATAACGGCCAGCCATAAGCTGCAACAGTCGTTAATACCAGTGGGCTAGATCCCTCCGTCGGAGGCAGATCTGTGCTCTCCAAGAGCGCGTCTATATTTTCGTGTTCAATAAAATTTTTTTTTTTTCCTCTCTTCACTTTTATCAATTTTTCTTTTAAAAATAAATATGAAATGCGATATTATCACATGCTAATGTCGAGTAAGGGCAAAAACACTAGGTCCAGGAGCCTGGATACTACAATTAGTTCTCCCATTAAAAAAAAGACAAGGCATTCGAAAAGAAACACTCCACCAGCCACACCAGGGAGCTCCATAGAAGAAGTGGAACCCCAACCTGGCTCCTCACAACAACCCAACAATTATGAGACAACTCAAGCTATGGGTGAAGAATCGCCGTTTTTCACTTCGAATCCATTTGAAGTGCTTTCAAATATAAACAACGAACAAATGGAAGCAGCATCCATCCCCAGAGAACCCAAACCCCCACCAATATTTGTTAGAAATATTAAAAATTTTCAATTGATGTGTAATCAATTGAATAATCTGGTAGGTTCAGGAAAATATTTATGCCAAAGCCGCACCAATGACACTAAGTTAATGCCCGACACTCCAGAAACCTATAGAAAAATCATAAAATATTTATCTGACACCAAGGCTGATTACCACACGTATCAACTGCGTCAAGAGAGGGCGCTCAGGGTCGTTATCAGAAGACTGCACCCATCTACGCCAACAGATGCTATAAAAGAAGAGCTCACGGGTATGGGATTCCATGTTCGCCAGATAGTGAACATATTTAAGGAGGATAGAGAACAGCCTGGAATAAAAAATAAAATACCTCTTCCACTATTCTTCGTTGACCTTGACCGAACACCTGATGTCGAAAACATCTACAAGGTCACACGCCTTTATTATACAAGCGTTGTTGTAGAAAAGCCCTACAGCAAGCGCGACATCGTTCAATGCCATAACTGCCAGGCTTATGGCCATACGAAACGGTATTGTCATCACATTCCTAGATGTGTGAGGTGTGGTGAGCAACACAAAACAGAGGACTGTAGGAAGTCTAGAACTTCACCTGCAGTATGCGCTTTATGCCACCAAGGACACCCAGCCAACTACAAGGGTTGTCAAACTTACAAAGATTTGAAAACACGAATGTACGCAACGCCTAGAGAAGAAGGGACATCCAGGCCACCAAGACAACCCTATAGAACAGTGAACGGAAGAGTGTCCTATGCTCAGATGTTCAAAGGAGACACTGTAAACACTCAATCTCAGGCCCTGCCACAAGAATCTAAACCTCAAGAATTCACACATCAACCTCAAGACCCATATCCCTCCATCCCTGAACGTAGGTTAAATACTCACACATTCATTCCTCCTCCTTCCAATTCCACTGACCTCACAAGCCTATTGACATCTTTCCTTTCCGAATTTAGATCTCTCATTACCCCCCTTATTTCGCTACTTACCAATGTTATATCCAACCTCATTCCACTGCCAAGAAATCCATAAATGTCCTCAACCAAATTCCTCTCCATTCTCCTCTGGAATGCGAATGGTATTCGGAACCACATCAACGAACTGACAATCTTATTACATGACAAAAACATCGACATAGCACTAATAACTGAAACTCGACTAACCAACAAACGACAAATCAACGTGCCCGGCTACAATATTTATCGAACCGACCATCCTGATGGAACAGCACATGGTGGCACTGCCATAATTATCCATCGATCCGTTTCCCATCATTTGTTTCCCTTACCAAGCCATAATTTCCTACAATCCACAGCCGTAATAATCCAAACACCCCTTTACCCAATAACACTAGTTGCGGCATATTCCCCACCTAAAACACCCATTTCCGAATCCCAAATAATTTCCTTCCTGAATTCCTTAGGACACCACTTCCTCCTAGGTGCAGATCTAAATGCAAAACACCAGCAATGGGGAGCCAGATCCACAAATTCCCGAGGCCGAACATTGCTATCTGCACTTAATTCCCATCGCAGCAACATCCTTTCACCTAATACACCCACATACTGGCCAACAGATCCCAACCGCAATCCCGACCTTCTAGACTTTTTCCTCCACAAAGGTCTAGGATCACTACACTGTTCTATTTCAAGGTTTGATGATCTTTCCTCAGACCATAGTCCTCTAGTCCTAACCGTTTCCACATCTCCCATTCCCAAATCATCCCCACCTTCATTTATCAGGGGGCCAGTTAACTGGAACCTTTTCCGTCAAATACTGGAAGATAATATTGACCTCAGAGTTTCCTTAAAAACACCTGAAGACCTCGACGATGCAGTGCATTCCTTCACTACCCTGATCCAGCAAGCAGCTTGGACTGCATCCTCACCTGATCGTCCCAAAAAATACCATAACATAAATCCTTTACCTCAAGATCTATTGGACCTAATCCATAGCAAACGTTGCTCTAGGACCCTTTGGCAAAGAACTAGGCATCCTGATGACCGGAAATCGTATAATTATTATTCCAAACAGGTAAAAAAGAAACTGGAAACTTTTAAAACCCAATCCTACAATTCCTACCTCTCCTCATTATCCGCTAGTGATAACTCCCTCTGGAACGTAACCAAAAAAATCCTTAAATTCCAGTCCATTTCCCATCCACTTCGCCGTGATGATGGTTCCTGGGCTTCGTCAGATGCGAATAGAGCAGAGGAGTTTGCTAAACATTTATCCTACACATTCACCCCTCACCCCGAACTCCATCCCAGCCACACTGCTGAAGTTGAAGAATTCCTCTCTTCACCAATTCCTCTCTCTCTACCTCCAAAACCTGTTAACCCCTCTGAGGTCAAATTCCTTATAAACAAATTAAAACCCCGAAAATCCCCTGGATATGATCTCCTCACTTCACAAATCCTCAGACAACTTCCCAAAAAAGCAATCATATTCCTTACCTATCTATACAACTGCATCCTTCGCACAACCAACTTTCCTTTGGTGTGGAAACATTCCATAATCATCCTGTTTCCAAAACCAGGTAAACCTGTTAATAACACATCATCCTATAGACCGATAAGCTTACTCCCGATCCTCTCAAAAATCTTTGAGAAAATCCTTCTCAAACGCATCCTACCCATAATCGAATCCCACAACATCCCTTCTCATCAGTTTGGATTCCGCTCAAGACATTCCACTGTCCAACAAGGCCTTCGTGTTGTGGACCATATATCCTCTGCACTTGAAAACAAGCATTATTGCACTGGTGCCTTTCTGGACGTAGCACAAGCTTTCGACCGGGTGTGGCACGATGGCTTGCTTTTCAAGCTCAAAACCCATTTACCCCAATCCTTATACCTAGTCCTCAAATCCTACCTCTCAAATCGTTCCTTTCAAGTCCGTTGTGACACCGCATTCTCCACTTACTATCCAGTTGAGGCTGGTGTTCCACAAGGCAGTGTCTTGGGCCCAGTTCTCTATATCCTCTTCACTTCCGATATCCCTTCCAATCCCGATACATTTCTAGCTACATTTGCTGATGATACTGCCATTCTATCTTCCCACTCAGATCCTCAAATAGCATCTCTAAACCTACAATCTCACCTCTCTTTGATTGAGCAGTGGTGCAACAACTGGCGCATCAAAATCAATGAATCAAAATGCAAACATATCACTTTTACCCTGCGACGCAGATCCTGTCCGTCAATCCTTTTTAATTCAATTCCACTTCCCTACTCAGACACAGTCCGTTACCTTGGCTTCCTTCTTGACAAAAGACTAACTTGGAACCCACATACCAGACTTAAAAGACAAGAACTTAACCGACGATATGGCCAGCTGTATAGATTACTAAGTAGGACATCCCATCTTTCGATTGAAAATAAACTTTTAATCTACAAGACCATACTGAAACCTATCTGGACCTACGGACTTGAACTGTGGGGAACTGCTAAACATTCGAATATCAAACGCATCCAATCCTTCCAGTCCAAAGTACTTAGAACAATAGTCAATGCCCCATATTATGTCACAAACAAGACCCTACACCATGACCTTAACATCCCATTTGTCCTCGACATCATCCCAACCAGATTCTCAAACTTTCACCAAAACCTTATCCATCATCCAAATCCTCTAGCTCAATCCCTATCCAGCTCCCTTCATCCCTACAATCCTCCACGAAGGTTAAAACGGCAGTGGCCCAGAGATCTCTTGTAAATATGCTTCTGGAGTCCTGGCAATGGCCAGCTTCTCCACTCATGTCCCGAGCGTCTGTGGCTCTAGTGCCCTCTTTCAGTCTCCATTGGCTTCTAATACCAGTGATGCGGCTGGAAAAGTGGCACTGGAATCTCCTGGAGTCTTGCTTTGCCTTCCACATGTGGGGGAAAAAGCCTGGCTCGGAGATTCTTGGGCGAATGTATATATTGTATATAGGTATGATTGTGTTTATAAGTTTCTTTTTATGTTATTGTTTATTTTTTTTTCTTTTATTTTCTTTCTTCATCAGTATTATTTATTTACTTTTTATATTTATATTTATTTCTCTATTATTTGTATATATTGTTTGAATGAGAACTCTTAGCCCTAATACTTATAGCCCTCCAGTGGCTGATTGTATTATTATTCAATAAATAGATAAAAAAAAAAAAAAAAAAAAAAAAAAAAAAAGAAAAATAATATATATACAATAAATAAGAATAAAATAACCTAAAACTCCATAAATTCCTACATCCTACATACCTCCTCATTATCCGTTCCTACCTAACTGATAGATACTCAAAAGTCAATCACAATAATGCTTATTCATCTCTCTTTTCCCAGTCCGCTGGTGTTCCTCAAGGTAGTATCCTTGGTCGTATCCTTTACACAGTTTATACAGCTGACACCCCAACCTATCCTAACACTGTTATTACCACGTATGCCGATGATACATGTGTCCTATCCGTTAATAATGACCCAACCATTGCATCCCAAACTCTTCAATCGCACATCAGAAGCCTTGAAGAATAGTGTCAAAACTGGAGGATTAAAATAAATTCTAATAAATCCCATCAAATCACCTTTACCCTTCGACGTAAACCTATGACCTCATGTCCCACAGTATCCTTTAATAATACCCCACTTATCCCTGTTGAACAAATCCGATACCTTGGACTTCACTTGGACAAACGTCTAACTTGGAATCCTCATACTAGACTGAAACGACAAGAAACCGCTCGGCGTTTCCGACTACTCCAACACTTACTAGACAAACGCTCCAAGCTTCCAGTTAATTACAAAAGACTTATATACATGACTACAATAAGACCTATTTGGACTTACGAAGTTGAGCTTTGGGGCTCCACTAAGCCATCGAATTCCTCTCGTATCCAATCCAAAATCCTTCGGAAAATCCTCAATGCTCCTTACTTTGTCACCAATAAACTAATCCATAATGACCTTAATGTTCCTTATGTTTCCCAATCCAGATACCAATCCTTCCATAATAAACTTCAGAACCATCCGAATCCTCTCGCCTCTAACCTTGCTCCCTCTTCTATTCCTGATAACCCTCCGAGGCGTCTGAAAAGAAGATGGCCTCGAGATCTCTTATTGTAAATACATTCTGTTTTTAGAGTGCTACCAGTGGGTAGTTTCTCAACAAGTCATTTCATGTTATTATTTTGTGTTATCAAATTTACTTAATGTATTCAATTTTTTAATACAGTTGTAAATATCATGAACAAATAAAAAAAAAACCTAAAAATAAATAAATAAAAAGAACACATACCTATATACAATATTTATAATCTGGCGAGAGAACTCCAAACCAGACATGTCCCTCCAACTGTGGAGGGAAAAGCATGACTTCTCTCTCAACCGCGTCACTGGTGGTAAACCCAGTTATCATAAATTAATTAATTTTTATCGAAAGACAACCAATTTATGAGAATTTTCGTAGATAAGAAGTTGTAGATTAGGATATGAAAAAGCCATTCATTTTTACACATTTGTTAAATACACATGTTAATAATTTGATAAAAAGGGTGTTTAACGCGAACTATAGGTTTTGTTCTGTTCCAACTACTGTGTAACGGAACGACGTACGGAATTTGATATCATCGCTGTCTCATTCGGAAGTTCATTTCATCTTAGAGCGGTGAGTGGTTGCCAACTTGTTAATTACTCTAGGCTTCCTTTTGATCGGCCGCTTCTTGGAAACGCCATCATTTTCTGGCATTCGTTGGCACTTTCTTCTCGGAAACTAAAAAAAAAAAAGAAAGAGGAGAGGGAAGGGAGAACTCAAGGTGAAAAAAGTTGGGTAATGAAAGCTAGGACTAAGCCCGGCTTAGGAGCCTCAACTTCCATTTCTTTAAATTTTCCTCCTTACGACTCTGCCTTTTATTTCTCTTATTTCAGTTTTCTTTTCTTTTCTTTTTTTCTCTTTTTGTGAACCTTGGCGCTATTTATCATGTTTTCATAAAAACAGATTGTCTTAATGGGAGTAAGCTTTGCAATAGAGAGTCTAATGATACCGCAAATGACTCGTGTACATTTTATATTTTAAATTTAATCAAATATAAATTTCAAAAATTAATAATTTAAAGGCCAATATATGAGGTACATTAATCTGCCCTACATATAACCTTACTTAAATTACAATATATTTTTTTTAAAAATTAGGTGGTCTCAAAACGGACAATGTGAAGATCATCATGGTTATTTAGAACTATACTAGCCCTGCATTAAATAGCCATACAATGTACTGTTTTCGAACTTATTTGGGAACAAAGAATAACACTGAAATATAACAATACAGCAAATATAAATGGGTATTAAAAATTATATTAAAATTTATTTTTCAAATGAAATAAAAATAGGTAATACCAGAGAGCCTTTAGAATGAGAAGATTTTGCAAGGAACAAATACTTAGGCTCAAATTGATCATAAAATATCACAGGACTATAACCCAGAGAAATCTCTAATCTCCTTCTTAGACTTCAAAAAGGCCTATGATTCCATAGAAGGGGAAATGTTTGCTCGAAATTCTGAGGGAATAAGGAGTACAAAAAAAAAACAAACAATGGGGTTGATAAAAACTGATTCTGAATAATACCAATTCATAAATAATACCAATACCATAATACCAAAAATTCCACTGACTAATAAGTAAATCATTCCAAATAAACACGTTCATAGAAGAAAGAATAGCCAAACTGGCAAAAATAAGACGGAACTTCACCTCTAGAAATAACTACAACAAGAAATATTTGCCCTCTAATGAAAAATAGAGCACTACAGTATAGCAGTAAGTCCAGTGATACTCTATGGTATGGAAACAATCAGCCTTACGAGCCTAGATTAAATCCTGAAGGCTGAGAGGGAAATTCTGTGGGTATAGGCGAAAATCCAATGAAGAAATATATAGGAATTAGGAAGATCTGGAAACGGTCATCAGGACCAGGAGACTGAGATTCTACGGGCACATTGTCAAAATGATGAGACATTAAACAAGAAAATTCTTGTGGGGAGGGAGGGAGAGGCGAGAGAGAAAATGGACTAAGGAAGAACGAGAGGAACAGTCCAGAAAGATGAAAGAGTATTGGAGTGGAAGGAAGGCGGGAGGTGAGAAGAAGAACAAGAAATGATATTCGCGTGGTCCTTGCTGGCCGATTCCTGGAAAAATGAATAGAATACAAATAAATTACACCTTATTTTCATAAGGTCAATCAACAATACAACTAAAATACAGAAGAAATACAGTTTCTTCGGAGAAAAACCACTTCACTTGATTTAAATTCCCTTAAACCTCAGCATTGGTAATTAATTGATTTACATTGCTAGCCACTCACCAATCATTCTGTCATAAGATTAAACAATTTACCCTTACTATCTAGAGTTCCAGTATTCCTCCAGTGAACGTGATGGCCGGGTACGTTGGGGCATGGATCACAGAATGTCTGGTTTTGAATGTTGTGGGTTCATTTCCCACTTGGGCAATTTACCATTTGTTTCTCTTTGGCTTCGGGAAATAAATCCTGGTGCTCCCATTCCTGGCAGCCTCTAACTAGACATGCCGCACTAGTAACAGTACCATTATCTAGAATACTGAAAAAAAAAGAAGAAGATATAGTTGTGTAAATAAAATAAGTATATAAACAACTATGCAGTATTAAATACTGTGCTTTGTGATTGACAAAGATCACTGAGTTACGAAAAACAATGAATTGAAAATTGTTTTTTACAGATTTAAATTACAACCAATTTATTTAAGAAGCTTACCATTGATCAATAAAAGGATCTTCAACGTAGTGATTTCACCCATTCCTCCATTTTAGATATTTTTATTGATGTATGAATAATTTTCCTTAGTGCTTAAACGACCACTACTTTTTAAATAATCCAATGGCTTCCATTATGGTATTCAATCAACATTATGAATAGAAGTTTAAAAGAATATTAAAATGATCAATCATAAATAAACGGAAAGAGAATGTCTTCGAAATGATATAAATTAGCCCTGAATTGGGAAATGCAAGAAGCGAGCGGAAGCAGGGCCGGGGAGGTGTGAAAGGAAGACAAAGGGCGGAGGCACAAAAGGCGATGCCAATTAACATTCTTTCAACAACCGCCCCCAAGGTGGCCTAAACAGCAAAGTAAGAGAACTTTAAATTGATTCCCTCCCAGATTTAATCACTTCCTTCTACTTGGTCCGGTCTACTTCCTTATCTCCCCAACAATAACACGTTTTAAATCAACTTCCACCCTCCCTCCCCCTACTCCTTCTCTTCTTTTTCCATGTCCTCTCTCTAATCGTGTAAGTACAGCCAACGACTGTCTATCAACTAGCAATCCAGTCTCTATCTGGGTTATGTTTTGCTTCGAAAACAATACCTTCTACCAATGTGGCTAATGTTAACTCAAGTTAAAGTTCAACAGTATTTCTCTCAACTGATTTAAGAAATGGGTTGAATTTCCTAAATCAGTGATCGGCAAACTCTTTATTAACTATGGTAAGAACTACGCCTAATGTTGACATAAGTCTTTAAAATGGGAGGAGATGGTCCGGGGTGGCGGTCATAAATAGGCTGAATAGTGGCAAAACTATTTTATTAAAAGCCAACGTTTCGGCCCGAATTTGCAGGTCTTCTTCAGGGCTAGAACGGACAAGATACAAAAAGATGGAGAATGGTGGAAGTTACATAATGTTATGACAAAATATTATAAACAATGTGAATAAGCTTATTAAAATTATAAACAGTGAGTACATTAAAATATAAACAGCTAAGCTAAGTAACAAGATCCTAAACTGAAGTAAATAGATAGTAACAATTGTTGTAGTGTAATATATAATATATGCATATATGAATATACTTCTACAGATCTACAAGAGAGTTCGAAAGAAAAGGAAAAAGTATATAATATGAAATAATAGACATAAAGGAATGTGGAGAAAGAAAAAAAGTCTTTTTCTCAGCTGATTTAAGAAATTAATTGTATTTCCTGAACCAACGCAAACTCTGGTTCATGAATCAAGTGTAGCAGTATCAGAGAGCGCTGCATCTCACACCTCTTTAATTGCTTGTAAATACAGTGTTTATGAATTATAGTAAAAAAAAAAAAAAATTAATTGACGGATAAACGAAATGATCCATATAATTAAAACATACTCGTTTTCGTTTTGGGTTCTATTTTTGTTCATTGAAAAGTAAAAATGACATTTTTGACAAGAATTAAACAGCTCCTGAATTTTATTTATTTATTTATACATGTTTTGGGCTCTTCAACCACTTGGGTCATTTTCGCCCTATATTACAATTTGATGAATTACTACACACATAACTCAACTATAGCTAAGAAATAAAATTTAACGTTTGAAAAGTTAAGAATAATTACAGATGATTATGATATTACAATTGAACTAAAATTATAAAAATTGAAACTTAAAGATTTAATAGAAGAATAAGATTACAGAGACAATAAAAATAAAGATTAATGTTATTAAGAATAAAAGCTAAAAAATACATTTTTAAGTAATAAAAATTAATACTAATAGACGCGAAGTTAAAGAATACAGTTTAAAAATTAGAAAGTACAAGCACCATTAAAATTAAACATTAAAGATTAGAGAAAGATAAGCTAACAGTTAACAAGGATATTTAAATAAAATGTTAATAATTCCAGGAATATAATCTAAAAATACAGTTTAAAAAACAAAATTAATATTAAAAGAAGAAAAGTTAGGAAGTACAATTTAAATATTAAAAATTAAAAGAAAAAAAATTAACAGGTATATTTACAATTTAAAGATTTAACTAAATTAAAGCTCCTGAATTAAGTCTAGTATTAATCGAATTATTGAAGTATATTATTTTCCAATTTATTAATGTTGTTTACTAATATTATGAACGGTTATTTTTAAATATTTTTGTTACTAAGTAATTAATTATTCGCACAAATGTTTTTTTTTTTAAATATTTCTTCATTGAGTATTACAACAATCTGTCTCTTGGACAACATTATTTTAAATAAATTATTTAATATGATTATTTTCTGTAGTAAATTTGAAATAAATTCTTAATATAATTCTTATCCTCACTGCTCCTTACTTTGTCACAAACAAAATCATCCATAACGACCTTAATGTTCCTTATGTTTCTGACCTGGCCCAATCCAGATACCTATCCTTCCATAACAAACTTCAGAACCATCCAAACCGTCTCGTTTCTAACCTTGCTTCCTCTTCGATCCCTGACAACCCTCAGAGGCGTCTGAAAAGAAGATGGCCTCGAGATCTCCTTTTGTAAATACATTTTTAGAGTGCTACCAATGGGTAGTTTCTCAACAAGTGATTTCATGCTATTTTATTCCTTTTTTCACATTTACTGAATGTATTTTTACTTGTAATACAGTTGTAAATATCATCAATAAAAAAATAAATAAATAAATAACATAATTCTTATGATTTTTCATATTTTATATAGTTTATCTAAATAAAGGAACCAGTCTCTTATTCTATATCTGATAACTTATTTTATGGTAACACAACAAACGAAATGAAAAATGAACAGTAACGACCTGAGTGACGAATGACAACTGTTGTTTTTTTGAGAATCGTATATTTAGATGGCTTTGGTATATAGAGGTGAAGAAGTGAAGAAAATTTATGAAATAAATATGGAAGATGAGCATAGATGGGAGATTGGGAAGCGGTCGACCTGAGGCAACATGGCTCAATTAGATTGAGAACGGTTTTAGCAGAAGCTAACCTGGAAATACCCTTATTAAATAATAACAAAAACACATCTTCGCAGTTTAATTTTTAACAAATTGGCTCTCCGAAAAATTTCCGATCGTTGTAATGTTGATATTTGATTCTTTTCACCAATTATTTTACTACTGACTAATTGTAGAGCACTGTCCTAAGAATTACATTACATGTAATGTAATTTTATTGTTTTGTGTTAGGGTTGCTTAGTTAACCCTACCGGAACTTAACAGACTTAGTTACTGTTGTTATATAATTGTTCAAAACTATATATAATTGTATGTATGGAACCACTGGGCAAGTAACGAATCATAATCATTCACGAAGTGACAAGTTGGGCTCTTTTTAATGTGGCTTGATGTACGTAATTACTTAGGGCTTTACAATTTTAGCACCTCTCAATAGACTAAATAATTACTCCGACAAACATGTCTGCCGACCAAGATGTTTTTCCCTAATCTCACTGTAGACATGACAGTACCCCAGGGAGGAAAAATATATAGATATGATGAGGAATTGAATATTTTTGAACTCAGATCATTCATCTCTTTGTTAGTCAAAAATCTCTAAATTCTGAAAACAAATCGAGAATTACTGAAGTCCGCATCCTTTTCCATTTCCTCGATATCTTCATGCATCTCTAGGAATTTTACTTTACTCCATTGGTCTTAGTTACACATTGTTCCGAAATAAAATCCAAACCAGTTATAAAATATTTTTATATGACCTTAAGTTATTCCTTAAAATATATAGAATTTTAAGCAATAAACTGAAATCGCGTATTTTGTAAAAAAAAATAATTAAAATTTAGGGATTTATTTAAAACTTTTTCAAGAGTAATAAAACCTTTATTTACGACTGCTAAAACAATTCATTATCAACTTATAGATTGAGAAAAAAAATCTCAAGACAATTCTCTTGTTTCTTAGATCTCTACTCTCTGTAATGAAATTTTCTTAACTATCACATATTATGAGATGACTTTTTTTTTTTACGAATATTTTAAGTGTTCTTTGTTTGACTTTTAATCTTCTGGATTTAGATTTCATAATACTGTGTGATCATAAAATATCCTTGTGGTATACCGAAACTTAAATGAGTTTGACTTTGAAGATTTTGATCTTGATAGCGTTTAGTAAAATTTGGTATGGAGTAAACTAGACCTGGGCACTCTTGAAATAATTTATTTCTGAAATAATTCACATGGTTATTCCACGAATGAATTATTTCGGGAATAACGGTTATTTCTGAAATAATATTTCAAACAGTCAACGAAATAATCTCGATGGAATAACTCTGAATTTATTTCTGAAATAATTATTTCACTATTTGAACATTCTTTGGAATAATGTAAATTATTTCGAAATGAATTATTTCTGAAATAAATTATTTCATAACTATTATTTCAGGATTATTTATTTCATAAATAAATTATTGCATAAAATCAAGAAATAAATATTTCAGAAATAACGTTGTTCTGAAATAACATAAAAAAATTACCAATATGCACCATGTTTTCGGGGGCGCTTTTTATGAAAATACTGTCGAATTTGAGATTGCGCCACCCCCTCCCCACCCCCCATCAACTTTTTGTAACTTTTCGGATTTTATCCATATCAGGGTCGACTATTATGTTTTCGGGGGCGCTTTTTATGAAAATACGGTCGAATTTGAGATTGCGCCCCCCCCCCCCACCCTCTCACATCAACTTTTTGTAACTTTTCTGAAATAATCGATATCAGGGTCGAATATTATGTCTTCGGGGGTGCTAATTATAAAAATAATGTCGAATTTGATATTGCACCACCCCCTCCCCACCCCCCATCGACTTTTTGTAACTTTTCAGATATAATCGATATCAGGGTCGACTTTTATGTTTTCGGGGGCGCTTTTTATGAAAATACTGTCGAATTTGATATTGCACCACCCCCTCCCCACCCCCCATCGACTTTTTGTAACTTTTCAGATATAATCGATATCAGGGTCGACTTTTATGTTTTCGGGGGCGCTTTTTATGAAAATACTGTCGAATTTGATATTGCACCACCCCCTCCCCACCCCCCATCGACTTTTTGTAACTTTTCAGATATAATCGATATCAGGGTCGACTTTTATGTTTTCGGGGGCGCTTTTTATGAAAATACTGTCGAATTTGATATTGCACCACCCCCTCCCCACCCCCATCGACTTTTTGTAACTTTTCAGATATAATCGATATCAGGGTCGACTTTTATGTTTTCGGGGGCGCTTTTTATGAAATTATGTCGAATTTGATATTGCGACCCCCTCCCCACCCCCATCGACTTTTTGTAACTTTTCAGATATAATCGATATCAGGGTCGACTTTTATGTTTTCGGGGGCGCTTTTTATGAAAATACTGTCGAATTTGATATTGCACCACCCCCTCCCCACCCCCATCGACTTTTTGTAACCTTTCAGATATAATCGATATCAGGGTCGACTATTATGTTTTCGGGGTAGCTTATTATGAAAATATGGTCTAATTTGAGATTGCGCCCCCTCCTGCCCCCCCCCAATCGACTTTTAGTAACCTTTCGGATTTAATTGATATCAGGGTCGCCTATTATGTTTTCGGGGTAGATTATTACGAAAATTCGGTCGAATTTGAGATTGCGCCTCCCTCCCCCCCCTCAATCGACTTTTAGTGACTTCTCCGATGTAATCGATATCAGGGTGGTCTTTTATGTTTTTGGGATATCTTTTTCAAATTCTACCGTATTTTCTTAATTAGCTACCCCGAAAACATATTAGTTGATCCTGGTATCGATTGAATCTGAAAAGTTACAAAAAGTCGATGGGGGGTGGGGAGGGGATGGTGCAATATCGAATTCGACATTATTTTTATAATTAGCGCCCCGTAAAGACATAATATTCGACCCTGATATCGATTATTTCAGAAAAGTTACAAAAAGTCGATGGGGGTGGGGAGGGGGTGGTGCAATATCAAATTCGACATTATTTTTATAATTAGCGCCCCCGAAAACATAATAGTCGACCCTGATATCGATTATATCTGAAAAGTTACAAAAAGTCGATGGGGGTGGGGAGGGGGTGGTGCAATATCAAATTCGACATTATTTTTATAATTAGCGCCCCCGAAAACATAATAGTCGACCCTGATATCGATTATATCTGAAAAGTTACAAAAAGTCGATGGGAGGGTGGAGGGGGGGCGCAATATCAAATTTGACATTATTTTTATAACTAGCGCCCCCGTAAACATAATAGTCGACCCTGATATCGATTATATCTGAAAAGTTACAAAAAGTCGATGGGGGTGGGGAGGGGGTGGCGCAATATCAAATTCGACAGTATTTTTATAATAAGCGCCCCCAAAAACATAATAGTCGATACTGATATCGATTAAATCTGAAAAGTTACAAAAAGTCGATGGGGGGTGGGAGGGGGTGGCGCAATCTCAAATTCGACATTATTTTTATAACTAGCGCCCCCGAAACATAATAGTCGACCCTGATATCGATTATATCTGAAAAGTTACAAAAAGTCGATGTGGGGTGGGGAGGGGATAGCGCAATATCAAATTCGACATGATTTTCATAAATAGCGCCCCCGAAACATAATAGTCGACCCGGATATCGATTATATCTGAAAAGTTACAAAAAGTCGATGGGGGTGGGGAGGAGGTGGCGCAATCTCAAATTCGACATTATTTTTATAACTAGCGCCCCCGTAAACATAATAGTCGACCCTGATATCGATTATATCTGAAAAGTTACAAAAAGTCGATGGGGGGTGGGGAGGGGGTGGCGCAATCTCAAATTCGACAGTATTTTTATAACTAGCGCCCCCGAAACATAATAGTCGACCCTGATATCGATTATATCTGAAAAGTTACAAAAAGTCGATGGGGGGTGGGAGGGGGTGGCGCAATCTCAAATTCGACATTATTTTTATAATAAGCGCCCCGAAAACATAATAGTCGACCCTGATATCGATTATATCTGAAAAGTTACAAAAAGTCGATGGGGGGTGGGGAGGGGGTGGCGCAATCTCAAATTCGACATTATTTTTATAACTAGCGCCCCGTAAACATAATAGTCGACCCTGATATCGATTATATCTGAAAAGTTACAAAAAGTCGATGGGGGTGGGGAGGGGGTGGCGCAATCTCAAATTCGACATTATTTTTATAATAGCGCCCCGAAACATAATAGTCGACCCTGATATCGATTATATCTGAAAAGTTACAAAAAGTCGATGTGGGGTGGGGAGGGGGGGCGCAATCTCAAATTCGACATTATTTTTATAACTAGCGCCCCCGTAAACATAATAGTCGACCCTGATATCGATTATATCTGAAAAGTTACAAAAAGTCGATGGGGGGTGGGGAGGGGTGGCGCAATCTCAAATTCGACATTATTTTTATAACTAGCGCCCCGTAAACATAATAGTCGACCCTGATATCGATTATATCTGAAAAGTTACAAAAAGTCGATGGGGGGTGGGGAGGGGGTGGCGCAATCTCAAATTCGACATTATTTTTATAATTAGCGCTCCCGAAGACATAATATTCGACCCTCATATCGATTATATCTGAAAAGTTACAAAAAGTCGATGGGGGGTGGGGGGGGTGGCGCAATCTCAAATTCGACATTATTTTTATAACTAGCGCCCCGTAAACATAATAGTCGACCCTGATATCGATTATATCTGAAAAGTTACAAAAAGTCGATGGGGGGTGGGGAGGGGGTGGCGCAATCTCAAATTCGACATTATTTTTATAACTAGCGCCCCGTAAACATAATAGTCGACCCTGATATCGATTATATCTGAAATGTTACAAAAAGTCGATGTGGGGTGGGGAGGGGGTGGCGCAATCTCAAATTCGACATTATTTTTATAACTAGCGCCCCCGTAAACATAATAGTCGACCTGATATCGATTATATCTGAAAAGTTACAAAAAGTCGATGGGGGGTGGGGAGGGGGTGGCGCAATATCAAATTCGACAGTATTTTCATAAATAAGCGCCCCCGAAAACATAATAGTCGACCCAGATATCGATTATATCTGAAAAGTTAAAAAAAGTCGATGGGGGGTGGGGAGGGGGTGGTGCAATATCAAATTCGACAGTATTTTTATAAATAGCGCCCCCGAAACATAATAGTCGACCCTGATATCGATTATATCTGAAAAGTTACAAAAAGTCGATGGGGGGTGGGGAGGGGGTGGTGCAATATCAAATTCGACATTATTTTTATAATTAGCGCCCCCGAAGACATAATAGTCGACCCTGATATCGATTATTTCAGAAAAGTTACAAAAAGTTGATGTGGAGGTGGGGGGGGGGCGCAATCTCAAATTCGACCGTATTTTCATAATAAGCGCCCCCGAAAACATAATAGTCGACCCGGATATAGATTATATCTAAAAGTCGATCGGAATGATTATTTCAGATTTCACATTATTCCTGAAATAATCATTTCAGATATCGTTATTCCTGAAATAATTTATTCCCGAAATAACTATCGAGGTTTATTTAGGGATTTATTCCGGGAATATTTTTCAAATAAATTCTGCCCAGGTCTAGAGTAAACAAGTGTTACTTTTAGGGCATGGTATCTTCCGATTTATTAAGTCTATTTATTTATGTTTACAGTTCATTGCTTTTTGATTGATGCCTTAGATATTTAAATTTATATATATATATATATATATATATATATATATATATATATATTATATATATATATATATATATATATATATATATATATATATATATATATATATATATATATATATATATATATGGGCTAGGTAATCAAAGTTAAGCAACGTCGAACCTTACCCCGTGTCCTCGTGCGCCTGCTGACTCCGAACAGCCATAATCCACGGATCTACACCGATGTGTCACTGTCCTTGAACCCGAGAAAAAAAATATTTAAGGGACTCGTCCCAGAATAAATAAAGCATTATTATTATTATATATGCTGTGAGTTAAGAAGGTACATTCCGAATATTCCATTACAACTTTTTAATACAAACATAATTCGAATAATTATTGTTAACAGCCAATCGTTTTGAACTATATGTCTGAAAAAAAAGCGATAAAAATAGGAGGCATGTCATCAATAAAATAATTCCGATCCTTAAGGGGCATTAGTGGAGAACAGTTTAGATTTTATTCTAAGAGCCTATAGAGATGCGGACAGAAGAATAAACAGGCCATAGGCCGCTGGGAAGGCATTAAGGCTATCGCTGCCAGGGCAGTAACTCACTGGAGAGATTACACTTCCAGCCAGCAGATATCTTCCCCCCCTCTCATCTCCACTTTTCTTATTACCATAACTCCAACATCAGGATAACGCTCCTTTTATTTATTTTTCATCTAGTCTTCATCGATATACGCTTGTGATAAATTATACCAACGGTTTCTTAGTAAGCGAATCCATCGCAAAAATCAATAATACTTTAACCATTTTGATTGACACATTAGACATCAAGAGTCAAAAATTACCCTATTCGATTTTAGAATGTCGGATTTATTGCCAAGATTTCAGATTTTTCTTTAGCTATTATTCATATCGTCATGTAACGTGGGGATGTAATTTTCGTTGCTTTGATTTTCTGGCTAAAATAATGAAGTGTTCACACAATGTATTTTTGTACCAAAAATTATTTGAAGTATGTAAGTTGCCAGCAGAAATTCATATTTACATTTTTTTGTAGTTGCAATTTTCAAAGAATAAATTTTTTGAGATGCTCCATTATTCGGACCGAAAGGTGATGTTTTTTTGCACATATTTTTCTATATTATATTTTTCCAAGAATGCGCAGCATAAGTAGGCTATGGATGTTCTAGTTTAAACGATACTTCCATAATTTCTGATAAAGCAGATTTTTCGGCGTTTTCTCCTATTCCATTTCCACCCGGCGAATGATCATGTACATGTTAAATGAAATAATACATATGTTAATGGATGAGTATCCATTTTCCTCAGTATCTAAGCTTGTATTTATAGAAATCGCTTTTTAATTCTTAGCGTGACTGTAGACACGGCTGCCGTGTTATTTCAGAACCTTCGAAAATACATGGGCTTGTTCTTTTGGTTTGCGTTCTTATCATCCACTACTTTTGCTGCAACTAGACTGTTAACTACAGGATTAAAGTATAATTTGAAATTCTAATTGCGTTTTACCTCATACTTTCTCACACAGTGTGCGGCCGAATGCCGTAAATAGAAAAAAAAAACCTCATCGTTGGTGTATGGTGATAACCGAATTGAACAAAACTGATCTTGTTCGACTTTAAAAGCTATGTTTATTTCATTATTTATATGAGTAGCACGTTATTTTATTTAAAACTTCTTTAATTTATAAAGCACGTCAATCAAGACAATTATTATAAAAATAATTTATGTTTTACCCTCTTAACCCACAATTGATATAATTTCTCAGAGAAAGATTCTGCGTGAAAGTACTTCATGTTGGGATGAATTGTGGCATTATATTTCTAGTTATGGTGGCTTCTAACAAATTAGGTATATCGTATTTTCTATTATTTTAAAGATTTTTGTTATGATAATTTATTCAATTAAAAAAAACTATTTATTTAATTCATTCAACTTTATTCATTTAATTATAATTTTTCATTTCTTATGCTACCTTTAACCCAATAAAAATAGCAAAAAAACGGGGCCGATATCAAGAAAATTCATAACTGGCTTTAAATGTGGAAATTAGTTATCGAATGCAGAAGAAACTATGAAAAGTCTTTTAAAATCCAATGTCTGATTCCATCCAAAATGGAGGGTCTTCATCTTTGTCAACAAAAATCGTTCTTGAATTCCATAAATACTAATAAAATCGGCAAAGATGCTTGTTTCGGATTCTATCGAAGTTAAGCTGATAAATAATGATAAATTAGCTATAAATTAATCTATTTGGCATCAAAAATACGAACTTTTCTTGATTTTAGTTCTGTCACTCCTCATAACTTTAAAACTATTTACAAATGAGAAATAATGTTTCTCATATTAAGTCCATAGTAAGAGGAATATTCAAACAAATATTATTTTAATATTCCCTGAAAAGGTATAGAGATATGTTATTTTTTAAAAAAAAAAGGCGTGATTTCAAAGACTGAATTGCATCGCGGACTATTCGAACTGGATAACTAGTTGTAGACAAGGAGCGACGGACCGTTTCATTTAACTGAAGGATTTACAGTTAATAACCATTTTTAATTGCAGATTAACCTCATCTGAACTCACAACTTCTGTCTGTTGGTGAAAAGCCTCATGTATTATTATGTATTCCCTCAAGATCCAATAAGGGTGACTATTTCATGATTCACCACATATTTCATGTTGTTCATATTTATTTCTAGACCTAACGTTTTACCGGTTTTATCAAGATTGTAGTATTTACTTTTAAAGTTGGAACATCAACGCCCAACAGTGGCGAAAAATTTATATGGAAACACAAAAACGACCAATTAAATAAATGGCATATTAATGTTTGCTTCAATTTCATGGAATTTTTATAGATTTCATTTAAGACTTAAAATAGTTTTACATTTGATAATTATTTGCCGAGCTCTTGAACAACCGAAGAAAGCTTAGTCCTGAGAAAGTTGGAGCATTACAAGCTCGCTTAAATAAAAAGTTTGAAGTTGGAGGATTTAATTCCCCGGTTTCCACCTGAATGGGCCTTTTTGTTCCATCACCTCTTCATTAAAACTTCTTTTCTCGCTCGTCCTCTCTGCTCTGCTCAGCCTGGTTCAGAATCATGAATAAACCAAAACAACTTCAAGAAAAATCAAACTGGAAATTAATATTTAATTGGGCATCTTTTTTTATTTTCCTCGCACCTTGAAAGTTGTCCAACAAGCCCATCATGAAAAACATTATGTTAGAAAAGAAAGAAAGGAATGATGTTTCATCAAAAATAAGCACTATGATCATTGTAGTTTATCGAATTATATCTAATTTGATGACCTAATGTCGATTAGGTCATCAAATATCGATGATATAATATGATTATATAAATATTTACGATACAGTATATTGGAATTTCGTATTATTTTAAACATACAGGAACATAGTTGTGTACCAATTGGAATTATTCGTTATTCTGGTACTAAAGAGGATTCCATTCTTAATATGAGGAGGAAAAATCGGATCGAAATGTTTCTTTAAGAATAAACTATAACATCATTGTCATTCATTGAATTATATCTAATTTAATGACCTAATAGTAAAATAAAATAATTATTTCATAATATATATATATATATATATATATATATATATATATATATATAGTTGACAATCATATAATTGATCTTAACGTGGTTAAAGTAATAAATGGATAAAGCTTGTTATTACTTCATTGGAAAATTGAGTCCTACATGCCTTTTTTCCAGAATCATAAATAGTAAAATTTGAGAGAGAAGCGCTTGGATCTCCTAGAATACTGCTTTCTTCCACAGTTAGAAGGATAACTTTGGGTCGATGTTTTCTAGGTTGATTATAAACAGAATATATATCGATAAGATGTTGTTTTACTGTGATTATAAGTAGGTTTATTTTATTTTTATGTATTTCATTCCATCTACATTTTTCTGTAAATATAGTGTAAAAGAACTTTTTTGTTTATCAATATTAGCATTGTTCTTATCTAGACGTGATGCCATTCTATTCATAAAAGAGCTTCAAGTCTGTTTTTAAAAAAATTAAGTAAACATTGTCAGTGGGACCGGCATCGAACTTTCGTGACAAAGAAATTGTAACTACCGGTATCAACAATGCCTCGATGACGGGAAGGACAATAGTTACTTTAGGACAGTGATATATTTATCTGTAAAAGTTTGAATTAATTAATGACTACACGGTCAACAAGAGGATCTATTAGCATTCCTTATCGCTGACAAATGACACCAACGAATGGAATATCGACGGGCGCTGTTGGCTTGTAGTTGCCATGCTACCGATACGGGCACTAAAGTTCCAAGTTCTATTAATGTCATCAAACCACACTCTATCTAAATATTTATTCCCTCTGGCAGTATACTATTTTCAGCTTCCATTAGTTATATTTCTGTCTATAGATCAATGATAATCGTTGGATCACTATTTACTAAATAAAAAAGAATAGATTCACAAGCGTATAATCAAAATATTAAGGCCTATTCACAGCATACTCTGTTTATTAGCAGTCTCCAAAAATCTTTATTGAGAAAAATTACGTTAAAGTATTTTTGTTACAGTTATGATCATTTTTTTTTTATTATTAATTGAGTAATAATAAAATCTGCCACTTTGAAGGACAACTAGAATTATTCATTCACGCAATACATATAGAAAAGCGAAATAAATAAAATAAAATAGGAGTCAACGAGGTTCGAATAAGAAGCAAGATTAAAAACGACAAGGTGCCGAAGGTTTTGAAGTTTATTATGAAAGAATAGTTATCTAAATTGGGACAATTCAGAAATACGTGGAACAGAAGGATCGTAGTGGACGATTTAATTTTTATAAAGAGCATTGAGGATTCTATGAAGAATTTTGGATCATGAGTATAAAGTATGAGTGGATTTCTCTGGTTCAGGGGAGTCACAATGCTCAAATTCCTATATCCAAATAGGCCTCATTACTATCATTTATGAGTCTTTTATAGTTAAATGGAAGCTTAGAGCGTTTGTCCAGTAAGAGGCAAAATAATCAGAAACGTCGAGCGGTTTCTTGTCGTTTTAGTCTTGTTCATAAAAGATCTCATGGATATCTAGTTAAATGTTTATCCAACTAACGACTAACAACTAACTAACGATATTACAAACTTGTAATTTTGTATCACGATTTTCTTAAGTTTGCCTTGTAATTCAGCCAACTAATTAAGTGTCTCACTGTGACACCATTTATATGTATTTATTTTAAAGTGTAGTATAAAAACTCATATTTGGCAAAAGTTAAGAGGATCTACTTATTCACTAAGGATACATTAAACTTCCAGATTTTGAAAACCCAAATACCATTTGTTTATTTTATTAAAAGAACCTTCCTTAGTATAAAATAAAATATATATTTTTTCATATTTTAGGCAATAAATATATAGATATTTGCTAGTGCATACGAATTTTAACCTTAATTATTAGACAAGTTTTTTAGTTCAAACATTTATCATAGAATGACGCTAAACATTCATTTACATGACTGTAATCTGGTAAAACTAGATATGCGTAGTTGATCTCGAAACTATGGAATTTTTCCCTTAACCAGGTCTAATGGCACTTGATTATTCGATATTCCATACATTACAAATAAAATTGTTCCAATTAGTATTAGAGTTTTTAGAAACGACAATAATAATTATCATTTCGTCTTAAAATGAATATCAACATACCCCTAACATTTCCTAAACTTACTTTTAATAGATTTTCGGTTACCCTATGAGATGTCCTTAAAAAATGAATGTTTTAGTACTGACGTATATATAACTGCTGTTGGTGGATAGTTTCTAATCAATCATCACATTTATAATATAATTGTGGATATCTTCTAGTACCAACTGCATTATATATTTTATTAATTGCATTAAAAATATAATATATGATTTAAAAATATATTTATATATATATATATATATATATATATATATATATATATGTATTTTTTTTTTTTAGTCGTGAAATAAACTTTGAATAGACATAATTGATGGAATATGTAATTTATATGTATTTAGCCGGATCTAATTAATATGATGGTCCATGCTGAGTTTCATACAGTCTGTGTTATATTTTATTCTACGCAGATAAATGTAGTTGAGGAAATCTGGTCCTAGTTGAGAAGTTATCAGGAGGCGCATAATTTCTCTGACCCGCTGTACATGAAGGTCGTGAGGGTCTGGCATCCATCATGCGGTTTGAACAGATTAACTGATGTTATAGAAGGAGAAGGTCGATTCATAACAAGTGGTCCAAAATTAATTGAATTGGTCCAATTAATTATTAAAATAAATTAAATTTTCCTATAGTATGGATAGGTGTGAGATGAAGATAGAAACATATATATATATATATATATATATATATATATATATATATATATATATATATATATATATATATATATATATATATTGTAAACACGGTTAATTCGAAATTGTATGCATAAACAGAAGACAAAAATAAATTAGCTTGTGTCAGTTGCCAAAACACATTTCATGCTAAATGCACGAAAATCGATTTTACGTACTTAGAAGGCCTAATAGAGACCAAAATGGAGATGTGCCGATTGCTAGTTAGCATCGCGTACGTTGAGTATAGTAAAGTACTACCAGTTCCTGAGTATAGTAATATACTTGATAGACCTACTGTATATTACTACTCTAGAGTATAGTAATATAATAATAGACCTACGAAGGTCGTTGATCGAGAAAGTCAAGGAAATGAAGTCCACACTTCAAGGTACAGATGAACTGAAAAAGAAAAAAGAAACCCTGCAGAAGCATTAAAAATTATCATTTGAAAACATGGACCGGTTATTAAAAATAGAAACAAGCATACAAGACCAGAAAACCCATGTTGAAAAAATTAACCTTTGAAAATAACATGCTAAATACAAAATTATCTGAGCTGGAAAGTGGACTAAGTTCTAAAGAACAGTTTTAACTAAAAAATACAATAGAAATAAGAGGAATCCCGGAGAAGCCTAATGAAACTGTGACTGGCACAATTCTTAGCGTCGGAGCGGGTTTGGGCGTCAAGCTGAGTCCGGAAGATCTCGATCACGCCATGAGACAGAAATTCCAAGCAGGAAGCGACACCATGCCCAATTATTGCAAGATTCGTTAGACAGACTGTGAAAGATGAGTTATTGCGGCTGCGAAGAACAAAGAGAGATTTCTCCACACGGCATCTAGGCTGGGGAGAGAATGACTCGCACCGCGTTTATGTGAGTAAGCCATGGCGCCAACCAATAAATACCTATATTGGTTAGGAAGAAATAAAGATTGATTGCAAAAATAAAATATGTTGGGTTTAGTGGAGGTAAAATTCGCTGCAGACAGTCTGCAGACAGGATACCCACCGGTGATTATAGGAAAACCGAATGACCTGAATGTATTCAATTGAACGTTGTGAATAAGTTACTTTGAATTTATATTCAATTTATTTTTTCTCCCCAGAAATATTATTGTTTTAGTTTTGTGTAAATGTAGCTTATTGTATTTTTATTGAAGTTTTTTTTTATATTTTTGTATACATTTATTCTCGCCAGAAATATTTTAATTTTAGTCTTTTTTATTTTCAGCTTTCTTTATTTTTGTATAAATGATTTAGAACTTTATTTCGTTATTTGCCAAACTTTATTAATATATTTAAAACAAGGCAACATCAATATTTTCATATGCTATTATACCTATACTTAACTGAATATATATTTCGAAATACTGAAAATTCATTGTTTCCATTTCAACTTTTATTTTATGTTTGCATTTTATTTAACGGAGTATTTGTTTAAAAAAATGTTATATCATATCTTTTATCCTAGACCGTTTTCCTCAAAATTCAATAATACTTAACAAGATCACATGAATGGTGCATACTTTGGATATTCCGAATAAATCAAGACAAATCACAGCACATCACATTTTCCCGTCGACATGAACCCCTCAGTTTTCCTTGACAATACACAGATATCATAGACAGATGCCGTTCAATACCTTGGTCTGAGATTTTACCGAAAAAATTACGTGGGGTCCACTTATAACAAACAAGAGAAAAACGCTAAATCAAAGATTAAGAATTCTGAATTCACTTCTTTCGAAACATTCAAAACTATAACTTTGACACTAATTGAACACGTACAATTTCTTACTAAAACCTATTTGGACTTACGCATCACAGATATTTCGAACTCCGGAAAAGACTCAACATAACTAATCTTCAAGTCTTTCGCAAAACATAAAACATTCAAAGCACCTAGGTACGTTAGCAATACAACCTTACATACTGACCTCCATATGCCACGTTATCGATACTACGCTTCATACAAAGATTCCACGACAACTTACAAGGACGCCTAACACACTCATGACATGACATGGTCACTACGCAAATTCCAAGTAACGTCTGTAGGAGGCTGGACAGGGGCTGGATGAGGGACCTCCTCGCCTAATGTAGATATCACGCCAGGAGGAGGTGCCACTGGGTACTGCTCCCCCTCATGCCTTACATGCCATTATGTTTTAGAATTGATCATCTCATTCACTAGTTGTCATTCTTATTATGATAGGCGTGAATAAAAAAGAAAAATTTTAAGTAAAAAAAGGATACGTAGAATTCGAAAATCGAATAAATACATGTTTGTCCTTCCGCCGTCCGCGCATTTTCTCCGAGACTAATAGTAAATATTGTTTTCAAATTTTTAGTTAAAGTCGGAAGTCACCCGAAGATGATCCTCCTACATCAACATTACTAGCACCTCTTTCCTTTTATGATAGCGGCCAAAAAACCTATAGATTTTACCGTCGATTGTACCGATCTCACTGAAATTTGGCTAAAGTCTTCTTCTCGAAGCCTTTATTGTGAACTTCAAGAATCACTTAAACACTATTTCATATTGGTTGTTGATTTCTTTCCTCTTTAACATTAATCATACCAAGACTTAATATATACCTATTTCCACCATAGCGGGTCAAATGACCCGACTTTATGTTTCATGTTTGAATGTATGAAATATGGATGTTAGGAAGGAAATAAAAATATAAATTAAATTTATTATGATTAAACAAAATAGTATGTTGAGCATTTCTATTACAAAAGCAAAAATGTAATTGTATGAAGTGGTGCTCTTCCAGGTGTGCCACCTACTTGCATTTGTTGCCAAACAGATCCATCATTCGCAACATTTTCTTCATTTATTTCTACTTCACTTTCTTCCGAACTTGTGAGTAATCTTATTCTTTTTCGGCCACTACCTACATTCACAATATTTTCCTCTTCATCGTCAGTATCTGTAGAATCAAACTCATGTTTATTTCCAACCGATATATCTTCGTTTTCAGAAAATTCATCTTCACTAATTTCTGAAAACTCTTCGCCAATATTATTTATATCTTCTAAGAACTTGTACTGTCTTGTTTGCTTCGACATTTTTCTGGGTAAAAAATGATCTGTATTACTATAGCTATCAAAATAAAATATAAGCTAGGTACTTACCAAGACTTTCAATTTTTGCCACTTTTTCTTACACTAAAAAGCTATTTTCAATCTAAAATTTGATATTTTCTTGAAATTATTCTGAGCTATTTTCGTTGAACTACTTTACGCAACAGTCTTTGGAAGAATGTGCAACTTACTGACTACAAATATGACTAGATAATCTCATAAAACAAAAAAATTCTCTCCGGGTCAAATGACCTGTTGTGGTAGATATCGGTATACAACAAGGGTTACTCAGAATAAACAAAACAAAACAAAACAAAAATATTTTTATAACTGTACATTAATTACTTAGAAAAAGTCATGAAGTCAAATATGCAAACGCAATAAAATTATACGTTCATTTTCAATGGAAAAGTTCAAAATGGGTCATTTGACCCGTTATGGTATGTTTAGTGTTAAAAAAAAATTATCATCGTTATGTATATGAAAAAAAAGTTTTCGGGCTGAAGCCCCCTCCACTCCAAAATTTAATCCTATATCCGCTAGTAATTTATCGATATATCATAATTCAACAAAAAGAAACTGAAAAAAGTTATGGAGGTGGTATAATTAGGTTTTAGATTTTTAGAAAATTACTAAAGATGAAAAAAAAAATGTTTATGCCAATAATAGGAATCACCTTTCATTTATTCGAATAACAGAGTATAATACTTGAATTCGATATTCACTGTCTTTCTTTCATTTAAAGATTAAGAATATTCCAGCAGGAAATGTTGATACTTTTTATTGATATTTCGATATCTATATACATAAATTTTTTGAAGATTAAGAATTCCGAAGTCCGATTTGTATCTATAATTTTTCAACTCATCGAACTATTAATAGGATATATTCAAAAAGTATCGGTAGGGTATATATTTTTTTCATAATTAAATATCTTAGAGTGCTACCAGTGGGTAGTTTCTCATTAAGTGGTTTCATGTTATCACATATTTGTGTTCACATTTGTTGAATGTATTTGTAATACAGTTGTAAATATCATAAATAAGATATTTAAGAAATATCTGCGTTAAATATGATTTCTATGATAAATCGTTCAATATTGGCCATTTCCATGGACTTATAAAGATGGTAGTGAAGCTTAAAAAAAAAAAAGAAAAAAAAAAAAAAGAAAAGCATCTCGCCTTTGAGTTCGCAAATCAATATTTATACAGGAGAGTTTTCCAACTGCGGAGGAATATTAATGCCACTGACGGTGGAGTGTTCATTGTTTAGTAAAATGGTGCTGCCTGTTCCTCTGGAGGATCGCATCTTTACACTTTAATGCACCACTTCTCAGATCAATGTCTTTTATAGCCAGGCTAACAGGGCTCATGCCTTCTCTAATCGGATAATCCAACCTAGGGCAAAATCTCGAGCTAGGGAATTTCTTACAAGTTTAGAGAAGCCACTTAATTTTAATAGATATTAGTTTCATTAAAATGTTATGACGCCTTATTTTTAACTTTTTATTTTTCTCCATATTGGCTGAATTTAACCCTTCTTCTTCACAATTCTTCGTATTACGCATTACATCTACCTTAAGCTGGTTTACATTGCCTTAGTTACAATAAATAAATCTCACTCAAATCTTTTCTTTGATCAATTTTCAGGAAAATAAATCTTGTTTTTAACTACACTGACAGGCGAAAAATTCCACCCACTTGTCCACACCATTAAGAAGGAACCACGTTGGAAAGGTTGGCTCTGGGAAAAATTACAGGCTGCATATCTTTCGTTTCTTCTTCTCCACACCCTTCCACGCCCGTCTGGAGATCGAAGAGCGAATCTTGCTTCATCTCTAAAAAGTACAGCACTCCATTCGTCCATAGTCCAATGGCTGTGTTCTCGAGCAAAAGCCAGCCGTGTTCCTCTGTGAGTTCTGGTCAACTCTGGTCCTCTTACTGGACGAAAAACCATTAATCCATACTCATTTAATCTTCTCCGAGCGGTACGTTCAGAAATTTGCACACCTCGAACTTCTTCGAGCTGATGAATCGCTTGAACAACGGTAAGGTGCCGGTTTCGTAAAATTCTCTAAGCCAAAAACCGGTCATCCCGTGGTTCTGTTACCCTAGGCCGTCCAGAACCGGGACTTCTATTGTAAGAACCAGTTTCCAGGAAACGCCTGACGGCGTCTCGTCAAGTTTCATATGGAACTCCGGTGGCATTAGCTGCATATCTAATGGAAACTCCATCATCAATAAGTGCCACACGACGCGCAACATCCTCAGCACTAAGAGGCATTTTTAAACGTAATATTGAAAAAATTAAAAAACCGGAGACTAAAAAATGTGCTGCAAGAAACGGCACTGAACTAATGATACTGAATAAACATTTTGATTCCATAGAAAGTAAACATTGGAATCTAGAATCATTTCATTGAATTAAGGATTAAGGGTTACTGCCCTCTATATTAACATTCCTAATTGAAAACTAACAAAACGATTATCTATTTATTCATTAAAAACAATAGACCAATCCAAAGCAGAAATATTTTTAAATGAAAACATGAAAAAATCAAGTGGGTGGAATTTTTTTCCTGTCAGTGTATTTATTGAAGATATTTACAACTGTGTTACAATATAAATACATCAAGTAAATGTGTACACAAGAATATAATCACTTGAAAATGCTTGTTGAGGAACTACCCAAAGGTAGCACTCTAATAATATGTCTACATAAGGTTATCAAGGGGCCATCTTCTTTTCAGACGCGTCGGAGGGTTATCAGGAATCGAAGAGGAAGCAAGGTTAGAAACGAAAGGATTCGGATGGTTATGAAGTTTATTATGGAAAGATAAGTATCTGGATTGGGCCAAATCGGAAACATATGGAACATTAAGATCATTATGGATTATAAATCTAATTCAATTTTTTGATTTGTTATTTTTAATAATGAAACATTGTGATCGACCAAAAACATAACTCCCTCTCAAAATTTAAGATTTCACGTTTCAAGACGCGTAGAATACAAAAAACGAATAAAAATATTTTTGTCCGTCCGCCGTCCGCGCATTTTCTCCGAAACTACTGGACCGATTTTTTTCAAATTTTGATATAAAAGGTCATCCGAGGATGATCCTCCTTCATCGACATTACTCTCCGCCTTTAACTTTCAAAATAGCGGCTTTTTTGTTGATATTGGAAATAGTTTTTTAAAAGTTTACGAAATTTCCTAAAAACAAAAAAAAAATCGTTAAAATCAGACAATTAGGAGCAAAGATATGGTCTCTGGCTTTTTTTTTATGTATTCTATTCCAAATGTTATATCCTTGGTTTGGTTTTTAAATTTTAAATGTGTTACTGAACTAATGCTATTTTTTTTTTTAGCATATTACTAACGATTAAAGAAAAACAGTGTAGTGTTGGAATTGGAATTGGAATCACCTTTTGTTTTTTTTTTTTTGTAACTCGGAAGGTAATGTTACTTTAGATGTATAATTGTTTGGAGATAATAAACCATTGTGAAATAATTTGCAGCGTTTTTTTTCTTTATTTCTTGATGAACATATGTAAAGATATAAATACTTTTATGAAAAAGGTAGGAAGACATACCAGATTTTGTTTTTCTCTATTACGATATTATGTAACTATTATAAATTTAAATACCCAAAAATTGTTTAAACATGATAAATAAAACTTTATTTTTCATAATAAAATCTAATGCTTATTTATTAGTGGAATTTCATTTTTTCGCCTATATTTTTGTTTCTTAGAATTGAATATGAATACCGTTTTACCATTTTAGACGAATTTCGTTCATAATCTTAAGTGTTTCGTTCATATTTTCTTAAATGTTTTAAATATTTTCTTCATAGATTTATTTGATTCGTATATGGTTGGTTTATTTGATGTTTTTTTATTTTACTTAATTTATCAGATCTATTAACAAGAAGTAATATTTTTTTACAACTTTGTTAAGAGACTTAATCCTAGGCTTATGTTAATTTTGTGTTAAATTTCACTTAAACTCGGATTAAACTTACAGATAACTATTACGAGGTTGGGTTGTCACAATCAGAACTGACATGAGAATATTAGGCTAGGCATATTAGGATTTTCAAAAACAAGTTTTGCTATAGTTTTGATTTCATCACCCTTTATGTTTTTGTTTTTTCGCTGAACACGAATTTGAAGTTTTCTGGCAAAAATTTGTTTTTGGACCAAATTTTGGCACTTTTTTCAGTTTTCGGCCTATATCTCAAAACTGAAGCGTTTTTCGGACAAACTTATTCCATACAAAATTCATGCAAGTAAAATTGCCTACATTTCTTACACATAACGTTTTTTTAAGACTAACCATTTCGCCCCTGAAGCGCGCCCAAAAGGGCACATATTTCCATACCAGTGAAATTCACCATTTACTGGTAAATCGCTCCTGCTGTGATACCTAACTGCTACAATAATTTATTACGTTATACAATTTATATTATAGTCTTGAAAAAAAATGTACTTTTATATCATATAAATTGTAACGTAATAGATTGTTAAACATTTAAGAATCACAGCAAGGACGATTTTCGCGTAATCAATAAATTCACCGGATTTGAAAATATAGTCCCTTTCGGACGCGCTCTATCGGCGAAACGGTTAGTCTTAAAAAAAACGTTGTGTATATGACATTTAGGTAGTTTTATCTACTTAAATTTTGTGTTGAATGGGTTTGGCGAAAAACGCTCCCTTTTTGAGATTTAGGTCAATAACTGAAAAAAAGTGCCCAAAAAACAAAGTTTTCGCAAAATATTTGTCAGCAAACTTCAAATTCGTGTTCAGCGACCCAAAAAAACATAAAGGGTGAGAAAATCAAAACTATAGCAAAACTTGTTTCTGAGGTCCCAATTTTTTGTTAATATGGCTAGCCTGTGTTTGTTGAGAGTTTGGGTTTCTTTGTGCACTAATCTTTTATTGATTTTTTTTTTTTATAAAACACAAAGAGATACCTTATTTATAACAGTTGTTACACGGTATGGAATGTTTTCCCAGTTAAGTAAATTATCCTAAAACCATTTCGACATTTAATAAAGCACAAAGCATAACGATCTAAGTAGTGTTATCAATTACCTACATGCTCTAAACACGAAATGAATATTACACGCAACAGCCTTTTTTCTATTCAATTTTATCATTTAGCCTTTCATTTCTCTTGATATCATGTTTACACCGCACCACGGGTCTTATCTAATCCTTCAACTTAGACTGTTGTTTATTCGGCTAAGTTCACATTTCATTTTTGTATATTCAGTCTGACGGTGTAGCTCAAATTCAAATGTTTTATTATGATTAGAATACGTCTTCATACTTTTGGAGCCATATAAATAAATATATTAAAAAAATACCACTAAACAAATTCAAAAAGAATATTAATTAAAAAATAACGGGTTAACCCAGCTAACCTCATGAATTACATAAATTATTAGCTATCAATCTTTGCATAATTGCAACAATTTCAACTCAATGGTTTTATGTGATCCTAGGTCGAAAGATATTTCAGAGATGTTCCAGAGTTCGTTCGGCCAATAAAAACTTATACATTTTCATAATAAAATTGAAGTTTATTTATTTTTTCTTTAGCTTTGCGTAGACTTGACTATTATATACTAAACTATTTATTGTTTTGAGCATAATAGGATAAAAAAAAACCAAAAGGCGCTTCTTGTAAAGTAGGCCAATTAAAATGTTCTTAAGAAAAAGGTTATATCCTAAAAAAATGTTTTTCTGATTTTTTTTTAACTTCATAAAAAATTAAAAAAACTACTAAATATGAATTTTCATAGAAATAAAAAAAAATACGAACTTAAGGTTTTTTTTTTTGTGGGATGTTTTTTTTTCCAGCTGTCAACTAAAGCGTTCTTAATTATTCAGAATAGTCTTCAAATTCAACGTTAGTGTAACTATTATTTTGTGTAACTTTGCTTATCTTTCAAATTATACCAATAAATTTTAGATTTTATTCTTTTATTAGGTAGAAATAATTATTTCATAAATCATCTCCTCTATTTACTCGAGACCCATCGAAAACCCTCGAGAGATTTTTGGTATGCGAACTATGACCGATGTGTGAATTAATGCTTAAGTTGCTTCAGATTCATGATACAGTAATTATCGACAACACAAATATATATATAAAAAAAAATGAATATCGATGTTTTGAACGCTCTCTGAAATAAGCTGATTCAACAAACAAGAAACGGGGAGGGTACTGCCAAATCCATCATCATAAAATTAGAAACGAAACAAACAAGATGATATTTACTCTTCATAACTAGAAATTTGAACGAAGGTTTTGCCGTAGTTTGCACCAGAAATCACAAAATAGGCCAAAATTTGGTATTGATCTTAAACCGTTGTCCCATTCTATTCAAAAGTCTTTATGACTTATTTTCTCTCTTTATATTTTCTGTTATTAATCTGAAAAATGACCAGATGTGATGTCAATGTAAACAAAATTGACATTTTAGGCATGAGCAAGAATAGTTCCCAGCAGCACCTCTTTCTGGTCTTGGTTTATTTCCTTAATACAGGAAATATAACACTAAACGAGAAAATATGGAAGTCAAAACTGTTTTAAATCAAAAGTTATTTTTTAACGACTACTATTACGTCTTCTTATAATAGAACACTGTACCATCGCATACATTCCACAAGGTTGCAACATGGTTTCGATTGATTCGCAGACTTGATCCACAATAGTTGCAATCAGCCGGCCTGCATTGCAGAGGGCAGTTAGTCACAGTTAAACGAGTCTGCAATCAATTAGAGCGATTGGGCCATCATTCATCTTCCGCCATCCAAGTTGTCAAACATCCAAATGGATAGGAGTCATGTTTCTCAAGTGGATAGCCGAGTTGGATCGAGTTTGCTGCCGAATTTCCCAGATAAGGGGCTTCCCACTTCTCTGCTGAGACTTACAACTTGGACGTCTTGGAGCACCCGAAGCCAGCATGGAATAATATTCCAAGTTATAATTTTAATATTTTTTACTACTTTCTTTTTTAATAGTTAACAAAACAAAACAAAAACTACAAAATTTCAGAAAATTTTAAGCATAATTAAATGATTTTTAATTATGCTTGTTTAAATAAAGCTAACTTTCAGTTTGAAACATTCTTAATTAAGAACTGTTCTTATTATTTGTGGATATTATCTTTTTTTTTTCTCATGAATTTGATTTTTATTATGTGTTATCCTGACTATTTCTTTTCGTTACAATATTATAATATTTTTACAATTCTATCAAAGTTCAAAGCTTTCTTCTTCTTTAGGTTATAATTAAATACGATGATTTAATTTTGAGGTCTTAAAGTTCTATTGTGTTGCAAGTTATGTTTCTAAAAAATGGAACTATCTTCAGTTCTGTTATTCTTTTTACTAAAAACTTTCAAATCCATACACACTTATTTACTCTGGTTTTCTAAATATTTTCTACTGTGGCTGTAGCGCCCTTACTCAGCCTCCGCTGGCTTTTAATACCAGTGATGTGGTTGACGGTGAAGCGCAGGGACCTCCTGAAGCCTAGCTTTTCCCACCAAAAGTGGGGAGGCAAGTCTGGTTTGGAGTTCCCCTGGCTGGTTGTAAATAGTATGTAATTGTAAATACCTGCCTAGGACAATTTATGCCTTATTTTATTAGAACATTTTATTTTATTTATTTATTGTTCACATATACAATGGAGTTAATAATACGTAATAGTTCAGAACCTATTAGATCAGCCAAAAATTACATTTATATATTCTCATAATTCTTTAATATTTGTGAACTTCCTGACAATATTTGCGGTTCCCAATAACACTGCAAGTTGGAGACGATAGGCCTAGTTGCCGCAGGGAAGATGGAGTTTCCTCTTGTATCAGTCCGTTGCATGAGATCACAATTGGCAGAATTTGGGTTTCCTTTAAATTGTTTTATCTCTTCTTCTTTTTTTCAGCTACTACCTTGTGTAGTTTATAATCAGAAGAAACGCCAATCTCTATGATAAATGCAGCTTGCTTACTATTATAACTTCACTTCATCTATTATAAGAATGTCAGGCCTATTGTGCGGAATGACGTGATCTGTCAGGATTGGTTAGCCCAGAACACCTTGACATTGCTGGTGAAGATGATTAGTTCTGGAGAATATTTATAATACGGACAATATTTATCAACGAGTTCCATTTTCTGAGCCATAGCTTGATGCATTGTTGTGTCTCTGCAAGTATTCTTCGTAAACTTTTTTTAAAATTAACATTCAATTTCAGGAGTTGGTGCACTCCAAGGTACTTGTATGAATTCTCACAATTGATTCATTATTACATTTTCTGATATAACAATATTACTCCCCTTATTAATTCTTCCTCTTTTCACGTGCGTTATTGCACATTTGTCTATTCCTATATCCATTTTTATATCATTACTGAACTTTCTTACTGTCTTCAGAAGAGCGCCCATTTCGTCTTCATTCCTAGCGCAAAGCTTGAGGTCATTCATATAGAATGAATTAGAGGGCTCCATTTCAGTATTAAGTATATATCTTTTTTTTTGCATCTCCCAATAATTTGCTAAGTGGATTAGGCGCCAAAAAAAACCATAGAGGACTAAGGGAGTCAGTCCCCTTGAAAAATACCTCTCTTTATGTATATATGTATTCATTGACACTTATTCCATTCAAAGTTGGTGTGCTGAGTGAGACAATCAAAATTTTCATCCGTCGTCCTAATAGATCTATTATTGTCTGGTTCACTTTATAGATTTTGAACACCCCCAGAATCCAATCATGTGGAACCGAATCAAAGGCTTTACGGTAGTCAATACAATATAATGTAATCTTACGAGATCTTTTTATAACTTGTGCTGCAATAAAAGAATCGATAATCAGAAGTTCCTTTTGAACCTGCCTTAATACCTAACTGTTCCGCTGCCATAATACCCTTTTCCTTAATATAATCTGTCAATTTGTTCCTGATTTCAGACGTTAGTAATTTATACACACTATTAAGATAAGTTATGGGTCTCAAACCCTGCTGCTCCAGCCTTTTTTTTTTCATTTCTTTATTAAGTAAGTCACACCGATAGAGAAGTTCGCTGGTAAGTCTTTTAATTTTCCAAATACCTTTCCAATACTCTGATATTTCAATAGAATCTGGATATGTATCGTTACTATCTTCCTGCTTAGGTTTTAAAAATTTATAAAAATGTTTTTCTGTTTTGTTAAGTATTGAATTTTGTGTCTTTCGATCATGAAGTTCCGCAAACCTCCTAATTCTATTTGCTAACACTGCTAATTTCTGCTTGAGTATTTCCATATAAAAACTGGGATTTTTATTTAACTCGTTGCTACCTCTGCAATATTGAATACAATAATTTCATCAACTTTTTTCTTACTTTTAAAGACCTAAGGCCTAGACTAATGTTACATACGTTACATCTAGTGAAATATTTACAGATGGAATGAATTTCTCTAAGATTAAGGGCGGTAATATAGCCCAACTCTGGGGTGGGGATAGGATTGGCCGGAGTAGGAGAGGGGGTGATAGGCGCTTTCTTGGTTTCTAGGAACCAACTAGGGGTAGGTGCCGGTAGGGATACTGGACAAAGGATATTCAGAAGTAAAGTAATAAAACTTCTATAAGGGCGGAAGCCTTGACGGTTCAAAAGGAATCCGATGGACAATTGCCTGATATTCGGGGTTGTGACATTGACAGCTTTTAGAATTAGGGCGGATGCACGTCATATAAATATACCAAATTCTGAGTTCCTAACGTAGTCAGTAACAATGCTGAGTTTACATCTTATATTCTCGATCTGTTTTTAATAATTCTCTTCCAGGGAGGATCGTTGCATTCATTAGTTCTACTATAATTCACCTTATATTTTATCTAACCTAGCTCCATCGACACTGTTCAGGCGCCTACATATATCCAATGACATATTTCTTCTAGAGTTATATCCATCGACATATACTCAGCAAGTATCTCCTTGACGGTCTTGACAGCGAATAAGATTCTTTTGGAGTATGGTTCTTTTGGCATAGAGTGTTCACTATCCAAACGTTTTCTTTTATGCATTATGTGTTATCTTAACATTATATTACATTTTTCTGTGATGTTTGGCTCTTCTTGGGTATTCGTAGAAGTCGTTTCCAATTGCACGATCGCCCATTATTCTGCCTCTTCCACTTGTTGGATTTCTGTCAGTGAACTTCGGGCTAATATATTACCTACTTCTGTTCTGATCGCATTAATTTACGCATACATACAGCTATTTGCCAATAAACGAACTCGTACAACAGTGAAGACTTTGAAATATACTTTTATTGTGAAATATAAAGTTATATTGACATAATCTTAATGAACTTCTTACAAACTAGCCTTGTGAGGCCTAAACTAATGTTACATAAGTTACATCTAGTGATATTTACAGATGGAATGATGGAATTGAATGGAATGAATTTCTCTAAGATTAAGGGCGGTAATATAGCCCAACTCTGGGGTGGGGATAGGATTGGCCGGAGTAGGAGAGGGGGTGATAGGCGTTATCTTGGTTTCTAGGAACCAACTAGGGGTAGGTGCCGGTAGGGATACTGGACAAAGGATATTCAGAAGTAAAGTAATAAAACTTCTCTAAGGGCGGAAGCCTTGACAGTTCAAAAGGAATCCGATGGACAATTGCCTGATATTCGGGGTTGTGACATTGACAGCTTTTAGAATTAGGGCGGATGCACGTCATATAAATATACCAAATGGTCAAGATGCCCAACTAGTCCCACGGACAAGGGTCACAGGATACTATAACTCAGTGGTCAAAGCGAGCGTGCTTAATTGGAAAAAGATGTGCCTTGAACCAAGGATATAGCAATATTCAAAGAATTGTATTTACAAAGGCAATTGTCTTTTATCTTGCGGATAGTTTTCATTCCAGTGACGATATCCTATTTTTTCTTTCTCTAAGTTTGTAGCCAATAAGTAAGCTCGGATTACAGCTATATTGTTATCGCGGTCCCACTTCAACTTCGTTGCCATCCTCTTTGGTCAATGATTACTCTTCTTAGCGTGGGAGGCCCAACGGTATCCAAGCACGGTTCAGATTTTAATGAGGAAAGTCCTGTGATAGCCGGTCTTACGGGAACACACCGCACCGAGGTAGCGCTCGCAACACCTGCAGATGTCGAAGTCTGAATATCCAATCCCTACAAAGCAGTCCTCACTTTGGATTCGTCCAAAGCTATTTGTTTCATAGTTTGCACTATTTTATTGGGTAAATGCATTTTATACCTGCTGCTAGGTCATCCTAGGGATGGTATCCCTAGCGTGTGTACTGTGTGTGTCCTAAGTGTCAGTGTAAATGATTTAGTGGACTTTTGTGTGTGTACTGTATGTGTAAATGTGTAGGTGGTGTAGTGCACTCAAGAACCGGGGGTTGGTAAAACCCCTACAACTGCACCTATTAGTTGCCCCTTGTGGGGTTATTTTATTATTATTTTCTTCCCTTATTATGGTATTATATTTTGTTCATATTTTCCTGTGTATTATTTTGTTATTACCTTATTTATTTATGAATCTATAAATATGGTGTTAATTTGCTTTTTAAACTCTATTACAAGTGTCCTTAATTAATATAGATTGTAATGTTTATCAATAAACAAGTAAATATTCTAAAAAAAGAAAATGTCTGAATGTTATTTTTATATTTCTATTAAATATATATTTTTTCTCTAAATTTAAAATGTTGGAAATCTAATAACTGTAATTACTCTGGGATAAAAAGAAAAACATAATACCTATATGGAATGATATTTAAGTAGTCCTTGAAGGAAAAAAAATTATTTCATTTCGGGAAGGAGCTTCAGCCTGAAAACTGCTTCTCCTCCCATCCTCTCTCCCGTAGATCTAGTGGGCGTGAATATAAAAATAATAATAAACTGGTAGGTAACATACAAATATTCGTTCAGTTGATGTGAATAATATCTTATTTGTTTAATATTTGTAGATAGCTATTATATAGTGGAATTTTAATTTACTATAAAGTACTGAGAAGTGAAAAAAAAGAAAATTAAAACGATCATAATTAGCCAAAATATATTATTTATACTATCCATAATACGATTGGGAAACACTAATAATGAAAATTAATGTTTTCAATGAGTTAATGAGCAGTAATGTAATGGAATTCTCATTCACAGCCAACAGCTCCAAATGGAAATCTCCCAATCCTGTCCTTTAATAGTATCCTTTTAATCTTTTTTTTTGTAGGAAAACTTGTGGGCGGTTGCAAATCAAGAGGGCAAATTTAATAGGGACGGAAGCAATTTCGGATCCACAATGGAACAAAAAATAATTGCAAACCACTGACCGAAAACAAGGGCTTTTTGCTTCGTCGTTCCTTGCGCTCCAGCTGCCCAACAAAACATGTAAATATCCTCGGGTAGCAATATCCAGCCTCTCTTTTTAAATCAACAGTTTCATTTCTTTAATATTTCCGTTTTATTTTCTCACTAGTTTAACCATGAATTTTTTATACTTATTATTTTATTGTTTGAACTCCAAAGGACCAATATCCACGCAGAACAAACCACAGTCTCGTTTATTGTTCTTAGAAACCTAGTGTGGGTTCCATAACCGAGCGAACATATACAGCTTTATTACTGTTTAATTGTATTATTACTTTTATTAAGAACATCATCATCATCATCACTTTTTTCCAGACTGAACCAACACAGTGTATCCACCACGGAATTACCACAGACTAAATTTTACCAGCTATTCCAAAGTTACCCATCCAATCCCAAAGTTTACTCTTTTTAATGTTATGATTAATACAAAGATTTTATGCATAATTTATATGATTATTTCGAAAAATATAATCAAAGGAAATCTACATAAACAAGAATGATTAAAAAGCATTTGATGATGAAGTCAAATCAAATATAAATACATTAAAATAGGAAAGTACGATTACTAAAAGAATACAGATTTACGAGAAGTAATCACCAAAAACAATTTGTACAGCCTACTAACCACACCTCAAGTAACATCTACATTAATCTATTAAATTAAATTTATTTTAATAAATAATATAAATAAAATAAATTAAATATATCTCCACTGCAAAGCACTTCATGCAAGAAATATTAACATCAAAATAATATATGAACAATCAATGGGGGTCATATACGAAAACCGGCCTGCAAAAGTTTATGGTTTGAATTTATAGGCTGCTCTTATTAAATAATATTGAATTGATTAATTTTACACATTTAAATTTAACATAGAACCATCCGAATCCCCTTGTTTCCAACCTTGCTTCCTCTTCTATTCCTGATAATCCTCCAAGGCGTCTGAAAAGAAGATGGCCTCGTGATCTCCGTATGAAGACATATTATTAGAGTGCTACCAATGGCTAGTTTCTCAACAAGCTTTTTCATGTGATTATATTCCTCTGTACACATTTAATTGATGTATTTATACTAATACAGTTGTAAATATCATAAATAAATAAAATAAAAATTTAACATATAAAAAAAAAATACTTCCGGGCTCGAAAAATCAACCAGCAATTTCTTAAATCACTATGCAACCGAACCATGCAAAAATATTCCTGCGGGTCAGAAACGTGCCTAAGGTATACAGGGGTAAGAAAATAAATAAGAAAAATGGCAGGCAGCCTTCACCGCAATCTCGGAACACTAAATATTTATGTACGACTCCTAAGGGCGGGAAATCCTCGGGATGGATACAGTAAATTCAAGGAGAGCAGGGCACATCTGCACAGTTGCTCGTCCAATCTGAGTTGAGGCAAGTTTCCCCCCTCGCACTACATCACCCTTCCAACATATTATATTTTCGTCCTTCGGTTCGACCAATCCCTTCGCCCAAGTTTGACGGATCTCATCCCTAACCAGCAACTCGATTACCCAACTTCCTATATCTCTCCACCACTCTCTCTCTCTCTCTCGCTCCCTCTTCATCACTCTGAGGCCTGCTGTTGAAGTTATATTTATAGGAAAAAAGAAAAAAAAAGTCAAGAAAACATATTAAAACTAAATATTGAGGATAGCTTGGTTCTTACAGTTTCCTATACGGATTTGGTGTGGATAGATTATTAATAATTTAAATAAGAAAAACGAGGTTTTATTTTTTCAAAATTTATTATTATTATTAATTTATTGAAATTTAAAGATATATTAAATAAAATGACGGGAAAACGAATACATGAACGGACTTGTGCCTAATACTATCTCATTTTCAGATATCTAGAAGGAATATAATGCAGCAAGATCGAGAACAAGTGAGCTCGGATGGATCTTGATTTTATCAATAAAAAATAGATACCTGGCCCATTTCATATTAGCGACATATGAAACATTAAGGTCATTATGAATGATTTTATTTGGGACAATCTATGGTGTGAATGTGCTCTCTGAACTCTATTATAAATGTCCTTTATTGAGACAGTCTTGCCACAATCTTTAGGCAATAAATTTGCTGACTCGTTGCTTTCGGCACAACTATGGCATATAAAATTCCCTCTCTTACAAATTCTTAATAGGGTTCATACAATAAAAAATTGGCATTGTATTAACTGTATAGAAATAAAATTGTATTTAATAATTTTTAATGTTCTATGATTTCTTTTCCTACTGTATCCTCAAAAAATATCTTACATACCCCTATAGATCAAATTATAATATTTATCAATAAACAAGTAATCCAATTTGTGACAATATAGTGAACATTACGGATTGGGTACGAGAGGAAATCGATGGTTTGCTGAAGCCCCAAAGCTCGACTGAGAATGGTCCATATTCATATAGGTTTTTTTATATTTATGTTAATCAGCCTTTTTTAATTCATTGAAAGATTGGAGCATTTTCCTAATAAGTATTGAAGCAGCAGAAAACGTCGAAAGATTTTAGCCTTATATGAAGATTCTAAGACTTTTGTCCATGTGAAGTGATAGGTATCGGCTTTGTTCTATAGGGGTATGTAAGATATTTTTTGAGGATACAGTAGGACAAGAAATCGTAGAACATTAAAAATTATTAAATACAATTTTATTTCTATACAGTTAATACAATGCCAATTTTTTATTGTATGAACCCTATTAAGAATTTGTAAGGGAGGGAATTTTATATGCCATAGTTTTGCCGAAAGCAACGAGTCAGCAAATTTATTGCCTAAAGATTGTGGCGCTGAGATGGAATAAAATAGTACCATTTTATATTTCTTTAAAGGAAGTTAGTCGATTTTTCTACATGATTCACAAGTATATCTAAGAAACAACAACACAGACTAATGAATACACTTTAGAAACTATGGTTTGAATTTATAGACTGCTCTTAAAGTAACTAAAAAGAATTACTAAGGAAAGTGATACTTGAAACACTACGCGTCAAAAAATTTTATAGATGAATATAATGCAATTGTTTCTTTCATGAACAAAAATTTACAACTAAAAACAAATCAAGTTAAATCATGTCATTTAATACAATGATATTCCGGCATGTACATTGGAACTTCATTTCTTTTTACAAAACTTACAATTTAAATTTTTCTTAGATTTATAAGCCACTAGCAATCTTATATATAAAAGCAACCATAATTTGTTTTATAGTGTCAGTAACTTTTAATTTATGACATAAAAAATATTCATAGATACGAAAAATTAAATTAAAAAGTGAATTACTCAAAAGACAATCATTAGAAATAAAGCAGTTACGCGTTGAATTTCAAAAAACCTTATTTAAAACAAATTTTAATTTTATCTTATATTTATTTTAAATTATCTTGATGGTTGTAAAGAGCATAGCAAGATTGTATGTAGCTTTTGTTAGGATATTTGTCTCATAATGCATGGGATTGTCCTTCTGAAATCGATTAAACATATTTTATCATAATTGTGGGTAAATGGCTGACTGTCGTGAATAATGAAGAGAAGAATAGTTGGGGTGATCAGTCAAATAAGAAGGCAAAAATAAATGATAATATTTATTTTGACATTTGCCGACGTTTCGACCTGAAGTTCAGGCCTTCATCAGGGCTGTCTCCAAAGATGTAAAAACGGAGAATCAATTAAAAGGAGATACCAAATATGTAAAGTTTGCATTAATTGAATATGGATTGTTTTTAAGCCAATGATGAGACTGAAAACCAATGAATTTCTCCGTTTTATCAATCGTTTTCTCCGTTTTATCAAAATCAATTTCTCAGTTTTTACAACTTTGGAGACAGCCCTGATGAACTTGAACATCAGGTCGAAACGTCGGTAAATGCCAAAATAAATATTATCATTTATTTTTGCCTTCTTATTTGACTGATCACCCCAACTATTCTTCTCTTCATATTTTATCATAATTTTGCAAAAGAAAGTGTAAGTTTTATAGGTTACATTAAACTTTTGAAAGTTATTAAAAAAAAATTGTATTTCGTCTCCTGATACAACCTACTCACTGCGGAGTACTTTTGTAGCATCTGAGAGGTTTTCAGTCTCATCATTGGCTTAAAAACAATTCATATTCAATTAATGCAAATTTTACATATTTGGTATCTCCTTTTAATAGACGCCATTTTAAAACGTGCAGTTTACTTAAAAAGTGATAGCCTTTGTAATTTAAATGAAATATAGATTGTATACCATTAGGTCGCTGTTTGTCCGATTTTATAGGAATATAGAGTCAAATATTTTAAGAAAAAAATCATAAACCGCAATGAGCCTATAAACATACTCAATGGCAAAGATTGGAGCAGTTTATTTACGTATCATATATATGGTTATAAATATAAAATGTTTTTAATCCAGCAATGCAACACCTAACATTCTTTAGTTATATGTAAACAAAAGCAAAATCGTGCATAAGATTAAATTTATGCAACCAAAATTTTGTTTTTTTTGACAAACTTTTATTTGTATACAATAGTTTATTTATATTATATGTATCAGGTAGTTTCCAGTTGTTTTATACTGTTTTAAATAATAAAAGACAGTTTAATGTTTCCAAAGTTAATTGTTTTTATTTTACTATTATTAATCCTTTTCATTGTATGTATTTTTTGTGCAACTCCTGGCAGACGGTTATATAACATTGATAATAAAAAATAAAAAAAAAGAATATCTAAAATTAATCTGAAATAAAGATTTATTTCTATCTATCATAGATGTATAAGTGAAATTCTCTATATATCAAATTTCGCCTGGGTTCTTGGACTAATAGTATCTTTGCTAATACTAATAATATACCAATAGTATCCGTGTATAAGTATAAATCTCTTAAATTCTGGGCCATAAAATTAAAAAAAGTATTTAATCTTTCAAATGGCTATTGGGAAACATGTCATGGTTATTAGGTATAATAACCTAATACTTGCTTATCTATTTAAGCAGTAAAATGACTCTGGTAGGTTACGTTTGTGAATTTCGAATAAAGAAAAAAACATATATATATGGTAACACACTGGAGTGTGCATTTGTGAGATAACTTAGAAATCCGTCTGAATTAAATGAATTATGTTTCTAAAATGGTTAAGTAGATTTCATGAATTAGTAATGTTAATGAATTCTACCCTAATACTATTACCGACAAAAGAGATACAAATTAAATAATGTTAAAAGGATTTAATAGTAAAACTTTTGTAAATGAACATTGAAGCTCTGGAAATTGCCATTCAAGTCTTAAGTGTATGGGATTGCAGAGCCCCACCATAGCCACCACTGGCATTCAATTGCAGGTTACAAGAAGTTTAATAATAATAATAATAAATTTAAATTAAAATAATAAAAAAATCTAAAAAAAGAACTACTGACGTCTTGTTTTTTCCCTCCACATATGAGGGAGTGGTAAATATTTATTTATTCAGACCGAATGTACAAAATAGTCATATATGGTTGCTTAAATATATTTATTTTTTAAAACCTATTTATTAAAAATATCTACAGATATGATCTAAATAAATTCCAACAACACTATTTAATTGAGATATGATATAATCTTTGCAAGAATATATGATCTCTATCGGTTCAAATATTAAATTTCCACTAAAAATATAATAAGGGATAAGTATTATATATTATTATGTGTCAAATTGTAGATACATCCGTAGGGTAAATGTACCAGTAGTAGACGTCAAGCCAGCAGTAGATACATGAAACTTTAACTTAAAAAAATAAGGGTTGGGACCTTATTGATTGAATGATTGACCTTATAGGACCTTATGGAACAGAATGATTGAATTTGGTGTGGGGCGGGGTGGCCGAATGGGCTAAAGCGTGTGCACAGCACCGCGAGTTGCTTGGCAACCGGATTATAGATTTAAAAAGTACGAGTTCGCGTCCCGGTGCCGGAAAGGATTTTAATTCCCCGCCCTTACCCCTCCGGTCCGGGAAAATCCCGTTAGCCTAAAAGGCGAGGTAGGGAAGAACAAAAAAAAAAAAAAAAAAAAAAAAAAAAAGATTGAATTTGTTGTTATTTTAAACTTTAGCTTATACTGTGTAGCCAGTAGAATGCAAATTAAGGTAGCAGTGGAAAGGTTAGGGCAGCTGATATCTTTGCAGTGTCATCCAAGGTCCTGCTGTTACCAAATCAGCTAAGGAAGGGAATTTGATTTTAAACTATTATTCTTTTTTTGTTCCAAGATTTTTTCACAATTTTCTCTCTAAATGGTATTGTAGACAATGAATTCACTAGGTAACGTGTTTTTGTGTGTTATTTTTGTTTGAACACAAAAACAAACTGTCTACTACTGGAGTACTGATAATACCTCTTGTTCCAATAGTAGACAGAAGTGTCTACAACTAGAAAACTCAAATGTCTTGTAGTAATGACTTTTTTTTTTGTTTATTTAATGAAATTTACAACTGTACACAAATACATAACTAGTAAATATGCGCAAATTATAAATAATGACATGTTCAGGCTTGAAGAGATACTACCCAGTGGTGGCACTCCCTAAATAATTTTAAGTAAGAAGATCACGAGGCCATCTCCTTTTCAGACGCCTAGGAGGATTATCAGGAATCGAGGAAGAAGCAAGGTTGGAAACAAGCGGATTTGGATGGGACTGAAGTTTATCATGAAAGGATAGATATCTGGCTCGAGCTAAATCAGCGACATATGGTACATTAAGGTCTTTATGAATGGTTTTATTTGTGACAAAGTATGGAGCATTAAGGATTTTACGGAGGATTTTGGATTGTAAGTATTGGATACGATAGGAATTCGATGGTTTGGTGGAGCCCCAAAGCTCAACTCCGTATGTCCATATAGGTCTTATTATAGTTACGTAGATAAGTCTTTTGTAATTAATTGAAAGTTTAGAGCGTTTGTCTAGTAAGTGTTGGAGCAGTCGGATGTAGTAATGACTGAATATCATTCATAGTTTTATTCTAAGCATGGAAGTTTTCGATTTTTTCACAGGAAATGTCTCGTTCCTTTTTACCTACAAATGTAATTTAATTAAAAAAATACATTTTTTGTTTGTTACATTTTTGAAGTTTGTAAATTAAATATATTAATTAAGTGGTGTCAACTACTGGTGTCTACTATTGGTGAAAAAACATGTTCTCGAAAATTATCTAAAAAAACGACCTAAATATCAAAGTTTAAGTTATCTCAGAAGGAATTTAGGTCACATAAGAATGTTTTTGGACAAATGTATCAAAAAAAGGAAGCTTGAAAAGAATCTAAAGAGTTGCATTTAAAATTATTGGAAGAGTCTCACCATAGTGTCTACTACTGGTGACTTTATTCTACATCAAACATATAACCAGTACGTGATATAAATGAGTACCGTTCGAAATTAAGACGGAAAACCTGAGATTTTATAGTTTATGAATTTATCAAATTACAAAAATAAGTGACTCTGAGGCGTTGATGACACTATTCTTGATGACGTATTAAATCCTAAAAAAACCTATGATTTTTTTCTCTACGTTTCAACTGTGGTGAAGAAAATTATTGTGCTTCGATATGATCGATATTTTTAGTTGATGATCTCTAAGTTATGGGTTTATGCTGAACTCCTCCTTTATTTGATAAACAGATTTTTCTTATGTAGACTCCAATATGTGTAAAAGTCTGTCCCTGTAATATATTCATTAATATTGCCAACGACATTTTTCTGTGCTAGCGCCATTACAGTTATTGATTATTTTTCATCGTACTCTATTATGAATTGATCTTATAATAACTCAATTAAATATTTGTTGTCATTATTTGTTTACGGTTCAGTGGATAAAAAAAAAAAAAATGTTGCCAAAAGTCCAACTTTGATTGGGCACCCATCACAATTTATAATTACTACCGTACTGCAATTCAAAATGTATTCGTTAATTCAAGATAGGATCGACAAGCCAATCATAAAACCTATTAGGATCTACGGACTGGAACTATGAGAAGACAGCTTAACATCGAACACATCCAATTCTTTCATTCCAAAGTCTCTCTAACAATAGTTGATACTCTACGTTCTATGTAACCAACAAAATCTTATACCATTATCCCATTTATTCTTATTATTTATAAGGATATATTTATTTATATATCCTAGACGTTATCTAATAAAGAAAAAATATCCAAATTTAATTAGAACCTTACATATCATCCGAATCCTATTGCACAATCCTAATATTGCTCCACCAATCCTTCCTTCCCATCCTCCTCGAAGGTTAAAGCGGCAGTGGCCTAGATAAAAAAAAAAAATTATGTACCACTACAACCTATGAAGGGTTTTGAATTCAGTACTATTTATTGAAAGTACTGTTCCAAGGCCAACGGTTGTGCAAGGAGGGGACCGGGCCAGGATTAAGCTCAATCGTCAGGTTTTTCTCCCTTAATCAATGATTTAATTAAAAGTACCCAACTTATCAAGTACCCAACGTATGGAATGTATCCTAAAGGGTCTCCTTACCCCTGATTCGCCCCATGGCTAATGCGACAGAATAAATAATTTTCTGCCATGGGATTTGAACCTGGGACCTTCAGCGTAATGTTCCCTTACCTAACTACGACCATTTTCTATGTAAAAAAAAGTTATATTACTCAATAAATAAAAAGGGATGTTCCCTAAAAATGTACTTGTGACTTTTCGCAATAAACCGACGGTATACGAAATATAATATATATAATGATGAAGAATTAAGCCTTGTCAAAAGAAATTAGTTGCTTTCCCATTATGACACTAATATAATGAATAAGATTTCTTTTAAAAATAAAATAAAATTTCTCCTGATATATTTGGTGGTCACCTTCGACTTATGCGCTGCTGAGAGATGGTGTTAATTCTACATTATTACTATTCATCTAGGACAAACTATAGTTATTAGCTAATAAGAGCTAAGACAGATGACACTAAATACAGAGCTGGGATGATGGATCTAGACATGGGATTACTAATTGGAGGGAGTGAGAGGACACACCTGGAGGCACACCTGTTGGTCCGACCTGTTGATAGCAACTTGTTGTGTCCTCCTCCATGGCCAACAAATCTAAATAGCCTCTGTCGGCTGTCTCTCCTCTTATTCTTCTATCCAGCCCTCCGGCTTCCGGAAGATAAGTTAGGCGAAAAGGAATTGGGAAAGGGATCATTAGTAGGGAGAAGGTGCTGTTCATCGACTACTTTTCGCATGTAAAAACGTACAGTTATTTGGAATGTAATCTAAACCATTTTATTAATTAAGATAAGGTATATAGAATATTTGGTATATCTTTATAGTCCTCTTTAAAAAACATTTTCCCCATTTCGTATTTATAAAAGCTGAGGATTCGGAAAAAAATGACTTTCTGAAAGACATTTTGTATCATATTTCCGAGTTTAATCACTCCTCTCTAAATAATAAAATAATACCTTCAAAAAGGATAACTATTAATCTTGATTAGTTATTTTGTCCATTAATTCAACAAACCATTAGCGTTGTCAACGGATTTCAATATTTTATCTAGGAGCATGTATAGATCTGACCTTTCAGAGGTAGTTGATGTAGAATATTTTTTTATTTAATTGAGAGTTATGTTTGTTTTTTTTATGTTGAAATTTATATATACATATATATGTATAAAAATGGACGTCTGGGAACAAAGGAAAATACCAGCAGAATGGAAATAGAGTGGATAGATGCAAAGTGCTCCTTGGCTGTTACACATGTTTACAATTAAAGAAAAATGAATCGCCAAAATGATCCAATGTACGCACACAGCTCCAAAGAAGCCCAGAAAGTCATTGGAAGAGTGAAAAGAGGTCATTACTCTTCCTCAGTGATGGTTTGGTGGGGAGTTTGCTTTGATGGCACCACAAAGCTCCACTTTTGAGAAAAATGAATTGAAACAGCCGCTAAAAACTATAATCACGACGATATTTTGGAATCAGTTGTCAAGCCTCTAAATGATACTCTGTTTGCTCGAAGTCATTGGGTTTTCCATCAGAATTCCGCTCCAGCTCACAAGGCCAGGTCAACTCAGCAGTGGCTGCAAAAGAACAATCCAGAGTTCATCTCTGCCTCGGATTGGCCCTCAGGAAGCCATGATCTCGCCCCACTAGATTATCGGCTTTGGTCCGAACTAGAGAGAATAGCATGCCACAGAGCACTTTCCTCAAGAAGTACTGCTATTGATGACTGGTCACGGAAATGAAATGCCTGTGTCAAGGCAAAGGGAGGACATTTTAAGTAATTTCTGTTTTGGTTTTACTCTCTAAATATATGAATTTTTTTTCTAATAAGGTTTTTCAAAAAATTAATTTTTCTATTGAAATCAGTACATATTTCCTTCTAAAAATAGATAGATAGATATTATATTTGTTTTTGTGGGATTCCCCATACAAATAGAGCCTAGCTTGGCTATTGTACAATAATATGGTTTTACAAATTTACATACCATTACATTTTATTCAGATATAAATAATCCACTATCCTAATCCACCCTCTTCACAAAAAAGACGCGAATACCGAGGTAGACAACTACAGGGGGATCTCCCTACTGCCAGTTACCTACAAATTTTTTTCTAAGGCTCTACTAAAGAGGATAGAGCCCCAAATAGACCACAAAATAGGAGAATATCAGGGGGATTCAGGAAGGGAGATCCTGCCAAGAACAGAAACTTAGTCTGAAACTTCTCATGAAATATTATCTAAATAGACCGCAGAAAAACCTTTGTATATCTTTCGTGGACTTGGAAGCATATGACTCCATAGACAGAGAAACCTTACTGAAAATCCTGAGGGAATACAGCGTCGATCAAAAGACCTTAAACCTAATAAAAGAAACTCTAACAGAAACCAATTCAAAAATAAAATTAAGAGGGAATATAACCAAACCGATAAAAACCGGTATGAGACAGGTGGACGGACTGTCACCTATTCTCTTCAACGTTGTTCTCGACAAAGTTATGAGGACCTTATGGGGAAAAGAAACATCAGGAGCTAAAGTAGGAAATCAAAGGATCAATATCCTGGTAAAATGTCTAGCCTTTGCGGATGACTTGGCCCTATTGGCAGAGTCGGAGGAAGAGGTGATTAGACAGATAAATTTGCTAAAAAAAAATATCTGAGACAACTGGACTTAAAATCTCCTTCCAGAAGACTAAATTTATGACCACAAATCCCAACTTTAGGAAGACAGAAATAAAAACAGAATTCGGTAAAATCAAGGTGGTTTAAAGCTTTAAATACCTGGGCGAAATAATCAACAGAAATTTATCGGAGAAAGAAAGCATGGAGTATAGGATTAAAAATTTGGAGAAATTATGCTACTTAACGATTAGCATTTATAATAAAAAATGCCTCTTCAAAAAATCCAAAATCAGGCACTACAATACAGTGGTAAAGTTAGTGATACTGTACGGAATGGGGACAATGTTCTTTCCCAGTTTGGAGAAGCTGCTGAAAATAGAAAGAAGGATTCTTAGAAGAATCCATGGACCCAAAATAACACCCCAAGGATACAGACTGAAATCCAATAAGGAGATTTACAGTGAAACCTCTGATTTGGAAACGAAAATGAGTGTAAGAAGACTTAGATTTTATGGATACATGCAAAGGATGTCCGAGGAGAGGTTAAACAAGAAGATTTTCAGTAGGGTTATGGGATACAAGTTTAACCATGGATATACAGTACAAATAAAACAGGAAATACAGAAGCTTGAGATAACACGGAATTGTGTGAGGATAGGACATAATACAAGAAATTCCTGAAAAGTGCGGTGCATGTGGTGGACAGTAAGGAACTTCCGTCCAGGAGGAAGTGGACGGCGGAGAGGAAGAAAAAATTTAGCGATATCCGCAAGCAGAGATAGGCAGAAAAGAGGAAATTGAAAAAGAAACCAGTTTCATAGTCGCGTAGTCCTTCAGGGCTGTTTCGCGTCAAATAATAAATCTATATAACGTCACATGGGTGTAACTTAGTAACATACGAATCTTTAATATGTTAACATTAATATGTTAATGTCCTTGGAAGACGAGCCTAACTTTCTTGGAAAATTCAGTGGTGTTCAAAGTTTGTCTGTTTATCTGCTTTAAAGTGTAGATTTTCATTTAAGACCAATTATTTTTTGATAAAATGAATACCTTGAAAAATACTAATAAAATATATAGATTTTTTAATGATGAATTAAATTCGACTAGTTGGCCTGTGTTCACTCGTCACAAACTCGACCATTTGAAAATAGTAATAAAATGTGTTAAAAATTAAATGAATTATATTATACTGGTACTAGTGGGGGGACTTAGTCCAGCAAGTGGGCCTATTGGTTCTTTTTGTCAACCCCAAAGACAATACTACCAATGGTTGTCTATTGTACCTTCACCTCTGTCTCAAATCTTTTTGTTCTTCTAATGAAATTCAAAAGGTTGGACCATTTTATACAGGAAGTTTTGCATAGACAGAATCTGTGCCCAGAAACCTGCATCTCAGGGCTATTCATCTACTATTCCACAGATATTTTTAAAGTTTTTATACATTTATGTCTTTTAAGCCGTCAGTGGCCTCTTAGTACTCTGATGATGAGTCGGATTTTTTTTAGTATGGCCCAGCAGCCACTTTTGATAAATTGTTTGGCTTGTCTGAGCCCAGTGCAGCCCTCCATTCTTTCCGCAGATGTTTTTTTGGATATTCCTGTTGCAGGTTCCGGACATACAATAGTAAGTTCTGCTCCTATCCTTGAAAGGGTATCGGCTTTTTCATTGCATTTAATTCCCGTGTGACTAGAAACCCACACTAGTTCCACTCTCTTCTCGACCACTTAAAATTATTCATTATTGAAAATAATAAACAGAAATATTTCAAATTATAATGGTATAATTAGTCATGCACAATTTTTTTTTCATTCCTAAATGAATTTTTTTCAGCTTTTTCTGGAGGAATATTTTTCGGGCAATGGAGGGAGAACTAATCTTCAATATTATGGCTTAAGCATGGATTTGATAAAGTATTGATAAAAACATACTGACAAAAGAGGCCTTCTAGAAATAATATTTAATGATATGGTCCGTGTTACATATGCATTTTTATCAAATTATTAACATTCGCATGAAACTTCGCAAATAGCTTATCTCTTCGAAAACTACAACTATTTTATTTACGAAAATTCTCGGAATTGGAGCTTTTTCTACCTGGAGTTTATTCAATCTGGCAAACCTTGTCTATTTAATTTGGTACTAAAAACTCATAAATACCCATTTGCTGTTCAAATGAATCGTAAGCTATATATAATTGGTAAATGGTTGACTGTCGTGGATAATGAAGAGAAGAATAGTTGGGGTGGTCAATCAAAAAAGAAGGCAAAAATAAATGATAATATTTATTTTTACATATGCCGACGTTTCGACCTGAAGTTCGAGCCATCATCAGGGCTGACTGCTCTAAGGTAAAAGATGCAATCTGAATTTAGAATCGTAAGCTAATTTGATCACAAAATCGAGAAAAAATGTTGCTTACAAACATATTGGACCATTTGGCGTGACCTATACCCCAACATTTCAAAATAACGAGGTCATATAGGCCAAACGGCCCAATATTTTTTTAGGTCACTTTTTGTCTCTGTTTTGTGATCAAATTATCTTACCAAACGATTGGAAATAGGTATTTACGAATATTTGGACCTAGTTAAATAACCAAATTTTGCCGATCTCCAGATTGAAAATGCCCCAATTCCAAGAGTTTTCGTAAATAAAATAGTAAATTCGTAAATAAAATTTAGATTACGATGAGATGAAGCTATTCACAATGTTTCGCGCGGATGTTAATTATTTGAAAAAAGGTGTCTGTACTACGGACTAATATGTTTGTTTGAAAGCCAAGTGCAGATCGTTGAATTTTTTTTTAAATACTATGAAACGAAATTATTCAAACTTAAAAACAAATAAGAAAGAAGCGCGAAGGATTCAAAAGAATGTATGAATATTGTCTTGATAGAATAATAAAAAATTAATATTACATAATATTCAATGTATTATATTGAATATTAATAGTAATATTATATTTTATTATTTTTCCAATGAGGTTAATACCCGTCCTGGTGTTAGCAATAAGAGGCTGCTGAATACAATAGTACGCAATAAAATTAAATTTAAAATTATTTAAATGTTTTAAAAATAACAAAATAGTAAAAAAGCACAATTTAGCAAAATATCAACCAAAACGAATATTGAATAATCACAACTGTCGGAATCCTGAAGTTATCAATAAACAAGCATATAGAGTTCAAGCTGTATAAATCATAAGAATGATTTTGGGATAAAAACCAGGTAGACAGTTCCTTCTTATTATATAATATGTGTAGAAACTATCTGTTTCTAATTTTCCCATCTAGATATATAACTAAATAATATCTTAATGAAATATCATCAAATTATATCTTTATTGATTGTCTATTGAAACTTATCTGAGTAAACTAAAAAAGATTTATTTCAATAACAACTACAAGAAATTACAATGGGAAAAAATCATTACAATGTTCGTATATATTTAACCCGGAAAATGTAGCGTTCGTAAAAATTAGGAAGTTTGTTAATGATCCACTTAGTTTTTCTGTATTCTGTTCTTCTAGCACTCCCTCCTCTCAGCAGTGCTATCTCCAACTATTTCAAAAGTGATCTTCAATGGTAGAAATCTCTCACAACAGCTACATCTAATTGTATTTTATTAATTAGTTCAGTCAGCATCGCCTAAATGACGAAGCCTCAATGCTTTGCCGTTGTTCTTCGAGCTATACCGTTCAAAATAAATCATTTATGCATCTTACAGATACAGCAGCTTTTTTTGTTACTTGCTGTTTGTTTTTCACTACCGAATAGAAAAAAAAATATGACGAACCTGTATCTTACCTTGAATTGCTTAACCAGAACGGCATTATAAAAAATAAAATGATTTTGATTAGAACAAAAAACACACCAAGTGAAGGAAATGTTCTCAGTGTCAACATTGTTTATGGTTCTCAACAAAAATGTAGAGACGTGTTTGAGCCTATTGATTATTTTTAACAGTTTTTCACTGAGGTTCATTTGATTACTTATGTTTATTTTGTTTTTAATACTATATTAAATAAACAATTTGTTTATCAGCATTAAACAATCTGTCTTAAACAATCTTTTCTGAATAAATTTGGAAAACTAGCTTTTATACTTTTATTAATTGTGTTTTTACAGTTGTTTTTGTCGTTGTTTCGATAGGTCTAGCTAAATATATCATAGAATAGTCAATAAACAATTCTACAACAGTTATAGATCAAACGAGCAACAAAAGAATCTCCAAGAAGAAACTACTTATTTGGCTATACACAAAAATGTAGAGACGTAATATTGTATAAAATAAATAATTGGCTTAATATCATTATGCAACAGTTCACTCCCATACCTACATTATTTCAGAAACAATTTATTTTCGGAATAAATTTTAAAAAACTGACGCATAATTTTATTAGTTATGTTATTATGGTTATTTTTGTCATTGTTCCGATACCCTTGCCGGGTTAATTCATTACTCTAGTTTTAAAAAAACCTATTTAAGTAAAACATTGGACAGATGAGGATAAGGGGAACTGGAATAGAAGGAATGGTAAATCTTAAAGTTTCGAAATTCTCATTGTTTAGTTAAAATGGTACTACAACTTATGTACTTCTTGGCTTAACTATTAAGTCGTCGTATGCAAAGGCCCATCACCTCATTGAAGAAAAGTAGTGAATACAGTCTTTTCAATTCCCTCACGATGTCTTAAAAACTTACTGGAGAGTACATTGACTTCATGTATCAGATCAGAGAGCATTCATGCAAACTCCACTGATCAAGATGGACTGAAATGGATTTAGTTCTGACTGACCATGACAATCTAAGTCAGTAAGCTGTTGGCATAATATTCCATGAATACGGGGCCAAATGCCATTGAGCAGATGATTGAAATTTAATCAGTGGACTTGTTACCCCAGTGTCAACAGTTGAACAACGCCACGTTGACTGTTGCAATAGCTAAACCAACCACTATTGTTGTTTAGTGTGAAAACGCTTATTACTTATTCCTTAACAATTAAATATTCCTTTATTTATTCGTATAATTAAATCTAATTAATTTTACAGACACTTCTCTGCATTGTCTAGAGATTTCCACCTAAAAAGAATCAGTTTAATTCATTTATTTTTTTAACTATTTAGATTTATTCTGAACGTAGAAGCATTCATTTTATCTCCGTATACAATTCTTGAACTTTCGAGTCGGAATAATTTAGATTCACTCTCTTGTATAGGAAAAAATAAACATAATATTAAAATATAATGTTTAGAATAGTTTGCCAGCGCATACAAACTGAAACCCCTTAAAGTGAGACAGTTATCAATGCCTGTTTGAGTAACCATTATTTATAATTAACAGGCCGCGTAATAGTTTTTCAAAATAAACTTAAATTAAATGAAAAACGTAAACATTTGATTGTATAAATATTTTTGTCCCTAAGGTGGGAGTGTAGGCCAGGCCGCTACCATAACCAGTTCCTGCTTAACCTACCACAAGTGTTCACAAGCTCCTTTTTCACCGAAGTGGCGAGAGCCACCATGAATGCTTTCTATTTGAGAGTGGAGAAGGAGTTTTGGGGCGATAAATTGCGAGATTAATATGCCCGGTTTTCTTTTTGATATTATATTCCAAAAAAGCTGCTGAGCCGTTGTAAGGGAGTTGGGAAGTGTTCTAGCTGTCCATACCAAAATAATTTCCTAATTAGGGAAATAATAACGACTTGTGGGAGGTAAAAAATAAAGGTATAATTGAATAAGTAATACAATCTCCTTTTCAATGCAGCATACGGCAAGAACTAGAAAATAAATAGAGGCGGCTAACTTGAAATATGTTGCCTCCAGAAGACTGGGTACACGTAGCAAAGACAAGATAGGACAACTTACAGATCGGTTGAAAAATTGGAAAATTAAAGCATGTAAATTAGCTGAAGTAAAACCAAATTGTTGTAAATGGCTTTCTAGCTGCTGAAGGTGGAGGGGAGATGTTATGCTGTGCCAACTCTGGATTGGAAACTCAGTTTTTAAATGTTTTTTTTTTTTCTCCAATTAACTGCTACCTACTTATTTCTTTCATACGAAGTAAGAGGGTGAAGGGTTGTTCTAGAGGTAACTAAACATATCATAACCAAAGCGTGATGGTCCAGATTGATTCAGTGATTCTGCCACGAAATAGATTTCAACCAACCCAGGATGGATTTTAACCAGCTTCGCTAGACTGCATAATGTTAAACTTTACACTTTAGCTTTCAGGCCCGATTTCAGTGTTATAATCATTTACACATGGCTATCTTCTAAGAGATCTTGAACCGCCCACATGTGAAAAATATATCTTTAATTTTAGTTGATATAAAGGGTTACATTACTATATATTTCATGTGTAGGTAAGTGAAAGTAAAAACGAGGTTTCATTGACAGATTTCAACTGGCCGTAAACAACGAACCTCCTGCTTTGGGATAGAGTTGGATCGAGGTCAGGTTGCTAGGTCCATGCTTAAAGGATACATTGCTGACTGGAGCCTCATTCTGAGACTAGTTCCGTGCAAACTGCGGTAGCAACTAAACGACACTGCGCCTAGCCTGATTTAATCTTGGAACAATATTCACTCCTGAAAGGGAACTGGATAGAAGAGACGTCCAGAGAATCAAAGTGGAGGCCACCCTCGTGTAGAGGAGCGGAATTAACAACGATTCAAGGGTTATGAAGAAGCTAATTGGAATTATTTACTCGTATGCATAAACAGAAAAATATTATGATGTTTTCAAAATCCGAAGAAAGACTTTTTTTCTTTTTTTTTGGTATTAAAATTTAAAAAAAAATCTATTTTGCTATAAATTTATATTTGTTTAAATACTTCATGATCGTGCTCTTTTAGTATTTTAGGAATATTGAGTGACAACCTCTGGATATATTTCCTCCTCCCTTTGCTAAAAGGCTTACACGATATCGCCAGATGTAGTGGGTCTTCGACTTCGTCGCGTATCTCACAATTTGGTGTCGCCTTTATTTTTATCAAGTTTAATTTTTTTTTTTGTATTTCCATGATGGGGTCTCAGCTTAATTAAATTTGTTACATCACTTCTTTCGAAACATACCCCAACAGGGATGAACCAAAGTTTTAAAGAGATTTGTCGGTGTATTAAATATTGGTTCCTCACTTTACTTTGAGACTCTTGCTTGAGAGATTGTGCTTAGTGAACGGAAAAAGTTTCTTTTGGGGACTTAAGAATTATTCTGACTGCATTGGTAGTATCTCGAGAAGTTTAATCTGCACATTCATTTCCGTGCAGACCCACTGTCCTGGTAGCCATTAGAATGAAAACTTATTGCTTGATGTGGAAATTAAGTTTAGAATTTTATGCAGTATGTAATTGGCAGTTCAGGTTCTGTGTGCCTTTTGTAGAGATCGGCGTACAGACTCTGAATCTGTGAGGACGACTATATTATGCTTTTTATAGTGTTGTTTAATATGTTCTGCTGACATAAAATATGTTAATACATACAACAATTAAGAAATACCATTCTTAGAAAAAATACATTACAACAATGTAATAACTAAAGTAAGCTCTTAACTATGCACAAAAAAATTAAGACGTATAAGTACTGTAAAAATCTTAATTTTCGACCTGGCTTCTCTTGTCTGCTTGTCTTTTTAAATTAATTAATTGTCTGGTTTCTAACATACACTTCTAACATAGTCAGTTTTTAGATAGAGAAGGAAAACCAAGCATTCTAAATGTCACAGATCTTACCCTAAAATTTCTAATAATACTTTCTTTATATTTCTTATATTCATTTATGGATTTTAAAATTAGCTTTGTTGACAACATAATTATCTTCTAAATGAGCATACGAAACATGTATATTTTTTGGATAGTTCGAAAAAATGAACTAGATTACAATGTTGTTTTATAGGAAATGTCAAATTAAAATGATGAAATCCGCCAGCGCAAGGAGTGGCAGAGAGGAGCGAGAAGAATACCTTACCAAAAAAAAAAAAGATAGTAAAGTTGGGAACTGCTCCATCCGTTAGCAAGGTTACAGTCAGACCAATATTTGAAAATGTGCTGTTGTGACTCAAAATGCATTGATCAATTAAAAATTGAATACCAATCATCTTATGACGGTGGTTAGAAATATAAAAGGCCCACTTACTGTCTGTGTAAGACCATTAGAATTACAACTGCAAACCTAGAAATAATCTTTCCTGTAAAAATTTTATTCTTGAAATCCTCACTAACTTTCTATTGAGGAAAGCCTTTTTGGAGCAAATCGAAGCCGTTCTGCACATAAAGGTATTAATATTTTAAATTATAGCATTCATATAAAAAAACGCTGCAAATTATTTCACAATGGTCTATTATTTCCAAATAAGTATACATCTAAAGTGACATTATCTTCCTAGTAACGAAGAAAAATAACTAAAAGGTGATTCTTATTATTGGACTAAACTTTATTTTTTAATCATTAGTAATATACTAAAAACATTAGCGTTACTTCGGTAACATATTCAAAATTCAAAAAAACAAAACAAAGGATATAACCTTTGCAGCAGAACATATAAAAAAATATAGACCATATATTTGCTCCTAATTGTCCGATTTTAACGATTTTTTTTTTTTTTTTTTTTTTAGGAAATTCCATAAACTTTAAAAACAACATTTTTCGGTCGATTGAAAATAATAAACCAAAAAGTATTTTAAAATCGCGATATCCTTACTAGTAATGCTTTTATTTCGATGAAACTTACTTCATTTTTTAAGAAATTTAAGTACCTTTGAAACATCTTATCACAATATCGACAAAAAAGTGTATACTTAAAGTTTAAAGAGTTATTCGGACTTTAATTTTACCATCTCCTGCAACTTTATTTCCAGTTTCTTTTCCTTGAAGTATGTTATATAGATAAATTTAAAGGGCGTCCAGAAAGTGACTTTAGCGAAGTTTCATTGAAATCGGTACATTCGTTTAGGCGCTTTCTATAGCAACGCAGTTTTTTTTTGGGTGCCATTTTGAAAGTAAAAGGCGGACAGTAATGTCCATGAAGGAGGATCATCCTTGGGTGACTTCTAGTTTTATAAAGAAATTTAAGAAGAGAAAATACGCAGACGGCGGATGGCGGACGGACAAAAAAAATGTATTCGTTTTTCGAATTCTACATATCCTGAAACATAAAACCTCAAATTTTGAGAGGGGGTTAAGTTTTTGATTTTTTTTGTAGACTGCAATGGTTCATTATTGAAAATAATAAACCAAAAGTTGACTAAAACCTTGGGGACAACAGTATATTGAGCCTAAAGAAATTTTACAAATGAGATTTTTTTTTTATGTTATCCAATCAAAGCACTAATGTACTTCTGCTTTGAATTCATTAAACTTATAATATATTTTACTTCCTTAAAAGCAGAGTGCTACCCTTAATTCGTGAGTGTCTTTTCAAGAGCTTAAGTACCAGAGTACTTGAGTACTTTGGAGTGGGTTTCAAAAGAATGGTTAACAAGGCGGAATTATAATTAGAGTTTCGAACTTTGAAGCCGAGATATTAATGATGAAAATGAGGCTCTTGTGCACATCACATTGGAAGCAGCTGAGGAAGCTTCTGAAACTTTGCACATTGTGTTGTGGCAAGATAAAAAATAAGGCTTTTTTGATGAAAATTGATTTAGGTACTAGAAATAGTAATTGTTCTAAGTTATTCTCACAATTTAGAATTATATATAAAGAAATTAACATGATAGTGTTTGTTATCGATAACTTGTTTATTTTGTCATGTGAACTAATATGAATTTATTTTTTTGTAATAACTAGAGTTATCTTGCTTATGAAAAGTATAAATTCAGTCTTACAAAACTATATTTTAGTCAATAAATCCTTTTTTTTTTTGACAGATTATCAAGATAAATATGTGCATATTTCATGTACTTATATTGTAATAGTAGAAAAATAAAATGGAGTATTAGAAAAAATATATATCAACCTTTTAACGATTAATCTTGGTAAGAGTATTTGCGATTTCTGGGTCTTGCTTATTGCGTGTTTACTATGTTGAACAAGGAATAATGACAAATTATTAATTATAATTATAAAATGTTAAATAAAACATGATAAAGTATCTCTTTTTCCATAGTGTTGCACATTTTGCACTCAAGTTGTGGGGTGATTTTTATAATTTTATTGTTAGCTGAGGCATTAATCATGTATTTTCTCGAGAGATGGATCTGCTTTAATAATTTGGTATATTTGAAGATAGAAACATCAACAAACACTAGAAGATTGTTAAAAAAAAAAGGTTCAAATGCTCATTATAAGCTGAGCTATGCAAGTCTTTTTTGTCACCCTCTAACAAATGCCGTGTATATTTATTTAATATCCTTACAATATTAGATCTAATTATGGCTGTGTTGGTATCATGAATTAGAAAGCCTTCAGCAATAGTATCTAATAATACTTAGAGCTGAGCACACCAATTATATTTCGATAGGACAAAATTATATCGGTAACATTTCCCTCTTAGCTTTTCAAATCATCATCATCATATATATATATATATATATATATATATATATATATATATATATATATATATATATATATACATAGAAGACAATATTTCCTAGGCACTTTCCTTTATCAAATAATTACCGATCATCGTCCTTCTTATGCCTACAACCTTCTCCAATTTAAGTCCTCAATCCATTCCCTCACGACAAGATTCCGACCCTCTGATCTATACATCCCTTCTCATAGATCTGCCTAATTCCAAAATTCCTTTATAGCCCGCTCTGTCAACTTTTGGAATTCCCTCCCGATCAAAATTCGACATGCCCCTTCCCTATACACATTCAAAAACCTCCTATTCCAATTCCTGTTCCAAAAACAGTCAGATTAATATTATACTATATATGCTAACTATTAATATTATATATGTATTGTGCAGCAATCATATAATCATAATACTTGGTAAGAGATAGTACATGTATTTCCTACTATCGACGTAGGAATTTCAATACATACATTTTTTTTTATTCAATTATAATTAACTGTTTATTTTTATATATATATTCAAGTAAAGTTTTTTTTTTTTATAAAATGTACTCATTCTATCTCTTTTTCGTTCTTCATTTCTCAAAGTGTATGTTTATGTTCTTCAACTCTTATATATAGTTTTGTTCATAGTTCAAGTGATTCGTTCATAGTTTTAATTGTTTTATTCATAATTTTAAATGCTCTGTACATAGTTTTATCTGTATTGTATATAGCTTGTGCACCTAAGGTTTTCTTTACTTTTTATTTTATTTTATCAATTTTATTTACTGTTTCAAACGTTTAGGCCAGTAATATTCTATTCTTTTGTACATTATTGTTATTCTGAAGGGACTTAGTCCCAGAATAAAGTTTTTTTTCTATCTATATATATATATATAGATAGAAACTTTATATATGAGTTCCACAACAAGAGCTCCAAATCAAGATTTATTTTATTATAAATGTAGAACATAAGGCGAAAAATAATTTCATCTAGGTATAATTTAATTTCTTATTTATGTGTATATATATGTTTATACACATATGAGCAAAGTAATATTTAATACAATTAATTATTAATATATTTTTAAAAGTATTGTAAAGATAATAATGCTCCTACTTGTAGAGTTATACACAAGTGTCCGCTTGGAGATTCCTGCATATCCCATCTTGGCCCTGGCTAAGGTTATCGATCCCCAACTGTTGCGGTTTGACGAGACGCGGGTTAGCAGCTTTCATGCTATTCCCTTAATTAGTTAATTAGCTTCTACTCTTAGGCAAAACCAACATTTCGGATTTTATATTTTTCCTAAAAACATTTATGGCACAATTAATTATCAGAATTTATTTATTTGACCTGAAAAAATATTTAATACGATCCATATGTGTATAATACAGGCTTTATTTTAATTTCTAACTTCCTCTTGTTAGATATATATACTCTGATTTTTTAATATTTTCTGACTATTTTCAGAAACAGAAAATATATTAAAAAAATTACAAACAAATGATACATATTTTATTCAGAACAATTATCTTTTTCAATTCACATTTGCCAACCACTAATCAAGTTTTCTATCCCAGATTTGAAATAACCTGGACAAAATACCAGATTTTGTTAAGATTTCTATTTTTCTTCTCAAAATAAATAATTCAGCATTCAAACGATGGCAGTAACGCTGAAATGGGAGTTAAAAAAAAATGGACTCCTAAGTGAGATGAAAATAAAAATCCTACTATTCAATGAAGTCCAATAATTTATATTTTTTTATTTCAAAACTAATCCATATTAAAGAGTTTTAAAGGAATATAATAACGGACCTTAATTAGTTTTTTACGATATAAATCTATTTTACTAGCATTTTTAGTTTTCGTAATTTATTATTCATTTGTATTCGTTTAATACAACCATTAGTATGTACCACAATAAAACAAATCGATTAATATAATACAAACTAGAATTCCATGCTAAGAAAAGACAAAAAATAAAATATGTCGTTATTTTTCGATCTTGTCAGAAAAAGTTTCGTTGCGGTCGGTGACCCCGTTTAACCTCCCCTAGTTAGTTAGATATATATTCTTGTCTTCGAATATTTTCTGACCATTTTTAGAAACAGAAACTATATATAAAAAAATTTACAAACATATTTTATTGAAAACAATTATTGAAAAAGTCACAGACTTGAAAAAGTCACAGACTTGAAAAAGTCACAGACTTGAAAAAGTCATACAATTTTTTTCGTTGCTGATTATTTTTACCCGCTCAAGAAATAATTCATTTCTTTGAAGTGAAAAGGAAATACAACTATCTTTTATTACACATAATTTACTTATTTCATTTACTTTTCTTTTTTCTCTCTCGCCCCTTTTTGGCACCTTTCTTCGAAATATTTTTCTAACCAAGTATAGATAAGAAAATAAAAAAGAATTTTGTTACACAGCTAAAATTTATAATCCAGAACATAAATTTTTTTAAACCTCCTACACTAAAACAAAGCTTCCCTACCTTTGGTAATGAGGAAGATGAAATGGAGTGATGCAATGGTGTAGAGGGAGTGGGTAACGGCTTGGCAACAGCGACAAGAAATAGGGATAGTTGGAATAAAATAATAATCACCAATTAAATTTTTAAAAAAATTTTATTAATTTTATGTTGAAAGTTAACTATGTTTTAATAATTTTGAATAATTCTGAAGATAAAATTTGTAAATTTTATTTTTTTATTATTATCATTTTTTTTTTGGTTTTATTGTATATATGTATGTATATGTTATTTTATGTATTCATTTTTAGGTTATTTTATCCTTGTTTATTGTATATATATTATTTTTCTTTATAATTTATTTTATTTATTGTACGTAGAGTGTGAATGTGATCTCTAAACACTATTATAAATGTTCTTGAAATAGATTGTAATATTTTTCAATAAATAAGTTACAAAAAAGTTGTCAAGACTCTTATCACCATAAAAGGAGAGCCTTTATTTCCTATTAAGAATGTACAATAGAGATTATATTATTATTATTTTCATCATTTGTAGCCCTGATGGAGACTTACAAAGTGGACAGAAACATCGGCGTAATCAATAAAATACTATTATAATATCTAGTATTTAATTTGACAGTTTTAATTAAGTAGGAATGTTTCTCTTTTTAGTATTTTTTTTTATCTATTTATTTATTTTACTTATAATTTATTTAATTTTGCTACGAATTTCTGTATTTTATTTAATTTTAACTCTAAATTACATTTCGTTGGTTCATTATAGTTTTTGCCTTTGTTATATAGATGTATATATATTTTTTTATTATTGTATTGTATATATGGTATGACTGTGGCTCACTCAGCTTTAGTACTCAGTGGCCTTAAGTGTGGCAAAAAAAAAAAAAAAAATTGACAGCAACCCCGATCAATTCCTTTAATATTATAATCAGGGTAGACCTTCTCCGTACTATTAAATAATTTATGTAAGGATTAATAAAAAAATATTTTAAAAATAGTAGAATTCATTAGTAACATGCTGTGAATTAGGTTACCCCTAGTGGATACTCGCGGGCAAGAAGGGATGGTTCGTTACCCAGTCCACCCTCCAATCTTAATAATTACAATTAAAGGGATAACCAACGTTCAGTAATGATCGACCACCCCCTAGCGTTCATTTACGCCCTCGAGAGCGGGGCTGCTCTAATATATTTAAACAATGAAATTAATCGACTTCCGCCGGGGTAAATGATTCCCGTTCGCCGGCCATCTTTGATTCTGTTTGCTCCGAGACTGAGCTTCCTAATTATTCGAGAGAGATTGGCGAAGGATCCAGTCCCCGGGTAGTCCGCATCTCATTAAGCCCTTGAATCACAACTTAATTGCTTTACGCTTTCAGGGCCTTTCAAAAATAAACAGTCTCCCACTCTCTCTCTCAGTCACCTCTTCATTTTATACGTTGCGAAAAATTATGTGTTACTTTACCATCTCTCATTTAAATCGTTTCTTTTCAATGTAGAAAATCATAATTGCTGTTAATAAGATACGAAAATAATTACTTTTAGGGAAAAATAATTACTCCTTTTTCAATACATTCATCATGAAAATAGAATTTATTATCAATTAATGACGTTCAACAAGCAATACTCAGCAGCTAGTTACATCCAGTGGAAAATATAATATGTGATGTTTTTGATCAAGAAAAGTATGGGAGTGGTGTGATCAAGGTAGAAACAAACGGCTATTATAATACTGACTTCGGCATAATGACATTCCGATTAGAGTAATAGTTCTTCAGGAAAACTTCGGGAGATCCGAAGCAAGTGCTGTATATTTATTGTCAATTACAAAGACAGAAAAACAATATAAAATACGAGAGAAGCGTCGATTCTTATAAATATAATCAAGAGTACAGATTAGGGAACATCTGTTATTTTGAAAAAAAAACAGAAATTATATTTGTACTCTTTGGCATCCAAAACCTATGATTATTTTACTTAACTTAACCTTTTATTTTACTTCGAAAAACTGATTAAATTTAAATTCAAACTGACTCTGTTCTTACTCCCTGCCCTCATCCTCAGAAATAATAAATACCAAAATAGAATGCAAACATTTGTTTGTTTTTATTTTTAATTTAATATTATTTAATTTTTTTTTTGTGAAATTCCACTCTGGTTATATGTATGCTTCAACTATTGTTTGATGACGTATAACACCAAACTAGGCCCATAATATAAAAGTATTACCAATTTTTTAAACACCACACCGAGCCTCTATTGGAGACTCGAAATATATATATTTCTTTTTATCAAACTTTTTAAATTATTTTAAAATACAGTATTGCAATATAAATATAATTCATTATAATTATTTGAAACTGAAATTTTCTACAGAATTGAAGAAAAAAAGTCAACAAAGATTTCATAATGGATCCGGCTGCTATTCAAAAAATTTACCATTACAACCCTTGAAGGTACCGAGCCTGTTTTAATACTCAAGAAAATTACTTTGAACAACATTCAATATGAATGTTAATGTTTACATTTCATTAATAATGTAGTTAGAGCAAATAAATAGGTTTTATTTATTTCATATAACGTAAATAATTTCATATAACGTAATTGGTGTCCCGAGATACTACCATGTCTCTCACCACTACACTGAATTAGAGTGGCTCTTCCCCTCCATTCGAAGACAATATTTCCTAGGTACATTCCTCTATCATATCATCAACAATCATCGTCCTTCCTACGCCTACGATCTTCTCCAATTCAAGTCCTCAATCCACTCCCTCTCCACAAGATCTCGACCTTCCGACCTTTACATTCCTTCTCACAGATCAGCCTCGTTCCAAAACTCCTTTATTGCTCACTCTGTTAATTTTTGGAATTCCCTTCCTATCAAAATCCGACATTCTTTATCCCTATCTACATTCAAAACTCTCCTATTCCAATTCCTGTCAGAAACCAGCTAACCTTTTATGTAAAATTACATATTTTTTATTTTATATTTCTTTTTTCAACAGATTTTACTGTTAAGAAGAATTTACATTTTTTTTTTTTTTGTATTTTTTCTAAAAGGGTTTATTTATATTTTACCATTGTACACAGTTTTAAGTATCTTAGTATGGTTTCGAGAGTTTTGTATATAGCTTATTTTATTTTATTTTGTTTATATTATGTATAACTAATATTTTTTTTTTTTTACTTATTTATCTTCATCTTTACTTTTATGTTTGTTTTTATCTGGTCAGATGTAAAATTTTAATTTATGTACTTTTTTTTGTTATTCTGAAGGGACTTCGTCCCAGAATAAAATTATTTTCTATTCTATTATATTCTAAATAATGCATAACAACAAAAGTATATAATTTGGCCACTTAACATCCTGTATATAATAAGTATGAATTGTACATATTAGAAAATCATCATCCATATTAATTGAAAATAATCTCTTTTAATGTATACCTTAACATTAAAAGAGATTATTTACACATAAACATAAACAATTTAATTTAACAATTTTTTACCGTCAACTTAATTAAAAAATACTTTAGACAATGAAAGATATAAAATTATCTAATAATAATAATATCATGAAGTATTATTTTATTGAGACTATATTCTAATATAATTGTTAGAACGTTTTTTAAACTTAGCAGAATTAGTTTAAAATTTAAATAACAATCTACTACCGAAACTTTTTCAGCTGATAAGGTGCTGTTTTCAACCATTTTAAAAAACATTGACAGCAAAATCCCATTAATGTGTTTATCCGATTTAGTCCCTCTCCAATCAGATAAAAAATAATATCCTCTACTCTCATTTTATTTTACCCCGTAGCCATCGGCACTGTAAATTTCAAGTTTTCCTCATAACATCGACATAATATACATTTATTTTCGAAGATGGGCTCCGATATCATAATGGAGTTTAGAACTTTTTTCTCTCAAAAATTTAATGCAAAAATCGTATTTTTAAGTACCTATTGCTATACGACTTGATTGATATTATTTGAAGCGTAACATATTTATAAATGATATCATTTAATATAAAATATTAAATAATAACTGTCGAATTTTTTAAAAGTTGGAAATTACTGAAAAATTTACATTATGTAACTTGTCATATTCTTACCCCGAACCCTCCACTTGTATGTTCTCAATTAAACAATTATTTTTTATCTTTATTATTCAGATGTACTTAAGAATTAGAGGTATCACATTCTATTCCGCATTACATTCTAAAATTGATAAAGTGTTAATCTAAAGATAATGTTTAATTATTAAGTAATTCAAATGTATGAAAATTATTATTTTTTGCAGAATAAGAGAAAAAGATTTAGTGTGGTGTTAAACGAGTTTTAACAAAAAGGACATATTTCTTATGAAGAAAACAAACTTATATGCTCTTTTAGTGATCTTAAAAACTCATAAATAAAACTTTGTATAGATCCCAAAAATCGCTTATTTTACTACTTGATTTTTAGGGAGGATTGTTAACTAAAGTGTTAATAACTTCAAATTCTATGCGTTTGTAATCGTTAGAAAGCGGAATTAGAGCTATTCCAAATTATATCAATATGTTTGGAATTTTATTCCTTTTTAAACCAGATATATTTAGAAAAAAGTTTTTTTTAAAAAGTGTCTACTCCTACAACAATAACAAAATTAATTTAATCAAGCTAACTCGTCAACTGCAAACGTGTTAACGGATTAAAATGTTAAATGAATCAATAAAAATTTTTTGTATTTAGAATATAAATATATAGAAAATGGATTGTGAACTTTCAAATACACTATAAACGGTTTAAATTTATAAGAATTACAAGATATATGAGACTTTGAAGTCACCTATTGGTATAAAAGGAAATTAAATTTTCCTCAATCCAATATATAAAGTCTTAAAACACTTAACTTTCACTATAATAAAAATAGTAGTACTGTCACATACTGAATCATTTTACTTAAATAAAAACATAACCATTTAATCCCATTATAAATGGCCTAATACGAAAAATGAAATGCTAAAATAAACAATGTCCCTTGCCACTGTATTTTTAACATATACAGGCAAGAAGCACGAAAGGGCAAACAGAAAGCAGTACGCCTGAGCTCATTACGATCTACCAGTATTACAAATCACGCAACTATTATATCACGCAACGGCTAATTTAAGCGGGTGACAATTATATCCAGAACAAATCAGCTGTTTTATATCCACTGCCTGATAGCAGTATGTAATTTGAACATGTAATAGTTTATAATTGGAACATTTCTGTTCATCTAGAAAAATAGGTAGCTTTTTCATATGATGTATATCAGAATTATTCCTGGTCTCAATTTATAAAATGAAGCATACATTGAACCCTAATAATGGATGAAACGAATCTTTCAAGAGTCAGATAAGAACTATTCGAGAGTCAGACATTCATTGTTCAGTGAAAAAATAATATCGGTGACCACTGATGCGATTTTTTAATTTAAATGGTTTTTGAATTTTAAAATTAAAAAAAAGTTTATAAATGCAATTAAACAATCCATATCAATGTTAGCTTGTTGACATTGGTTATCGAAGAATTTAGAATAGAAAATATTAGTAATGTAAAAATGAAAAGTTTCAATCTAATCTAATCAACAGAGCTGTACAAACTTTGATTTGTTGGTTGTTTTTTGTTCGTACTGTATAGGCATAATTGCTTGATAAAGTTCAGTTTTTATTGTTAGGTAGGTTAGGGGTCTTAGGAAGATTAGTTGCAGAATTTATTATTTTATTATTATTTATATAATTCGATAATTTAATAATTGAATGTGTCATTTCTAATTAACTTTATTACTATTTATGTTTTAATTTATATATAGATAGGATATATCATATTTATTTTTTTGTTTTTATTGTTGCCTCTACTCTGCACGGTCATTGGCAACACTTCCTATTCATATTCTGTTATAGAATTTTATAATTTTAAAAAATTGCAAGGTTTTTATCACGGCTTTTTTGTTGTCAGCGAGTTTTTCTTTTAGACTCTGAGCCACATTCAAATTTGTCCTTAATTCTTAAATACTGGGCAGTCTTGGATGATATGTTGGACCGTTCTTTGCACCTACAGCTCTCGCATGTCGGTGGGTCTAGTCCTCTTAATAAATAGACATGTGAAAATTGATAATGCCCAATTCTTAAACGGGAAAGGACTGTCTCTTCTTTCCTGAAGAGTCAGTTACATGTTTAATAATTTATATTTAATAACATGTATATTTAATATAAATATTTTATAAGATGTAATATATTATAACATTTAATATCATGTGTGACATGATGTATAATGTATCTTTTATCGCTTATCTTATATATTTAAGGATGTAGCTCTTTACAAAGAGGATGGAATGCTGAACATTTCAATCGCTTACAATATGCAGGTCCGATTTGTAGTTTTTAAGATATTTGGTGAGACTTGTTCATTAAGATTATTGAGACCAAAAAACATTTGGGTTAGAAATTTTTCAAGATCGCAATATTTCTCCTACTTATACGCTAATATCTCCTATACTGATAAGTGAAATTGTACATTGATTTTTTTTATTTTTTATTTGTGTTCGCCTCTACCCTAGAGGGTCATTGGCGGTTTATTTTAATTTTTATATTTTACTATAGAGATTTGTTTCTAATAAATATTCAAAGAGAATGACGACATTTTCCTTGACATTTTCCACATTGATTTTTATATGTAATTATCTATGATACATAAATTTTATCTCAATAAATTTTCACGATCGCAATACTTTCCATTACATATGTAGGTAAGTGAAAGTAAAAACTTTTACAGTAAAATATTATAGTTTAGTTAAGGATCGTTAACTTCGTTTTCATCGAGCTACAGTCCAGGGTAGGGATTGTGGAAAGAATAAACAATTCTCATGATTTCCTTAGCTTTAAATAATAATTAAAACTTTTATAATTTTATTGTCACAGTAAACTTTTTATCTAGTAAAAGAATAGTCTCGTCAGAAATCTAATTAAAAAACACATTTAAAATGAATTTATAGCGAAAAATCATGAACTTTCTACACTCCTGATTGGGCAAGGTAACGTGATACCTCCATTAAATGCTTGATTTCAAAATAAGTACTGGTAAAAATGTTATTTATGATATACGATGCACTAAAAATAAACAATAATTGAATGGCCGAAAGTTTTATATATATGTTTTGATAAAATGAGAAACCTACCCCACTTTGTCTCTCCATGATAACTGCAAAATAGATATGATTGGAAAGATGAAGTTGGTATACTGAACCGCGAAGTTGTAAAAATATCTTCCAAGAGACTGTTCCAAACTATTTTAATCAGATTTGTCGAAAGCATACTCTTCAGAAACAGTTCTAAAACAGAAAACCCTAGGAATGTTTGAACATCATTATAAAATTTATAGAATAGAATAGAACAGAATAGAAGAATCAACTTTATTCTGGGACTACGTCCCTTGAGAATAACAATATTGTACATAAAATTAATATTACATCTGGCCAAAATGCATATTACAAAGTATACAGATGGATACAGGCATATTATACAGATGGATCATAAGATAACAAAGTTGTAGTCAGAATATATGATGCCAACCAAGAAACTTATATAATCCCCTTCCCCACAAAATGCAACATCTAAAGTGCTGAATTAACGTAGCCAACTAAAAATAAAGAAGTTGTGATTCTAACAGATTCCGCTATCACATTTTTTTTTTCAAATCGCGAACTCGTGACTATTTTTACATCTTTAATTCATATATCTGGTTGCCGGGCAACGGCGGTGCAGTGCACACGCTTTAGCCCATTCGGCCACCCCGTCCACTATTCCGCTTTCACATGTCATTCACTCGAAAACAATCATCGACATCACATTTCACCATAATAAATAACATAATAGAGAAAGACCATCGTTCATAAAATAACAAATCTAAGATTCAATTGGTTAAGGGTCCTACCTGTCTGAGAATAAACGAACCTTGATAGCAAAACGGAGTTTAGGAAAGAAAATAAATAACTATTTTAAAGGAAATTGTTAGGTGGCTAGAAAAAGTTAAAGATTGAAAGGCAATTGTCACTCAACTACCCAACCCAACGTCTCTCTACACCCATGACTTTCTAATAATAACTGTATTATAAAAAATACAACTAGTAAATGTGCACTCAGGAATATAATATCATAATATCGCTTGTTGAGAAACTACCCACTTGATAGCAAAACGGACTTTAGGAAAGCCAAAAAATGTATAACTATTTTACAGGAAATTGTTAGGTGGCTAGAAAAAGTTAAAGATTGAAAGGCAATAGTCACTCAACTACCCAATCCAACGTCTCTCTACACCCATGACTTTCTAATAATAACTGTATTATAAAAAATACAACTAGTAAATGTGCACTCAGGAATATAATATCATAATATCGCTTGTTGAGAAACTACCCACTTGATAGCAAAACGGACTTTAGGAAAGCCAAAAAATGTATAACTATTTTACAGGAAATTGTTAGGTGGCTAGAAAAAGTTAAAGATTGAAAGGCAATAGTCACTCAACTACCCAATCCAACGTCTCTCTACACCCATGACTTTCTAATAATAACTGTATTATAAAAAATACAACTAGTAAATGTGCACTCAGGAATATAATATCATAATATCGCTTGTTGAGAAACTACCCACTTGATAGCAAAACGGACTTTAGGAAAGCCAAAAAATGTATAACTATTTTACAGGAAATTGTTAGGTGGCTAGAAAAAGTTAAAGATTGAAAGGCAATAGTCACTCAACTACCCAATCCAACGTCTCTCTACACCCATGACTTTCTAATAATAACTGTATTATAAAAAATACAACTAGTAAATGTGCACTCAGGAATATAATATCATAATATCGCTTGTTGAGAAACTACCCACTTGATAGCAAAACGGACTTTAGGAAAGCCAAAAAATGTATAACTATTTTACAGGAAATTGTTAGGTGGCTAGAAAAAGTTAAAGATTGAAAGGCAATAGTCACTCAACTACCCAATCCAACGTCTCTCTACACCCATGACTTTCTAATAATAACTGTATTATAAAAAATACAACTAGTAAATGTGCACTCAGGAATATAATATCATAATATCGCTTGTTGAGAAACTACCCACTTGATAGCAAAACGGAATTTAGGAAAGCCAAAAAATGTATAACTATTTTACAGGAAATTGTTAGGTGGCTAGAAAAAGTTAAAGATTGAAAGGCAATGGTCACTCAACTACCCAATCCAACGTCTCTCTACACCCATGACTTTCTAATAATAACTGTATTATAAAAAATAAAACTAGTAAATGTGCACTCAGGAATATAATATCATGAATCGCTTGTTGAGAAACCACCCATTGATAGCACTCAAATAATCAATTTACACAAGAAGATCACGAGGCAACCTTCTTTTCAGACGAGGAGGAAGCAAGATTTGAAACGAGAAGGTTCGGATGGTTCTGGAGTTTTTTATGTAAGGATCGGTATCTGGATTCGGCCAAATCGGAAACATATGGAACATTAAGGTCTCTATGGATGATTTTATTTGTGACAAAGTAAGGAGCGTTGAGGAGCAATATTGTAATGTCGGAAAGAATAGAAATATCCATTGTTAAAAGACTGAGAATCAAACATGGTCGTAAAAATCACAGCTTAACTCTCATTATAGTTAATAAATATGATAAATGTTGTAATTAAAACTCCTTAGACAAGCCACTGCATATTTTACTGAAATGCATTAAATATGACAACTACCGGATAAAAATATCTCTGTGTTCAAAACCATAGCGCTTTTCCCCCAGGGCTGGTAAGTCTGGACAGAGAATTGATTCAGTCCCTATGCAGACTTTTGAAAAGATTACATCAATACCTATTTATAAAATATGTTAGTATGGGTAATTTAAAACTTTAATGGAAATCATGGTCCTCTCCAGAAAATAAGATGTCCAGCTAAAAGTTTGGTTGTTAAAAAAATGATGTACTATCAGGCCGTTACGAACTTTTTTTCCTAAGCATCTCCCAACATAGGATTAGTTTCCCGTCACGGTAGCCCCATGTTAAGCAAGAAAAATATTGCAAAAATATTCTCTGTTTTTAGTAATAAGCATTACTCATGAGGTAAACAAGAAGGCCAGAGGGAGGAGTTTTAATAATGGTAGCACTTAAATTTAAGCGAGAGAGTTTTACACGCCCATGAACGAGTAAACATACAGAATAAGTACTGATCTCGCTGTAACGAGACTTTAATTACTTCAATGTATCAAGGGAGTGGGCAGCCCTGAAACTAATGTCTTGGTAGTCGTTAGCACACACTAATTTCTGGCTCCTGTACTGTCTTTAAGGAGGGTTTCTTGCTCATATATCTACCCGAAAAATTCCCGATATAATCGCTACTTCGTAATCGTTATATTTGTAACTATTTCTGTAACAAAAGTTGCAATATATCAATGAAATTTAGAATAGAAAAAACACTTTATTCTAGAAGAAAGTCCATTCAGCACAAAAAAGAGATTAATTCTGATCAAAAGGTTTGGTATATTAAATAAAATAACAAACATATATACATATATACACATACAAATATGTTTACAAAATGATTGAAATTATGAACACAACGATTAAAGTATGAACAACACAAAATCAATCGAAAATGATAAAACAGTATACATCGCACCTTTTTATATCATTAGAGGCCACAGGTAGGTTAGGTAGTGCTATGGAGGCCGCAATAATTCTTTATACATACATACATATAATATTCAAAATAATTCTATTAATATTGAATTTTTTGTATTCTAAATAATTCTAGCACTAGAAGAATGAACCTTTAGAGGCCGAAGATAGCTCACAAAGGCCGCATACATCCTAGAGGCAGTAGGTTCCCTACCTGTGGTATAAATATTCACTTCTAGGAAATTAAGATAAAAAAAAAAATTTAAATTCGCCTAATAAATACACATTCAATTTTTGCTATAAAACCGAAAGTTGAACCTATCATTAAAAAAAAAAATCTTAAATAGTTAGACTTATAATTCTACCGTAAAAGATAGAAAAAAGAAAATTAAAAGAAACGTTTAAGAAAATTTATTCTCTCTTCCGCAGAAAAAACAAAGGCAAGGAATATAAAACCTAGATTGAAAAATTTTGTACCACCTTTTAATAAAAATAACATTTTTTTTTAATTACCGATGAATTTGTGTACAAGAAATTTATCAAGTTATACCAGAGAAAAATAAGGAAAAACTAACCAAGAAGACGCTGCAAATTATTACACAATGGTTTATTATTCCCAAACAATTATATATTAAACGTAACTTTATTTTCATTGTAACATAAGGAAAAAATAAATGAAAGATGATTCCTAGTATTGTCCTAAATAATTTTTTATTTCATTATTAGTAATTTTCTAATAAAAAATAAATTGATTCAGTTGTAGTACACCAACTTTCAGAACGTTAAAAACCAACACACTGAAAATAAGCTTTGCAGGAGAACATGTAAAAAATATTTAAAGAAACCATAGGTTTTCACTAAATTGTCCGATTTCAACGATTTTTTTTCATTTTTAATTTAAATTTAGTATACTTTTAAATGACAACACAAAGTTAAATGACCATACCATCCACAAAAAAGTGTATACTTTTGATTTAATCAAAAATCTAATTTTACCACCCCTCATACTTTCTTTCCAGCTTCTTTTCGTTGAAATATGTTATATCGATAAATTTTACGAATTTCAGGAGAGAAAACTTTAGTCAAGTTTCGTTGAAATCGGTACTTCGTTTAGACACTAGAGTCTATACAAGCATAGGTTTTTCAACTTCCATCTTGAAAGGAATGTTGAGGGGATAGTAATTTCAAAGTAAGAAGACCATCCCTCGGGTGACTTTGTACTTTAATTCCAAATTTCGAAAAAATCAGTATAGTAGTCGCGGACGGCGGACGAACCATTTTTTTTTTAGATTTTAGAGTTCCATGTATCCTTGAACGTAAAACTTCAAATTTTGAGGGGTAAGGGGGATAAGTTTTTGAACTTCTTGGACTATTACAAATTGAAAATAATGATCCAAAAAGTCAAGTAAAATAACTTTATTCATGAATACTTCAGCCAAGAATGAGAAAAGTCAACGTTATTATGAAAATAGAGTGTATTAAGGAAAGAAGGAAAGGGAAAGATATGACATCTAAATGTTGAAAAGATCTCATCTGTCGTGCAACTTTGGAGAACATGAAAAGTGTCGGGCTAAGTTCAGCTTGAAACCAACGTTTTGCCAAGTTCTCCAACTAAGTAATTTATATTAAGGTTTAATGTCGGGAACTCTGCCACTTGAGTTCATTCATCCTTCTGCCAACGGTTATTTATATGAAATATACTTAAGTCTCTTATGGTGGAAAATACCTTCGGAACTATATTTTATATTTATGAGGACGCGATTTAATTTAACTTAAATTTTGATTACGAGTGCTTTCATACAAAAAATTTGCAAGTGATTTAGTCCCTCTGATGATAGAATCTGAATTTATTTTTTTAAAAAACAACAACAAACCAAAAACTAAAAAATCTACATTTATCTGATTAAATTGATGAAAATCATCATCATTTCAGTGGTTCATAATATTATAATAAAGTATTTCTTCAAATATGCTTTGAAATATTTAAAAAGAACTTATAGTTTTGGTGGAGAGGAGAAGAAGGGAAGGTGGAAGGGGCTACGGATCTCTCAATCTCAGGAGTTTATTTTATGTATAAAAATTACGATTGATAATTAAGATAATAAACACAATTATTGTAAAATGGACAATATAATACTATATGTAAAAATAAATTTATACATTAGTTTTTTTTTTTACGTACTAACATATTTAAAAATGTATTAGCACAGAATTAAATATATCATTTTTATTTAGAGGTTTGAGGAAGTGAGATTAACTCTCAATTCTCCAATGCTTTAAAATTGCTGCGGAAAATGTGATACAATTTTTACTTAAAAATGAAAGGGTGCATATGAATGAAGCATAAAACCAAGACCTAAATGGGTTTTATAATTCTGATTTTAATATTCGTAAATATCATGTCTATTATTAAAGTATATTGTACTATACTAGTAGAAAAGTATATTATTATATTTCAGATTAAACTATTCGAATCTACGATCGATAATACTCTTGAGTAGGGATTTTTTAAATTTTATTTTCGTTGACTAGGTAAAAAACGATTTGTTATCATCGCCCATTTTCTTTGATTTCCGCCTACTTGATAAAAGGTTTAAGTCTTGTTATGAAGTCATTTATTTTCAAAACTTGATAACTTTGTTCTGGTAACTGCGTTTTTCAGTTAGTACCTTGGCGAGGTCCTGCTATACTTAAGACAACCTTCAATTAGATTGTTGAAGACTGTGGAGTAGATAATAGATTTCTCTCTAGATAGGGTTTCCTGAATATGGGTTTTCTGATAAGGATTATTATTTAACTCAGTGAATCCGAACAGATAACAATGGGATCTTCCCAGCTTAAAGATTGCTTTCCTGCTTGGAGATCTTTAAGGATGGCTGTCGATTCGGCTATAAAAATAAAACATGTTTTATTCAATTTATATTTTTGAGGTTTTCTATTACAAATTATGTCATACGATGTCGAATTTTCTGTTTTCGATCCATCAGTGTAAATTATTGCAGATTTTTTGTAATTATGTATTACATGATGTCAGCGAATGTTTGTACTATTAGATGGTTTGAAGCAAATTTTTATTCTTCCTTTCATATGAATTTGAATAGGTGCATATTAAAAAGGGGAAGGAGGCCTAATAATTTTCATATTCTATATTAATCAAGTAGGAATGCCAAATAAAGCAAAAGTCATTAAAAACTCATTTGGAAGTGTGCCTTATTTATCTGACCCTAAGAACGTTAACGAAACAAACCGAAAAAAAAAATTTAATAAAGAAAACAACCAGCATTTAATGTCTGCAGACCAGACGCAACAGAAGAAAAGGAGATACCATAGTTCTAAAATAATTTACTGAGCGTTTCGTATGAGCTGTAAATGCGAGCTCTCATTTCGATAAGAGGGAACGGACTCGGAAGTTGTAAAAAAAGAAAAAAAAATAGAGTTGAGATTAATGGAGAAACACAGTACTTCATCAGGGTCGAAAACATTCCCTTGCTTTCAAAGATATTGGTTTCTAACAGGGCACTGTCATAACTAGCGAAATACACAGTGGATTTGTAAAAGCTTTCTTTCCATTTTTTGTGTTCAGTTCACTCCGTACTTCTTTCTTAACTTTGGATTAATACTTCAAAACCTTTTGTGTTATGAATGCTAAAAGGCGCTTATAAATCATTATTATTCAGTTTTTCGGTTTAAATTACAATTTTCTGTTATTTACTAAGAAATTTAGTACCCCCAAGTAATGGAATCTGAAGCAAAAAAAAAAAAAAGAAAAAAACTAAAATTATTTTCTTAACTTGTTTTATATTATATTACAATTAAATTGGATTTTATTCCAAAGGCCTCTAATTCAGTTGCTTTACAAGTAGGCAGCTTTATTCAGTTTTCAATTTATTTGTATATTTTTATGATTTTTCTTTTTGATATAGTCTTCAGGCGTCGTACTATGTGGCCAATTACGAATCAAGCGCGGCAAAAGTCTCGAAACCATGTTATTGACAATAAAATATCTCCTTGTCACCCAGACTAATCTGTTATTATAAAAAAAAGCTATTAATTGATCTGGGAACCATTTTTTATCCAACCTACCAGTAAGTTTTTCATATTTCATGAAAATTTTAAACCAAATATTATTATAATAATAGTAAAATATCACAGATCATTGATGTATTTTTTGTTTTATAGAATTGAGTGCACATATTCGTATTACTCATCAAATGCAAACTCAAGTGTAGAGACCTTTAGAAACGAATGCATGATTTTCTTTCACATTATAATATTTTTTTTCTTTGTTTCTAATAAATGATCCAAATAATAACGAAATTACTAATTCGTCATAATATTGGGCATATGAATTAGATGAATAAATGAGTTTCACAATCAACGTGACATGGGTTTAAAAGTTTTTGTCCGCCATGCATTAAAAAACAAAGAAGATAGATAACAGTAATAGGATATTTCAATATTATCAACTAATATGAATTTAAGATTACTATATCTTTCCATCTTCCCAGTGCTAATTGAAAAGAATCTATTTCTTATTAGTGATAAAAAAAAACAACGTTATCATGGAGGGCTTAATTTACTCTCAAAACATTGCTCAATTGTCTTAAAATCCAAATTTTAATTTGCTTGCTGTATTTTTTTTTTTTTTTAATTTCTTTATTGAGTATTATAACAATCTGTCTGTTGGACATTGGTTATAGTGAGGTAGGATGACATTCACACTATATGTACAAAAAAATAAAATAAATAGAACAAAATAATAATCAAAAGTATATACAATAGACAATAAAATAAAATAACCTAAAAAATAAGAAAATTAAAACTAAGAAAAAAAAACAACACATGCATACCTATATACAATCAGGCGAGGGAACTCCAGGAGAACCCTGCGCTACTCTCCCAACCGCGTCACTGGTACTAAAGCCAGCGGAGATTGGTCGAGAGCACTTTAGCCACATACACTCATGTCTTGAGTGAAGAATCTGGCCATTGCCAGAACTCCAATTTATATAATCTACAAAAGGTCGCGAGGCCACTGCCGTTTCAACCTTCTTGGAGGATTATAGGGATGGGAGATGCTTGATAGGGATTGTGCAAGAGGATTTGGGTGGTAAGTAAGGTTCTGGTGAAATTTGGAGAATTTTTCTGGGATAAGGTCTAGGACAAATGGGATGTTAAGGTCATGATGTAGGGTTTTGTTGGATACATAGAAAGGAGCATCGACTATTGTTCGAAGGACTTTAGACTGGAAGGATTGGATGCGCTTGATGTTAGAAAATTTTGCTGATCCCCACAGTTCTAGTCCGTAAGTCCAAATAGGTTTCAGTATTGTCTTGTAGATCAGTAGCTTGTTTTCAATGGAAAGTTTAGATTTTCTGCTTAGTAGTCGGTATAGTTGGCCGTATCGTCGGTTGAGTTCTTGTCTTTTGAGTCTAGTATGCGGGTTCCAAGTTAGTCTTCGGTCTAAATGAAAGCCAAGATACCGGACTGTGTCTGAATAAGGAAGCTGGATGGAATTAAAGAGTACTGGTGGACAGGAATTGCGTCGGAGTGTAAAGGTAATATGTTGGCATTTAGATTCATTAACTTTAATGCGCCAGTTATTACACCAGTGCTCAATCAAGGTGAGGTGACTTTGGAGATTTAAGGATGCTATTTCGGGATCAGAGTTGGATGATAAGATTGCGGTGTCGTCAGCGAATGTTGCAAGAAAAGTATCGGGATGAACAGGGATGTCAGCAGTAAAGAGGATGTAAAGCACGGGACCCAAGACGCTGCCTTGGGGAACACCGGCTTTAACGGAGTAGATATTGGAAAATTCTGTTCCACAGCGAACTCGAAAGGAGCGGTCAGAGAGGTAGGATCGGAGGACTAGGTACAAGGACTGAGGTAAATGGATTTTAAGCTTGGAGAGCAGTCCGGAGTGCCATACCCGGTCAAATGCCTGTGCAATGTCCAGAAAGGCACCCGAACAGTATTCCTTGTTTTCTAGGGCTGAGGAAATATGATCAACAACTCGGAGTCCTTGTTGAACAGTAGAATGTTGAGAGCGAAAACCAAACTGATGGGAAGGGATATTTTGGGATTCTATAATGGGTAGGATTCGTTTCAAAAGGATCTTTTCAAAAATTTTTGAAAGGATTGGGAGTAGGCTGATTGGTCTATAGGATGTTGAGCTATTGAGAGGTTTTCCTGGTTTTGGGAAAAGGATAATAGTGGAGTGTTTCCATAACAGAGGGAAGTGGGTGGTGCGTAGGATACAATTGTAGATATATGTAAGGAATATGACTGCTTTGGATGGAAGTTGTCGAAGGATTTGAGGTGTAAGGAGATCATGTCCAGGAGCTTTACGGGGATTAGTTTTTTTAATTGAAATTTTACTTCGGAAGGATGAATAGCTTTTGGGGGCAAGGAAAGTGGGATTGGTGATGTAAGGAGTTCTTCTACTGTTACGGTGTGGGCAGGATGGGATTCCGGATGTGAAATAAATGTATTGGATAGGTGAATGGCGAACTCCTCAGCTTTATCTTCGTCAGATGCTGCCCAGGAGCCATCACCTCGTCGGAGAGGATGGGAAATGCGGTGAGGATTTAGGATTTTTGTTGTGGTTTTCCAAAGGGAATTGTCGCGAGAAGAGAGGGAGGATAGGTAGGAGTTGAAGGATTGTGATCTGAAGGTGGCTAATTCCAGTTTTAATTGTTTGCAGTAGTAATTATAGGAGCAGCGGTCGGTAGGATGTCGGGTACGTTGCCATAATAATCTGGCACGGCGTTTGGTGCGGATTAGGTTAAGGAGGTGTTGGGGTAGAATGGTCTTTATAGGAATTCTGGAGGAGTCTTTTGGGAAGGAGGCAGTCCAGGCGGCTTGTTGGATTGTGGTAGTAAAGGAATTTACGGCACTATCAAGGTCATCGGGAGTTTTGAGGGATATGTTGAGATCAATATTATCGGAGATTATTTGGCGGAAAAGGTCCCAGTTTACTGGGCCCCTAATGAATGACGGTGGAGAAGGTTTGGGAACAGGTTCAAGTGAAACATTAAGGATTAGAGGACTATGGTCAGAGGAAAGTTCATTTAGACGTGTAATGGAACAATTGAGGGGACTTAAGCCGCTGTGGATAAAGAAATCAAGAAGATCAGGATTACGGTTGGGATCTGTGGGCCAGTAGGTAGGAGAGTTGGGGGAAAGGAGGTGAAAACGTTGGGAATTGAGTGCAGACAGCAGGGTTCGGCCACGAGAATTCGTGGTTCTGGAACCCCATTGTTGGTGCTTGGCATTTAGGTCTGCACCCAAGATGAAGTGATGTCCTAAGGAGTCGAGGAGAGAACTGAATTGGGCATTGGATATGGATCGGTTAGGAGGGCAATACGCTGATGCAAGAGTGACCGGAAAGGAGAAGGTTTTTATCACGATAGCGGTGGACTGTAGGAAATCATGTATTGGTAATGGGAGTACGTGATGGGAGAGGGATTGGTGTACAATTACAGCAGTACCGGCATGTGCTTTTCCGTCAGGGTGGTCAGTACGATATGTCAGGTATTGTGGTATATTGAAGTGCTGTTTAGTGGTTAGTCGAGTTTCAGTAATTAGTGCCACATCAATGTTCTTGTCAAGTAGTAAAGTAGATAGTTCGTCTGTATGATTTCTAACACCATTCGCATTCCAAAGGAGAATGGATATGGGTTTAGGGATGTGAGTCATTTAAGGATTTTTCAAAGGAGGGATGAGGTGAGATACGAGATTCGTGAGGAGTGATATGAGTGGAGTAACAAGGGATTTGAAATCGGTGAGGAAAGATGCTAACAAACTTGTGAGATCTGTTGCATTTGAAGGAGGAGGAATATGAGGAATTTGTTGTTGGTGGTTAGGTATATTAGGATGAAGAGGATTTTGAGGTTGGGTTTGAGGTTGTTGTTGTGGCAGGGCTTGACATTTATCGGTTAAAGTCTTACCTCTAAGTAGTTGGGAGAATGATACATCATTGTTTACAATTCTGGAAGGCTCTCTCTCTCTTCTTGTTCTTAGTGCTTCATCTTGAATCCGGTTTTTCTGGTGTCTGGTTTTGAGATTCTTGTAAATTTGGCAGCCTTTGTAGTTGGCCGGGTGTCCCTCCAAGCATAGGGCACATACTGCTGGATCTTGTATAGGTTTGGTGCACTCTACAGATTTGTGCTGTTCACCGCACTTCACGCAACGCGGCAGATGGTGGCAATATGTCTTCGTGTGGCCATAGGTCTGACAATTATGGCACTGCACGATGTCTCTCTTGGGATATGGCTTCTCAACTTTCACCATTGTGTAGTATATTCTTGTGATATCATATATTTTTTCGATACCTGGTGATGGCTCCAAGTCCACGAAAAACAATGGTAGTGGGATCCTATTTCGTAATCCTGGCTGCTCCCTGTCCTCCTTCAAAACGTTTGTTACCTGGCGTACATTGAAACCAAGCGTCGTTAGTTCTTCTTTAATAACTTCAGTGGGGGTTGAGGAATGTAAATTTCTTATCACTACTCGTAAAGCTCTTTCCTGCCTCAGCTGGTAAGTGTGAAAATTCGCATTTGTTTCTGATAAGTACTTCACTATTTTTCGGTAGGCTTCTGCAGAATCAGGTGTTATTTTGGTGTCATTGGTCCTGTTAAGGCATGAATAACTGCCAGAGCAGATTTTATTTAGTTGGGTGCAGAACATCTGGAAATTTTTTATATTTTTCACAAATATCGGAGGAGGCTTTGGTTCTCTGGGTATTGCTGCAGACTCCATTACTTCTCTGTCATTTTGAAGCACTTGGTAGGGGTTTGGAGTAAAGAAAGGTGATTCTTCAATCGTTTCTTGTGCAGACGTACCTGGTTGGGGCTGAGGTTCTGGTTCTGAAGTGTTCATTTTGGTCACTGGAGGTATTTCTCGTAGGCAGCGACGAGTCCTTTGTTTGGCTGGTGAGCTAACTCCGTCTGACCGAGACCTCTTGGGCACCTTACTGGCCATCACTTGCTGATCATACCGCATATCATAAGAGAAAAATAAATAAATAAATAAAAAAAAAAAAAAATTTTTTTTTTTTTTCTTAAAATAACAAAAAAAAAGATGCCAACAGTAAATATCAACTGCTCTGATATACACTTTAACTGTATCACGTGAATAATCAGAGAGATTCCGCTATAAAATTGGTAAAAACTGAGAGAGGAGTTGAGGAGACAACCTTCTCATCAGCTGATCCACTGCCTTCTTCGCTTGCTGTATTAAGTAAATGTTTAATTCTTAGAATAATAGTTGAAAACACCCTTTTCTTCTCTCATAATAACATCTCTGTGCTGTTCCACATTGAAAGACAGAATGACCTAACTTGTCTATAAAATATCTAATATGTATATTTTAAAGTTCTTAATTACTTATGGGTTTTTTTTTTTGGTTAGTAACATTTTACCTAATGGTATAAACACGTTTTTCATAATATTGAACTTCATTAGTCAGAGTTAAGTTCAGTTTTTTTTATGAGTTTTTTTTTTTTTATGTTATGATGCAAAAGGCTAATCTAAACAATATTGATAATCAGCTCTTTTGGTGCTAATTCCAATGGACCGATTTTACATCCCAACAAATGTATGTCCAAGGGATTGAACTAACCAATAATGGCTGATCAGACTTGTCTTTCAGAACAAAATTTTCTAATAGACCAGTGATAAATGTATTTAACTGTAAACTTATTTCTTTTCTGATAGACCATATTTAAATTCTTTCATATATAAAATTGTTTCTTTTACAAATCTGTCAGTACTAAATTCTCACAAAATGTTGAGATCGTTTATGTGTAGATTTATTTTTGTTTATTATAATCTACGTATTTCAAAATTCTTCGCAACCGCGTTATATTTTGGTCCCATAATACTTTATTAATAATCAATTATTTTATTTACTATTAGATCCATCAATAATATTCTTATTTTATTTTAATATAATTATTACACACAATTACTAAATCAATCATCATACATACTAAAATACCTGAATACATTAAACACATAGTTGTATGTATAATAATATGTAGAACTATACATTTAATAATTTAGGCTAAAAAATAATCCGATATAAATAAGAATATGATTGAATTATCTAATAGAAAAAACAACTAATTATTAATAAATTATTATTTGACCAAAATATGACTCGGGTGCACGGACCTATCTCAAATACATTTATCATGATAATAAAACTCGGCACACAAATGATTTAAACACTTTTAAAATTAGTTTAATAGTTAACAATCAAATAATAATTTGACGTTGCATGAACTTCACACAGAATTTGAATGTAATATAAATTTAAATATAATTCTTCCATACATTACAATACATTTATTCTAAAATAATATAATTAATTCTCACTACTATTTAAAATATATACCTATTTACAGGACTAGTTTTCAATCGATCCTAGACCAGACTGCTCTCATATAACACCTCTAGAGGTAATTTTTGAGTTAACTAAATGCTAACGTAATTTTAAAATACTAATGTATTTTTCAGAGCATTTGTTTTCTAATAATTTTGGATAGAAGATAATTTAGTATAAATAAGAATAATTGAATTATCTAATAGTAAAAACTGCTAACTATCAATAAATTATTATTTGACCAAAATATAACATATACCGTCTAACACCTCTAGAGGTAATTTTTTGAGTTAAATAAATGTTTAAATAATTTTAAAACCCCAATGTATTTTTCCGATCATCTATCTCTATTTTTACATTTTCTTTATATGGTGAGATATTGTTAGACTTAAATAAATATATGTATGTATATGGGTGGGTGTATATACAGAGATAGATATAAATATATACTGACTCCAACTGTGATGAAATTCGTTTAATTGTGGATAACAGTGGAGCGGTGTACTGGCTAGAGGCGGCCACTAACACTGCGTTGTGGCCGCTGCTAAGTGACTATAAATCCAGTTTGTGGCCGGCCTAACACCGGGGCTCCCCACACGCCATTCCAATATAGTTGCTGTCTGTTAATAATGTCGGCTTAGTTCTGCTATCCGTAATACCCTTATTAGAATAATTACAAAGAAAAGGAGGTGTAAGTTGCTAAATGAAGGTAAATAAGTAAGTAAACTAGCTAACTAAAAAATATAATGGATGCATACTGATGACAACGTAAGTGCCACATATCTGCTAAAAAATATTCATATTCCATTGCAAAGAGGTGAAGAGAAATAAGAAACAAAATTAAAGAAGAAAAAATCGAATGATCGATGTTTTGTTAACTCCGATGATGCTATAGTAAGTAAAAAGGAATATTCGATATTTTAAAACTTTCTTAAGGAATGAATGGTATCCTTTTTCATAAATAGTCGCACGATAAATCGCACCTCCGTTGCTCCGAGCTATATGCCCCGCCCATCTTAACCTCCTTGCCTTCATATCATGAGATATTAATTGGTCAGTTTCTGTAAGCTGCACTTCATGGGTCTTCACCCTATATGTATTATTAATCTAATTCCATATCGCTCTGGTTGTCGTGTGGATGATATTTCTCTCACCCGCCATATACAGATCATCTTTCAAACCTTTTTTGTATAGTGCTGGTGAGAGTTAGAGGTTCGCAAGCGTACTTCGTACTTAATTTAAGATTTCTCGACATTTTTCGGGATTTCAATATTTTTAAAAGAGATAAGAAAGGAATGTTTTCTCTTGCTATACTCTATTCATGAGGTTCTCAAACCAGAGATCGCGGGCACCATTGTGCCTCTGAATGTGCCGCCTATGTCTAACATAACCTTCAGCGGCCATCGCCTACAGTTTTATTGTTGCCTGCTGCAGATCCAAAAGCTTTTTATTAAATGTGAATGTTTATTTTAATAAATATCTAATAATAATTGTCATTATGAATTCTCACTTTGAAATTTGTAATTTATTTTTTTTAAATCATCATAATTTTCTTACGCGGCATGCTACAGATAGACGAGTTTTCAATTAAAATGGTTTACAATTCCTTTATTAAATATATGAATATTTAAAAAATCTAATAAGAGTTTATAGATATAAAACTTAATATTAATTATTATTATCATATACATAATAATAATTATTTAAAAAGAATTATTTAAATAATTCATAATGATCTAGAGATGGTTGACCGTGATATCATACGAGAAGGAGTTGATCGGGGGGTGCTGTCAAATATATACTAAATTATAGAAATATTATTATTTAATTATTATGTCAACGTTTCGGACTCACCTTGCAGGTCTTCATCAGGGCTACAAAAGATACAAAATATAAAAGGTACATGGTGAAAATAAAATATAATAAATAATAATAGAAATTTACATACTATATTCTCCTATGTTTTCTATTTTTATTCATACTTATTTTCGATTTATCTTTGTATTTTCTATATATATAATACTTGATATCTTAACTACATTGCCTCCCCCCTATATCTCTGATATCATGTTATTATTTCTTTATCAGACAAATTTTTCTTATTTAATATCTATTTATAATTCATTTATAATTTATAATTCACCATGTACCTTTTATATTTTGTATCTTTTGTAGGCCTGACGAAAACCGGCAAGGTGGGTCGAAACGTCGGCATAATAATTAAATAATTCTATTTCTATAATTTAGTATTTTATTTAACCGCCATCCCCCAATCAACTCCTTCTAATATTTAAATGATTCATTTATCGATATAATATCATTCCCATTGTTTTGATTGATATCTTTCTTTAATGGTAAAAAAAAATTAATAAAACTCTTGGTAACGTAAATAATATAACTGATTGGTAACATAACTCATTTTATAACTAGTTATAACCCATATGGATTTTATTTAATTTTGAATTTTAATTACAAAGTGTGTTAATTTAATATAAGAAAACTATAAAAAATTATTACAATCATTGTACTTGGTGTTTTTGCCTTTCCTGTAGAAATATATTTCATTAGTTTTAGAATACACACACACACACATATATATATTTATATATGTTATTGATATTATTTACATTTTCTTTTTAAATGTATAAACAGTAACTATCTGAAATTTACAATGAACAAAAACACGATGCCGGCTACTCAAAACATAACTTTTAAATGGGAGTAGAGCTGAAAAAAAGTTGGAAACCCCTGCTCTATACTATTTGCGATTATAGGTCATTAATTGAGGTTTTGTATAGCCAAGATATTTGATTTTGTATATCATATGAATCAATACTTCTACCCAGATTCTGTTATTGAAGTCTAATTTTCATGTATGAAGGCATGCAGATAAGAATAACCGTTATTATTATTGTTACTTTTATGCCAGAGATATACTTTATTTAAAGCAGTAGGCTGCCCTACTATATAGGGTTGCTCGATACACAGCACACTCATCAATGCTTTTTTTTGGAACATAATTGCTTAGGAGCCAAACAGTTCCTTTCTCTTCCTAATCTCAGCCTACCAATTTTCATACTCACTCTCATGAAGCATTCGTAAGCAAAATCCACCATTTACCATATTTTGAAATTCCTAACCCATGTATATCAATTTTCTCCCTTCTATAACCTTCTTCCAGAAAAGTTAGTTATTTCCTCCAATAAATTCATAGACGATCTTTCCATGTAAAGAAATAAATTCTGCTTTAACAGATACCTGTAACTATCGGATCTATGGTGAAGTTACTATCGAGTTGTCTGAGGACTAAAATCGCCTTAAAGGCGGTGAACGCCACAAATGAGGAGGTAAATGCTATTTATTTCTTATAATTGGTTTATTGAAAAGAAAAAAACATATAACTCGGAAGAGTTTTACAGAATAAACTTCAGTATTGATGCTTCATTGTAGTTTATGTCAAACGAAATCGATGGTCCTGAAATTGTTAACTGTAGCCTATAAGTATATAGCTGCAATATGCCTCAATGAAAAAAAGTTAGTTCTATTTTATAAACCTGCTGTTTGAAAAAAAAAAAATTATTTTCCATTCCCTCATTAAATGTTCGGCAGTAATAATTTGAGCTGTTTTTATGCCGGATAATAATCTGATCATAGCTTTTTAAATCCTTTAGAAAGCTGAAATGGTCGGGAAAATCCACCGGTTCTGCTGGGCATTCAATAAAGAGCTTATTGGGAGATGAAAAAGTGTTTCTCTTTCGAGATACCTCATTCGAATAAACTATTCCACCAGTTTCATTTCAACAAATACCAGGAAGATTCAATCTTTTTTTCTTCCTTTTTATTATTGGAGCATAACTGAAGTTTTTAATTTTTTTTTTTTAAAGCAAATAGGTTTTTTAATCAAAAGAAAATAAGTTATAAATTGGTTATACTTTTATGCCGGCTCTAGTTTTGGAGATTTTATTACGATATCAGGCAAGAAGTACAAAAAGGTCTTGATGGAAAATAAACTTTGACGATCCTGGTGACAATGAAGCGAATTTAGGGCCTTCGGTGGCTCACTGCTGATAAGAGAAATGGTTTTTGATGTTAGGAAAATATTTTCATGGCCGTTTATTTACTTTTATAGGTTCCAATATCATAGGAAACAAAATAAGGGTATTCAGAAAATGTGTTGTTTTATCTGTTCTAACCGCCTTGGATAGTTTTCAATGAAATAGTCGTCTTATCCTCTAACTTCTTAGTTATTAATCAGGTGAAAGTCCTATACTTATATTATCCAAAAAAAAATACGACTAAAAATCGGAATACATTTTTAGTTGTTATGTACAGTTAAAATCTCAATTGGATGAAAAAATAATCGAATAAAAACATTTTCGATTAAAAACCGAATCAACTTACTTTTAATTTTGGAATTCTGATTATATAACTATGAACTTTTCCCACTATTGCTATAGATACACTCACGAATTTTCCTTTTTATCTTCTTCAATTAAATCATAGGATCATAAAAAAAAAAAAAAAGTAAAAAACAATTAACAATTATAATGAATTACAATCAGACTAATAAATCAATGACTTTTGAAATATGACCGATCGGGTGAGAGGTGAGCAACGTTTTCCAAACTGATGTTATTGAAATGTCGTTTATTTATACGTTTTTCCATTCCGCTTCTCAAATTTTCATCAGAACCTAACCCATCATCCTAATCCCTCAGCGCAATCCTTATCCAGTTCCAGTCATCCCTACAACGCTCCTATAAAGTTGAAACGGCAGTGGCCTCGAGATCTTTTGTAAACACGTCACTGGAGTTCTGACAATGGCCAGCTTCTCCATACCAGTCATTAGCGTATGTGGCTTTAGTGCCCTCTCTTAGTTTTCACTGGATTCTCATCCTAGTGATGCGGCTGAGAGAGAAGCGTTGGAATCTCTTGGAGTCTTGTTTCCTCCAATCCATCTATTCCATCAGAAAAGGGTCCGATTCGGAGCTCCATCTGCTGACTGTAAATATTGTAAATAAGTATGAATGTGTATTCTTTATTTATTTATTTTTTTTATTTAATGTTGTCTCATGTTTGATGTATTCTGTTATTCCAAGTTTTCTTTTGTTATAATTTTGTTTTTCTTTTATTGTATATATGGTATGATTGTGTTTCATATATCCCAAATACTCAATACCCTTAATAATAAAAATTATTTTTAAAAAAATTTAAACATATATATACTACATTTTTAGATCTTTATCTACCGTTTGTATGGTAGTCCTCTTGGAATAAGTAGCCTGCATAGGGAGAGGCTAATTAACCAATAAAATACATACACCTTTTAATTGACTACGACTCTTTTATCCGGACAGACTATTAACTGTTCTATGATTCGAATAATATCATACATACATACGTGCAAGTAAACAAAACGTGTACCACTAAAATTCATAACATCCATGTATAATTAAAAAAAAAAAATAAGACAAATTAATCAAACAATTTTTATTACAAAAAAAACCACTTATTATGAAGTTCTTATCAATTGAACCTTTCTATGTAAGATAAAATGGAATGATGGGGATGCAATGCTAATTAAGATATTTAAAAAAATTTATGAATGAATTCAGATAAATTTCTCAAAAAAATTTGCATTTAAATAAAATTCTTAATTCAAAATTATTATCACACAGGTTATGTGTTTCGACTTGAATAATAGTGATAGTGGCTCAAGAGGAAAAGTCTTTCATCGGGAGGAAAGGAACGTAAAGGAGTATGATATACCAGGAATATCACTTTTATTGAGAGGAAACATTCCAGACTTCTTTAAGTTGTTCGAAAGTTTATCTGCAAAATCAAAAGTTCTTCTAAATCAGAAGACTCCGTAGACAAAACTGTTTCATCAGTGAGAGCTAAAGATATCATGTGGTCTTGTGTTGATTCATTAAAATTGTTGAACTAACCATATTTATAACATTTAATAGGTAGGTATTAATTATCCCATTATTAAATTTTAAATAACTAAAACCACAGTTTTTATAAAATTAGTTAGTTGATTATATGATATAATAATTACATAATAATAATGATATAATAATTATAGTATGGCATAATAATTGTATGATATATTAATCCTCGCGCGGGCTCATTACCGCGTATGGGGAGCGTCCCACGGGTGGCGGATGTGGGGATGGTCGGTGGAAATTCCTTGGAAGTTCCTCCCGGCTAAGTCCGATGGACTCGCTGACCAACAATGAGAGGGGCCCTCCAGACTTGCTGGAGGGAGGGGACCTCCAGACTTGCTGGAGGTAGGGGCCCACCAGACTTGCTGGAGGGTGTGACGTAGGATTGAACGCCCTACTCACATATCTTTAGTTCACCAAACACCACAAAAAGTCATGGATCTCCCTAAGGTAAAACGCTCATTATCCGGAGGTAAACTAGTCCCCCGTTCGGGTCTCCGGGTGGGGACTGCTTTAGGGGATTCATGGTGCAAGTTGAAATATAGGGATTTAAATATTGGTACGTGGAACGTAAGGAGTTTAAACACAGCAGGGGGGCTAAAATCGGTCACGAATGAGGTAAATGGGTACAATTTGGATGTCGTGGCTCTGCAAGAGGTTCGTTGGCCAGGGGAGGGCTCGATGAGGGAAGGAAAGTACACTATTTGGTACGGAGGAAGCGGGAATCATTGTTTGGGTACCGGGTTTCTAATTAGGAGTAGATTACTATCCGCTTTGAGGGACGTACAATTCTTTAGTGATAGAATTTCGGTAGCTACATTTCAGGGACGTTGGTTTAAAATCGCATTAATAAACATACATTGTCCGACCGAAGACAGTGACGATGAAGTCAAAAGTGAATTTTACGATAAACTCGAATGGGTTTATGATAAACTACCGCGAAACTACATGAAAATAATTGTAGGTGACGCGAACGCAAAGGTAGGAAGAGAAGAAGTTTATATTCCGACGATTGGTAAAGAAAGTTTGCACGAATATAGTAATGATAATGGGATCCGTCTGATAAACTTTGCCATCTCGAAAAACCTGATAATTAAAAGTACGACGTTTAAACACAAGGATATTCATAAATATACTTGGACATCACCGGATTCGCAAACACGAAATCAAATCGATCATGTCTTGATACAACATAGCTGGCAAAGCAGTATAATTAATGTACGGTCTTATCGCGGAGCAGAATGTGGGTCGGATCATGAATTAGTAATCGCGAAACTTCGACAAAAACTTAATATAAAAAAGAGAAAAGAAAACCGTTTCGATTTTGAGAATTTTAATTTGGAAAAATTGAAAAATCCATCAATTAGAAACCAATTCGAGCTAGATGTTAAGAATAGGTTTGAAGCTTTAGAGCTTCCTGACGAGGACCACGAGGATATTGACAAGTTATGGATAGAGATCAGGGATAATATTAAAGCGGTCGGTAACTCGTGTCTAGGAAAAAAGGAAAATAAGAATAACAAACCGTGGTTTGATGAAGATTGCTTAAACATGTGTGAAAAAAGAAAAGACGCTAAATTAAAAGCTCTAAATAATCCTAGCGAAGACAATCTGGAATACTTCCGAATCTCAAAGAACGAAACGACAAAATTGCTCAAAAATAAAAAAAGGGAGTATCTTAAAAATAAAATAATTGAAATAGAAACTAATAGAATCGAAAATAACGTAAGAGACATGTACAAAGGTATAAACAGATCACGCAAATATGTAGGGCCCGTAACGTCTGGAATTAGGGATGATAATGACAATATTCTGACCGATCCGGTTGACATATTGAATAAGTTTAAGGACCACTTTGACAATATTTTAAATACGGGAAATTATGATCTGTGTCCTCCTTCTGAGTACCAGAGTGCTGAACCGTTAATAGAAGGACCAAGTAAAGAGGAAGTTGAAGTAGCTATCGGAAAATTAAAATCATATAAAGCAGCGGGAATCGATAATATCCCTACTGAACTAATTAAGGCATGCGGGGAAGCTGGAGTTTCTAAAATACATCGGTTGGTTAAAAAGATCTGGGTGAACGAGAAATTACCTGAAGAATGGAAAGAATCTATTCTTATTCCGATTCACAAAAAGGGTCCGAGGACGGATTGTAATAACTATCGAGGAATTTCACTCCTTCCGGTATGTTATAAAATATTCACTTTAATCTTAACCAGTCGAATCACGGAATACGCCGAGGAAATTATCGGAGACTACCAATGCGGATTTAGACGGAATCGTTCGACAATTGATCAAATATTTTCTTTACGGCAAATATTAGAGAAAAAATTGGAGTATAACGGTATTGTTCACCAGCTGTATATAGATTTTAAAAAGGCTTACGATTCTATTGACCGCCAGAAACTGTATAATATTCTAATTGAGCAGGGGATTCCAAAAAAACTAGTAAATCTAGTCAGGATGTGCTTGACGGAGACACTCAATAAAGTTAGAATCGGTAATAATTTGTCCGAAAAATTTGAGGTTCGTTCGGGCTTAAAACAGGGGGATTCTCTTTCGCCTGTCCTGTTCAATTTGGCATTAGAACATGCCATTAGGGAGGTAATGCGAACCGAGAAAGGGTTGGATCTGGGCGGGACAACATCCGTGCTGGGCTATGCTGATGATCTGGTACTGTTAAGCGAAGAAGTTGAAACTATAAAACTAAATACGACAACGTTAATGAAAGCCGGTAAAGAACTAGGACTCGAAATAAACGTGGATAAAACAAAATATATGGTTAGCTGCAAAAATGGCGATACTACTGGTGATATCGATATAGATGGTAATATGTTTGAACAGGTAGATAAATTTAGGTATCTAGGTTCTACGATAACTAGAAAAAACGAAATTGAAGAAGAGATTAAGGTTAGACTGAAGGCGGGAAATGCTTGTTATTTTTCTGTGACAAAACTACTCAGTTCGCGCCTCTTGTCCCGAAACTTAAAAATTAGAATCTATAAAACAATTATCTTGCCTACAGTTCTTTATGGATGCGAAACTTGGCCGCTTACATTAAGGGATGAGCAGCGTCTTAAGGTTTTTGAAAATAAAGTATTGCGTAGAATATTCGGACCGAAGAAGGATGAGTTAACCGGAGAGTTCAGACGGTTACACAACGCCGAATTGCGTGAGCTGTATCCGGGTAATATAATTGAGGTAATTTCATCGCGGCGAATCAAATGGGCTTGTAAAGTAGTTGGGCTTAGTAACGAGAGAATTCCTAAAAGGTTAATATGTGCGGTGCCGAATGGTAAGCGTCCGAGGGGTAGACCGAAGCGAAGGTGGGAAGATTGCATTAAAGCCGATCTGAAGGGACTGGGTTTGGACGGCGAACGGTGGAGGGAGGTGTGTAACAAGAGATTGGTGGTGTCGGCATCGAACCTTCGGGTTCGCTAAGCCTTATTATTATTATTATTATTATGATATATTAATAAAGTCGCACACGGCACCTAAAATACAACCCAATAAATAAATAAATTAAATTAAAAACCTCCAAAGGAAAAATATTTATCTGTTCTAATGACAAAATATAATTGCGTATCTACTTGTACTTGTTTGAGGGCTGTAGGGGAAAAAATATAATGAATTTGAATTTATATATTTTTTTCAGAGATTAATTGATAAATAGCGACTGTATTTTTAGTCGTTGGTCGTTTGAAGCGACTTGAAAAAAATAAAAAAATATCATTTTCCAATAATTCCTTTTATATTATTTCTATCTATGTTAGAAAGTTTTTCGGTTAATTGTAATTTAGTCCGATAGTACAATTTGTACACCGGTTAATTTTTACCTAACACTAACTTTGATGGTGAGAGAAAAACTTCATTATCAATAGGGAGGTTGATCTATTCTAGTTCCAACCGATCTATATAGTCTATGTTAATAATAGCAGAGATATATTCAATAATTTTTTAACCGATGCCGATCTCATCATATCAAGTTTAAGGCATAAATTGTTTGATTATATGTACAACATCACAGGACGCGAAAAGCTTTTATTTAAAAAAGCAACAGTATGCAGCACGTTATTGTAAATGCAATATTTTATATTAATGTTTAAAAACAAAAATATAATTGTTTTTCAATCCATGCATTTTATCGACCAATTTAAATTCAGCACCCTCAAAAACATAAACAGGAAACATTTTAAGAGACTACTACATTTTTGGAGTGAGTACGGGCCGATGTCCAAGTAACCTATACTAGTACTAAAGCTACAGGCCATAACGTTCGCCCCACTGTGCGGCGTCACTCGGCTTGAGGTTGCTATGGTTACAGGTTGTCAGCAGATGTACTCACTAATAAAATTAACTATTTATATCTATAAAATCCTTTTGTTTATTATACATATTTTTTGGAAAAAACGAATAAGGTAACTATCTTAATGTGGGTTTACCTAAACTAAATGAAGGAAGGATAGAAAAAAAACTTAAGCATTAAGTTGGATGTAAACTATTTTTGAACTTGATTCAATATGATAGTATAGAAATCATTTGTTGATGTAAATTCAGTTAAAAATGTATTACTTCATTAAAATGTGCTACTTTATAATAAAGGCGATGTTGATCTTACCTTGTCATACAAAAAAAAAAAATTATTTCCGACTATATCTGAAAAAAATAGAGTCTAAAACCAATTTGGCATCGGAAAGTTAACAATTACAATATATTTGAAAAAAAAAAAGAAAGAACCTAAATTGAAACTAAAGAATCCAATTCTTGGGTTATTTCTTTTGTATAATTTCTTTAAGTGTTTGTGTATCTAGTTGCATTTCATTTGTGATCTTCAGAAAATATCTCTTGGCTTCCTTCTGGACAAAAGACTGACTTGGAACCCACATACGAGACTTAAAAGACAAGAGCTTAACCGACGATTTGGTCAGCTATATAGACTACTAAACAAAAAATCACATCTCTCAAAAGAAAACAAATTATTAATCTACAAGACCATACTGAAACCTATCTGGACCTACGGACTTGAACTGTGGGGGACAACTAAATCATCGAATATCAAAGGCTTCCAATCCTTCCAGTCCAAAGTCCTTTGAACAATAGTCAATGCTCCATATTATGTCACGAACAAAACCCTACACTATGACCTTAACATCCCATATGTCCATGATATCATCCCATCCAGATTCTCCAACTTTCACCAGAACCTCATTCATCATCCCAATCCTCTAGCGCAATCCCTATCCAGCTCTGAGCTTCCATACCATCCCCCTCGAAGGTTGAAATGGCAGTGGCATCGAGATCTCTTGTAAATATGCCTTTGGAGTCCTGGCAATGGCCAGCTTCTTCACTCATGTCCTGAGCGTCTGTGGCTTTAGTGCCCTCTTTCAGTCTCCACTGGCTTCTAATACTAGTGATGCGGCTGGAAAAGTGGCACTGGGATCTTCCGGAGTCTTGCTTTGCCTTCCAAGTGTGGAGGAAAAAGCCTGGAGATTCTTGGGCAAATGTATATATTGTATATAGTTATGATTGTGTTTAGAAGTTTTATTTTATTTTATTTGGTTTTTTTCTTCTTTTTATTTACCTTCTTCATCAGTATTATTTATTTACTTCTTATATTTATATTTATTTCCTTATTATTTGTATATATTGTATGAATGAGAACTTTAACCCTAATGCTTATAGCCCTCCAGCAGTGGCTGATTGTATTATTATTCAATGAATAGATTTAAAAAAATATATATATCTAGGTAAATATGTAAACTATATTAATTAGTATTGTTTTTAAAATAGATTTAATGGTAATATTTTTGGAAACAGTTCATACAGCAAACTTAGCCAGTTCCTCTCGTCATTAGGTTTTCGTATTTTTAAATACGTTTATTGAGTAGTATTACGTTATAACATTAGTTTAATTAATAAAAAGATTTATTTTTAATATGGAAAACAATTGTATGACTTTATTAATTTTAGTCATTTTTCTTCGGAATTGAAAGAATTCATCAAGATAAAAGGCCACTACATGAGTTGAAAGAAAGAAAAATCGACTAAGCTCGTTCTAGTGGGTCAGATTTAAAAGTGCCCCACGAGATTCAAGCCCTTACTAACCCAAATAGTCAACAAGTGTTGCTCGTCTAACACTTGTGGATCCAACTTCCTACTTTGACGTCAGCCAAGGCTCTTTTATTTTCGAAAATATTCGAGTGGAAGTATATCAATTTCGGGACAAATCTGCAACATGTGGTTTCGATTGTAAAACAATTCGGAATATAAGGATTTAATTCGAAAGGTTTTCTCTGTCCATAACTCTCATCTCCGTTACGGAAAAACAAAGTTTATTTTTTAACTTAGTGGCACATGAGTTTACCCCAGAACTGCCAAATAGTTTTGGCTTGCAAAATAATATTTTATACGTTATTTATACATACTTATAAATCTTAAAAAAACTGAAGGGTGTGTTATATACAATACGATGGAAGTGTAAACATCAAGGTGAGATTAATAATATGAAATAGAAATTATAAATAATATCTCATTATAAAAAGGGTGGCATGCTGAGGATTTCCCTCGCTTACAGTATGCATGTCTGATTTAGAGTTCTTGAAATATTTCAGTCCATAAAAATCGTTATAATTTGTTTTTAGCACTATTTTTTTCTGTTTTAGCCTCTCTATCATGGCGTCGGATTGATACAATTTTGAATTAGCTCTTTACATATAGGATGAAATGCTGAACAATTCTCTCCCGTTCAGTATGCAGGGCCAATTTTCAGTGTTTGAGGTATTTTAAAAATATGCAAAAACATTTCAATTAGTCGAGCCCAGCCAACTTTTCCCGATCGTTAACACATTGAAAATCTCATAGCTCATTCTAATTCAATTTCCACAAATAAAGTACAAAACGCGCCTAATGAAGTTTTCGCTTAATAATCCTTAATAAAATATTATAAATACTTATAAAACACTAAATCTATACAGATCTAAGGATTCTTCAAGAACGCAGGTGTTGTTAGATCGATCAGTGTGAGGAGGTTCGGGTAGGCAGGACACTTCACCAGGATGGACGGGAATGAAATCTTTAAAAAAATAGCTATGGAAACTATCTATCAAGCAGGAAGAGTGGGGTGACGCTAAGCGAGATGGCTGGATAGTGTCCACGCAGATGCTTGGAATATTCTTGGAATGATGGACTGGATGGCTGTTGCGCAGAATAGGGATGAATTGCGTAAACTTTTGCTGAGAGTCCTGATTCAGTAATGAATTGTGCCATATATGTGGGTATAAAGATCAAATAACAAAAACAATATAATAATATCTAATAACGATAATAAATCGATCATTGTCATATCTTATGACAAATTATCCATCGTTCCCAGTATCATTTGTCTGCAAATGATCTATAAATATTTATATATATATATATATATATATATATATATATATATATATATATATCATTTCACCTTTCCGACATGATGAGGCGTCTCGTTAACTCGAGGACGAAAATAGCAGTATAAATCGTTGAGCTTTGGAAATTAGTTGAAAAAAATAAGACAATACTGATTGGCTCAAGAACCTCCCCCGAAGTCCTTTTTTGCCATCCATTGTATATAAGTCAACGCAATATCTGTTTAATTACAGAGCACTGAAAATCTGAGCTATCAAAGGTCTTCGATACCTAATCTGGAATGAATAAATTTCCCAAATCTCCCAAAAATCTATTTCAGTCTATAAACAACCATTGAGATTTCATATTTTCATTTTCCCGAAGTACCCGTACACGTTATTTTCACATAAGAACATAAAAGATAAACACCAGCAATTGGTGAACCGTCACGAACAGCAGATAATATGAAAGTACCTCTGTAACAATAAAAAACCGTAATAACTATTGGATAAGAAGAGATAGTAGAGAATAAATATTACCATTTTATTTTTATTGCATGACATTTTTGTGACAGAGATTATAAACGGACCTCATTAAACTATACTTTTCTGGATTTCATTGCCGATGGGAAAGCTTTTTAAAAGATTGAACCATACTATCTGATAATTTAAGAATAAGTGCACTCAATCACTAGACGGGAAATAAATAATTTTGTATCCTCGAAAATCGCAAAGTATATGTAGAATGAGATGATGATGAGGTAGACATCATTTCCCTAAACCATTAAGCGAAATAAATACTTGTTGTGGCTTTGAGTAAATTAAAGATGAAAATAAAAATAACAGCATGCAAAAGAAACGATGAGATATTCGATTGGTTCCATAGGCGGATCTACGGAAGAGGTGGGAGGAGGGGCGATTTCGCGCTGAGCCCCTCACACCTCTCTTGTGAAAATGTTGTTCAGAACAAATTAACAGCTCTATCTCTCAATTAGACATGATTCTTGCAAGAACTCTGCATTTAGCTCCTGTCGTTGTTTGCTTCTAAAACCTGCCAAGAGATGGCAGCAGTGCTGCTTGCTTCTCCGCTAGATTCAAATTTAAATAAAGTGGGAACATGGCTGTGTTCCCTCAACAGTAATTATCGTTTATATATATATATATATATATATATATATATATATATATATATATATATATATATATATATGTATATATATGAAAAAAAGGTTTGAAGCTGAAGTCCACCCCCCGGCCTCCAAAAAAAAAAAAAAAATTAAATCCTGGACCCGCTAGAGGATTGTACTAGACACAATTTGACGTTTCTAAGAAAGACAATTTTTGTATTCATGGGCGATTAAAAAATGATTGTTCTCTGAATCTGAATTCGAATGTTACTTTCTAGACATGAAGGGGGAAATTTAGTTCATAGCCTAGAGTTAAATGCATACGATTGGCATAACATATAATACCGCTAATCCGACTTTGATGATATTTTTAAAGATTGTAGGAGTTTTTAATACATATTGTATGTTGAATTACAGAATAAAAATTCTTAATGTAAAAAAAAATCACATGTGTAAAAGTATATATTTGCATGTTTATTTTTGGTTCATTGCCTTTAATAATAAATAATCTCAATAATATATACCAAAATTTAACCTCCCCTCAAAGTTTGAAGTTTTACGTTTCAGGATTGGTAGGACTTGATTATCGAATAAAACAAATTTTGCCCGTCGGCTATTTTCTCCGAATCCAACTGATTTTTTTAAGAAATGGAATAAAAGTCATCCGATGATCAGCCCCCTACCTCGTCTATTCTATCCGCCGTTTTCTCTGAATATTGTGCCCGAAAAACCTGTATTGATATAGATTGTAGTGTCTAAATGATTTGCATCTACTTCAATGAAATTTCTCTAAGGTCTTCTCCTCCATGACTTTTTCATTTATGTATATAACATACCTCAACAAAAAGAAGCTGTTAAAAAATTACGAGAGTTGAAAAAATTAGATATCCGAACAACTCAAAAAGTATACACTTTTTGTCATTTTTATAATGACATATTTAAATGGTATTAAAATTTTATAAAAAATAGGAACATTTCATCGAAATCTGAGCACTACTAACAAATATATGGCTGTTTCTAAATATTATAGGTTTATTATTTTCAATAATAAACCGTTGTAACAGTCCAAACAATTCAAAAACTTAACCCTCCTAAAAAAATTGATATTTTACGTTTCAGGATACGTAGAACTCCGAAATTTAATTTTAAAAAGTTTGTCTTGATTGCATACAAATGATTAAAAATTCTCGAAATTTCCAAAAAAAATCGTTTAAAACGAGCAATTTGGAAGTGTTACATTAGCTGAAGCAATGCAGGAAATTTTTCTCAGCAAATTACTAAGGTTCAAAAGAAAAATATTCAGGCCAATAATAGGAATCACCTTTTATTTATTGTACTTTAGGTTACAAAAAAAGTAATGTTACTTTTGGTATATACTTTTTTGGAAATGATAAACCATTGTGTGATAACTGGTTTTATGTAAATACTCTCTCTCATACTTGTGCAGTTTTACTTTTTACCCTGAAATTGTGGCTTGAAATTGTTTAAGAAGAAGTAATTCATCTATCACGAATTGATTCATCCTGATTAATATATATATTTTTTTAAACTTTCATTATGATATTTACAACTGTATTAGTATGAATACATCAAGTAAATGTGTGCAGAGGAATAAAATAACATGAAACACGCTTGTTGAAAAACTACCCATTGGCAGCACTCTAGATTAATATATTTAAATTTCATTTTACATAAAATTGGATATTTTATCAGTAAATTCTACGGTTTATGTTTTTTTCCATTCATAAAAATTTTCATTTTCATTGATCTGTGAAGTTTCACTTTTCTGCTGAAATCAGTTAACCTCTCTTATCCTTTTATCCGTTAATGTTCCTTAATTGGTTTAACTTAAGTTTAAACATCTTCCTCATTAAAAGGAAATTTATCACGCACAATTTGAGCATAAAGTTAGGTTAGATTATTAATTATGGTGATCTTAAATTCTGCAAAATATCAGAAGAAAAATAAATAGCTATTATATATAGTTCTTATGTATGAATGTAGCAATAAAACTGCTTTGCTTTACTTACTGAATTCAGAGTAGGGTAAAGATATAATTATAGAAAAGTATAACAGGATGTACATTGTGTCGATTATTTTTAAATAAATCAAAATAGCAAGTGTTTTATTTCGGTTATAAGATCATTGGCCAACACTACATTTTTTTTTATTATTTGTTTTGTTTTCCATTAAATCTTGAATAGCATTGAAATATAAAATAAAAACATATTTACAGTGCTAACTTCTTTAAACATTTTATTTTTAATAAAAATGTATTCTATAAAATTTTAAAAATTATTTGATTTAATTTCTATCCTGTCCAATTTTATGATGAAAAAAATATATTTATGTGAAAAATACATATCGACTGTCAAACAGCTAAATTCTTTATCCACAATTTTGTGAAGAGTACGGTTTCGAGTAGGATTTCAAACTTTTATAAAAGTTAAAAATTTCCATTTTAACAGTTTCTGTGATACTTTTTATGAAAAAAAAGTTGTTATATTATTATTTTTTATTATAACGTAACTATTATTAGTTATAAGAAACATTTTTATAATAAAGGTCTTATTTTCTAGTAAAAGTTTAACTTTTATTTATATAATTTGTTATAAACATTTACGTTAAATTAGATATAAAAAACAATTGAGCTTAAATTAGAATATTATTTTACCTCAATTGAATTACTTGCTTCTAGTTCTAATCTGGAATATTTGTTTATTGATAAATATTACAATCTGTCTCAATTAAGGACATTTATAATAGACTTCTGAGAGCACATTCACACCATATATTTACAAATTAAAAAAATAAAATAAAATAATTAAGGTAATTTCAAATAATATAAAGCTAAATAAGAACAAAATAAAATATCATAGTGAAGGAATAAAATATAAATAATAGTAATAATAGAATAAAAATAAATGAATAAAATAGAATTAAAATTATATTTAAAAAAAAGTAATAAAAATAAACATCTTAGACGTACCTATTTACACTATTTAAAGTCGGCCAGGGGAACTCCGAACCATATTTGTCCCCCACATGTGGAGGGAAACCGAGGTTTAAGGAGATCCCAGCACTTCTTTCTCAACCACTTCACTAGTATTAAAAGCCAGCGGAGATCGAGTAAGGGCGCTACATCCACAGACACTCATATTTGTTTCTAAGGTTTACTTTTTTGTGAGTAGCAAGAATAAAAGTAGATTCTTAGATCTTCATTTGGCAAAATAAACAGAACATCTAGATTTCGATTTTTTTTTTAATATACGTTCAAATGACCTTCATTTGGAGAAAACGTTCTAAATCCGAAATAACAGAAAAAAATAAAGATTCCATTAAATATATGTACTGCAGGTCAGCTTAATCGTAATAATAAAAATACATATTTCATCGCATAGTCCTGCTTCATTTTCTTTTCTACATCAATGTTTCAGTCCCTAAGGCCATTTTCAAGAGAAGATTACCTTCAGCTTTAACTAGTCTTATACATAAACAAATTAGATCTTTTGCCACATCTTTGTTAATTTCTGGAAAAACTGTAGACAATTTTTCTTTCATGTCTTTATAGTTTGTGTTGAATACTGTCATCTTAGATCCCAGTAAAATATAAAAATATGTATTAAAACCTGTAGGTTAGGACTTCACCTTAATAGTATTCATATGTTCTACTGCAAAGCTCATATCACTTCTTTCTTTTTTTCTTTTTTTTGGATATATTTACATCAACTAAAGCAATTCAGGACGTTTTTCTTAGCAAATTACAAATGATCGAAAGAAAAATATTTAGGACAATAATAGAAATCACCTTTTATTTATTTTACTTATAGTTGGATTTTACTTATAGTTTAATGTTACTTTTGGGGAAATAATGAACCATTGTGTGATACCTAGTAGAGTTTTATGTAAATACTCACGTTTACATAGACCTACTTTATTTTATTTTTTACACCAACGTTTCAGCCATTTCGGGTATATTAATTATTCCAGTCATTCAGAAATCATTGAAAACTAAAAGTTGAAATTTTATTTCAAATGTTAGTTTAGGAGTATTCTGGTCGATCTTGACTGGTCAAGATCCCTGCTGATCTATTCAAAATTTCAAACAAAAGATATGACTTTAAAAGCATTTGATCTATGTCTTCGATTTGGCCAGCTATACAGACTACTTAACGAAAAATCAATCTCTCAATAGAAAACAAACTACTAATATACAAGACCATACTCAAACCCATCTGGACCTATGGACTTGACCTGTGGGGGACAACTAAATTTTCGAACATCAATCACATCCAAACCTTTCAGTCTAAGGTCCTCCGTATAATAGTCAGTGCAGTCAGTGCTCCTTATTATGTTACAAACAAAACCCTACATCATGACCTTTACATCCCTTATGTCCTTGACGTTATTCCATCCCACTTCTCAAATTTTCACTTAAACCTAATCCACCATCCTAATCCCTAAGCACAATCCTTATCTATCTCCAGTCATCCCTACAATCCTCCTCGAAGGTTGAAACAGTGGCCTCGAGATCTTTTGTAAAGACGTCGCTGAAGTTCTGGCACTGGCCAGCTTCTCCACTCAAGACATGACTGTTTGTGGCTTTAGTGCCCTCTCTCAGTCTCCACCGGACTGGTAATGCCGGCGACGCGGCTAAGAGAGAAACGCTGGGATCTCTTAGAGTTTCGCTTTGTCCTTCACACGTGAGGGAAAGGGCTGAACTCGGAGATCTCTTGCCTGATTGTAAATATTGTAATTAAGTATAAATGTTTTTCTATTTATTTCTTTTACTCATAATTTATTTAATTTTGCTACGAATTTCTGTATTTTATTTAATTTTAACTCTATGGTAAATTTCCTTGCTTTATTATGTTTTTTTGAATTTGTTATATAGATGTATATTTATTTTTTTATTATATTTTTTTATTGTATTTTATATATGGTGTGCCTCACTCAGCTTTAGTACTCAGTGTGGCAAAATGTATTATTTCTCAATAAAAAGATATATATAGTTGATCTATGTCTTAAGGATAAAATAAAAATTTAACTAATAATCTCATTCACAGCTCTGAAAATTCAGATTTTCTACATATTTTATGTCGAAATGTAACTCTTTACTTGTGAAAAAACGTGCATGACACGATTTTATTTTTTTGTTTCACATTTTGGCTTTTTTATTGAACGCTTTATAATTATTTACAGCTCGAAATCCTCGATATTCTTACGATATGCTGTTACCAAAGATAAACGTTTCCAAAACGTAACCTCTTTTTGCTTAAGATGCACTGTTGAGTATTGCATAAGCATTAGCATAGCCGCCTTTGAAGGCCATAAAGCCCCCAAGCGGCTCAAAGTAACATTGAGAGCTCTGACGACTTTATCACACAAAGCCTATATTCTGATGAGTCTACGCTTCTTTATAGTGCCTGTCTTTTCCCTACCCTATCCCTTTTACTGCACCCATAAAACTTTTATTATATGGTACTATCAAAATAAAATGTGACGAGACGGGGAGAAAATAACTCCAACTTTCCCTAAGGCAAAATTAAATCTCGGATATAAAGCTATTCTTTTACCGCCGCCCTTGCTTTATTATACAAACTCAACAGCTCTCAACTACGACCAAATAATAACAGCTTTATAATTCAGTTTTATTTTTTAAATTAATGATTCAATTATTTTATTATCTTTAGCTAACTCGGTATAATAAACTTGCTACATCAAAGCTTAATTAGAACATTTAATAAACCCAGTTTCTATAATACTCTATACCACTTAATATATTAAAATTATTTTAATATTTTTCTATATTTAATATTTTATATTTTTCACCATACCAGACTGAAACGACTAGAAACCGCTCGACGTTTCCGAATATTTCAGCACTTACTAGACAAACGCTCCAAACTTTCAATTAATTACAAAAGACTCATATACATGGCTATAATTACAGGGAACCTGAGGCATTCCCGTGTTTCGCACCACTATGCTGAATTAGGATGGCTCTTCCCTTCCTTCCGAAGACAATATTTCCTAGGCACATTCCTTTAACAAATAATCAATAACCATCGTCCGTCCTACGCATACAATCTCCTACAATTCAAATCATCTATCCACACCCTCTCCATAAGATCTCGTATTTCTGACCTTTACACCCCTTTCCACAGATCTGCATCATTTAAACATTCCTTCGTTGTCCGTTTCAAAGCATTGTGAGTAGATAAAATTTGTTTTTCTTAATATCTAATTTTTTTATTCATGAGATTGTATTTCTTTGAAGTGTATTTTAGTTTCTAATTATCTTCGACACACTCCTCGCTATGTGTATATACATGTTATGACCAAAAAAAAAAGGATAAAGTAAAAATATAAGAAAACAATTTTTAATAAATATAATTTTCCATAGGAATTTTTATTTGTTGGGCGCCAGGCTTACCAGCCTTTCATCTCTAAAGAGATTAATCTAGAAAACATAAGGTACTTAACAATAATTTGGCCATCATTAATTATTTACTCTACCATGCTAGCTCAGGTGAGAATGTGTTAGGTTGAATATTTTTATAAAGCAGCAAAAAAGGTTAACATATCTATTTACAAAAAGAAATATTTACAGAATTAATACTATGTACAATAAAAAGAAATAAAATACAAGGAAAAAGAGAGAATTTAAACATAATTACTATATACAATTAAAGATAAAAAGGAAGATATTTAAGATAATACAAATAACAAAAAAAAGATACTTATTTTATATACAATATTAAGGCATGCCACATCTAAACATCTAGTCAAGATACAAGTGATATCAGATGTAAGAGCACATGCACATGCTAAAGTATCAATTAGTAATCTGGCCTCGGAAACAAAAGAGAGTAGAGTTTGTTTTGTTTCCAGTGCTTTCTTAATCTTGGTTACAATATATACACTTTATTTTATTTTTTTCTTCTCCTAATCTTTACGTGTAATCACTTAAATATCTTAGGGAATATATGTATATCTTTTTATAGTTATATGTAAAATATTTTATATATTTATATATTAACAGTTATTATTTTATTTTATTTTTATTTTCCATCACTACAATGCTTTGCCTATAAAATTGATTTTGCGTTCCTTTCTAATTTCATCTAGTGATTATATTGCTATTTTTTTAGCTCCAATATTGTAGTATTGAACCTCTATTACCCAACTGTTCTATTTAATTGATCCTAAGAGCTATTATACTTAATTTATTACTAGTATTTTGTTATTATTCATTGTAATAGATCTTTTGATCAGATTTATGGTTAATTTATATGAGCAATACTGTTACTCTAAAGGGACCTAGTCCAAGAATAAAGATGATTTTTCTATTTCTAATAAGGCCTGTTTGGACTTACAGAGTTGAGCTATGGGGCTCCACTAAACCATCGAATTCCTCTCGTATGCAATTCTTACAATCCAAAATTCTCAGTGCTCCCTACTTTGTTACAAATAAAACCATCCATAATGACCTTAATGTTTCTTTTGTTTCAGATCTGGCCCTACCCAGATACTTATTCTTCCAGAATAAACTTCAAAATCATCCCAACCTTCTCGTTTCTCTTCAATTCAATTCCTGAAATGCGTCTGAAAATAAGATGGCTCCCTGATCTCGTAATGTAGACCTATCATTAGAGTGCTACCATTGGGTAGTTTCTAAACAGGTGTTTTCACGTCATCATATCCATATGTTGAAATTTACTAAATGTATTTCTTTAATACAGTTGTAAATATCATTAAGAAATAAAAATAAAATATTTTTCAAATTTTCTAAAATTTACAACTGTATTAAGTAAAAGTGAACTAGTACCTAATAAAATGGCCAGAATTGTGAAGAAACTACTCACTTTCATTATTTAAAATTAAACAATACAATTTAAAGTAAATCTGCCGTGTGTGGATAAATATCTGACTGTTACTGAAGCTACTTTAATATTACTTCAATGACTAAAATATCTTAACGATTTCTATATGAATCCACCAAAATTACTGTATACAGTAAATATTAATATGTCGGAGTATACCTGGTCTAAGTGAAAAATCGTTGAACAAGAAACCTCCATTAGTGAAACTTAGAATATCGCTCAAGCCTCTTCATGATGCCTATTGAGAAATTGCTGCATAACTATTTTTTTTTTATTTACTCCTATCTCACTCAAGCTAGGATAAGAAAATGATAAATTAAAAATCTGGTATACAGGATTTCATCTGTTGAAGGTTAAACCGTGAGTATGGGATGTAAGTGTTGCACTGCAACCAATATAATTATTTTATTTATATTTACGATTCCACATCTTACTTACGATTCCTCCTTTATAGCTTCCTATCCGCTCTTAATCATGCATCGGTCCTTCGAGAAAGATTTTAATATTTCTCAATAAAAAAAAAGAACGAGGTTATAAAGGACAAACAGCCGAATATTTATGTATATATATATATATATATGACGATTTTTCGAAATTAACAGACGTTGATACCTAATTATTTAAATATAATATCAGATCTAAAATTATAAAACTACAATAAATGTATTTAAGGTTATAAACATATGCTTTATACATCCATGAAATTATTTTATATTTTACTTCTTTTTTCATACAAGTACAATGAAATAGGTTTTCAAACAATGTCATTGCCTTGATTAAGTGGATTTTAAGTCCTTCTTTGAAGCTTAAAAAATATTTTAAAAGTTTACATTTAGTTAGTAAATTTCATTTAAAACATGTGATGTATGTTAAATAATATTAGTTTTCAAAAATTATGATTTATAGATTTTTCGCCAATAGTCGTTACCTTCTACAACTTTCTATATTAAATTTTGTTTTTTTTCTAAATTTCTTCGCTTTCCAAGATAGCTAATTATTTAAAACATACTATATTAAAAGTACTTTAGAGGAAGACGCATATGAACATTGGGCATTTAAGCCCATTACATTAGGTTATTTTATTCTTATTTATTGTATATATATATATATATATATATATATATATATATATATATATATATATATATATATATATATATATATATATATATATATATATATATTGTATTTGTATATATACAAATATATACACTACGAATGGATTTAACTTTAACTTTGAGAAACTTTTTTCTCATCGGCACCGTTGGAAGGAAATTTTTACATTTTTAGAAGCAGAAATTACTACGAACTATTGGGTTTCATAATTTCTAAAAGAATATGGTATTTCGATTGTAACGTTAATTTCCTTTGATCTATCACAAGATATATCCGCAGACCCCTAGTTGCGGAGTACCTGAGATAGCTGACCATGTCATTGAGGACTGCACCGCTTTGAGGCAATGAGGAGCAAACATCTGAGGAACACCGGACTCTGTGCCCTTCCGGAGAAAGATTTTAAACTGATATCACGTATTTAAGATAGGATATGCCTTAGATGTTACAGCAACTTTTTCCTTAAAATCGGCTAACCGTCTAAAGCTCGAAACACATTTTTACAATTTTCTCAAATACAGCTCTAACGATTTTGATTAAACTCGGTGTATCATTGTATAATTAAGTGATCTTTAATATCAATTGGGTCTTAACCCCATTGACGACACTTTACAGGGCTTAAATGCCCAATGTTCATATGGGTCTTCCTCTAAAGTACCTTTAATATAGTTTTTTTTTTTAAAAATAATTAGCTATTTTGGAAAGCGGAGAATTTTAGAAAAAAACAAAATTTAATATAGAAAGTTGTAGAAGGTAACGGCAAGTGGCGAAAAAACTATAAATCATAATTTTTGAAAACTAATATTATTTAACATACATCACATGTTTTAAATGAAATTTACTAACTAAATGTAAACTTTTAAAATATTTTTTAAGTATTTAAAATCCACTTAATCAAGGCAATGACATTGTTTGAAAACCTATTTCATTGTACTTGTATGAAAAAAGAAGTAAAATATAAAATAATTTCATGGATGTATAAAGCATATGTTTATAACCTTAAATACATTTACTGTAGTTTTATAATTTTAGATCTGATATTATATTTAAATAATTAGTTATCAACGTCCCTTTGTGAAATCCCAACAATTATCGTGTTTTCCTCTTTTGAAAGAATTTGATAATTGAACGTGGGAGAAGAAAAAAAAAAAACATATCCAGACCGAAAATGAATATCCGGAAATAATAGTCAGAAGGTATACGTATTATTTATTATATGTATTATTATCTTTGAAAAGTGGAGAAACAAAATAAAAATCTAATATAAAAACTGTAGAAGGTAAGTGAAGAAAAAAATATAAATAATAATTTCTAGAAACTAACATTATTTAAGATAAATCACGTGTTTTAAAGAAAATCAAATCAAATTTTCTTACTGATTGTAAACTTTTAACATTTTTTTTTTTTTTAGTTTGAAAAAGTATTTAAAATCCATGGATTCAAGGCAATGGCACTATTTCATTGTACTTGAGTGAAAGAAGAAGTGAAATATTAAACATTCCTGGATATGTTTATAACATTAAATCTATTTACTGTAGTTTATTAAGATCTGATATTATAATTAAATAACTAGATATTCCGAAAAATCACCATTTAATATTTTAGAAAATTAAATTAGTGAATAATTTGATGAATTTTTGTGATATTTCTATAGTATCCACTTCCAATTAGTGTGACAACTTTTGACCTGTCTATAACAGACAATGGAAATCTCTTAATTCCATTTTAGTAAACTTTGCAATTGAAAATAACAGTTTAATAACTAATAGTTGTACAATCCATAATCAACGGATCGAACAACCCATAATAACCGGCGATATAATAAATAGGTCTTTCGTTATTTTAATGGTATTTATGATTTTTTAGCTGTAAGCTTTTAGCTTTAGCTCGGTTAAAAATACAATTCAAAAATTTTATAATAGCCCAACATGGCCAGAAAATAATTGCTATTCAAAGTTGACCGGTAAGTGGAAGTTGTGTGTTACGCGCACCAGATTTTTCACTATATGATAAAACCTTATTAAATAATTGGATTAGATTTATACTAAAATAAGCAATATCACTTTAAAAAACTTTCAAATTACTACAGTTATTTTCCTACAATGAAATGGCTTTTGACTACGTATCACACTTTTTGAGCTTTTCTTATGAACCTCGATTGATTATTATTAAATTTCCTTCAAAGAGATAAAATGTGACGGAAAAACCTCATTATGGTTTAAATAAACCAATCCTATAGCCTGAGGGAACGTAAAGGTATAAATATAATTTTTTAAAATATCGAATAATCAAAAATTCCATCTAATTTCTCAACCTAATTTTTCATAGGGAGGAATGGAAAAAAAGAAGTTTAAATTGATGTATCTTCGTGATAAGGAATCGAGTTAAACGATGATAGAACCAAGTTTTATGCACTATGTTAAAGCAGACTCAGAGGCCAAAAGCGGTGCAGTAGGGAAGGGACTGTGTACATTGGATTAGCATCAGCCGGATCGTACCGTCAATGCGCCAGTGCCTGCTCGATTATGTAGTCAGTGATTATCTTGAATAGACCTATAATAGGGCAGGGGCCTATCTGTCCCCGAATTACTATAAATCAAAGTCAAATACCCAATTTCCCATATCACTATTTCACCTTCTCTGACAAGTAAGATTAATTCTGTCAATGAACAATGTCTCTACAGCAGGATTGACGAAATGTGATTGATGCTGTAGTCTTAAAAGATTGAAAATAATTAAATAATAATAGTTTATAAAGTTCAATTAACGGCGCTTAAATGTTTCTTAATTATTAAGTGAGCTGCTAATGAATCAGATGAACTGGTTTTCGTATTATTGGCATATTTTGAGTTAATATAATGTCGATTGAGATATATGCATCATATACAACACTGTTTAACACTAATCATACCAAGACCTAATATATACCTATTTCTACCATAGCGGGTCAAATGACCCGACTTTATGTTTCATGCTTGAATGTATGAAATATGGATGTTAGGAAGGAAATAAAAATATAAATTAAATTTATTATGATTAAACAAAATAGTATGTTGAGCATTTCTATTACAAAAGCAAAAAATAAAAACTTTTAATTCATAGTTCATCGCAGTGGTGCTCTTCCAGGTGTGCCACCTACTTGCATTTGTTGCCAAACAGATCCATCATTCGCAACATTTTCTTCATTTATTTCTACTTCACTTTCTTCCGAACTTGTGAGTAATCTTATTCTTTTTCGGCCACTACATACATTCACAATATTTTCCTCTTCATCGTCAGTATCTGTAGAATCAAACTCATTTTTATTTGCAACCGATATATCTTCATTTTCAGAAAATTCATCTTCACTAATTTCTGAAAACTCTTCGCCAATATTATTTATATCTTCTAAGAACTTGTACTTTCTTGTTTGCTTCGACATTTTTCTGGGTAATAAATGATCTGTATTACTATAGCTATCAAAATAAAATATAAGCTAGGTACTTACCAAGACTTTCAATTTTTGCCACTTTTTCTTACACTAAAAAGCTATTTTCAATCTAAAATTTGATATTTTCTTGAAATTATTCTGAGCTATTTTCGTTGAACTACTTTACGCAACAGTCTTTGGAAGAATTTGCAACTTACTGACTACAAATATGACTAGATAATCTCATAAAACAAAAAAATTCTCTCCGGGTCAAATGACCTGTTGTGATAGATATCGGTATACAACAAGGATTACTCAGAATAAACAAAACAAAACAAAACAAAAATATTTTTATAACTGTACATTAATTACTTAGAAAAAGTCATGAAGTCAAATGTGCAAACGCAATAAAATTATACGTGCATTTTCAATGGAAAAGTTCAAAATGGGTCATTTGACCCGTTATGGTATGTTTAGTGTTAATGATATCCTCTTTTCTACAACTGGCGAAAGATTCGAGGATATACATTTAATGTTTATTCAATATATTTTATCTGTACAGTATATATTTCTATTTCTACAGCTTTCGGAAGAGAACCGATCTATTTAAAAATGTACTATTTATATATTTAATATGATTAAGCAAAGATACCAGTTACCACAAATATCCTGCAGTGATATTCAAGATTGAGTTGTAATTCATAAGATCTCCTTTCTTAAAATATTAAGTTACTAATTTACTTATTAAATTTGTTGTGATTTACACATTATAAATACATGGTGAATATTGCATTGAGGTGTGGGCATGGATACTTATTCTACTACATAATAGGTTGCCCACAATAATTACACTAGTAGGTTTAGAATGACTATTGTAAATTAACTATTTCCACTTGAATCGTAAGATATATGATAATTATTTTTTAAAAATGGCCTATATAAATATTGGTCCGTTTGGAGGTCATAACTCTACTCCCAGAATGTCAAAATAACTAGGTTATACAGCCCAAGCGGTTTAATATTTTTGATGGCCACCTTTTTTTTCTATATTGCTATTATGTTATCTTACGATTCAAGTTGAAAGAAAATGGTATTCTTGAGTTTTTAGTAATATTAGTATTAATTAAGTAGACAGAGTTTGCGAGGAATTTTTTTAAATAAATTCTAAATTATTATTATTTATGAAAATGAAATTGGACATAAAAAATTAAATTTGCGATCTACGAATTTCTTTGCAATGAGAAAATTTTTTGGCAGCTTCACAGCGTTCCATTACAATCCAGGAAATAGTTCAGTTCAGCAGGTCTCTTGGCGTACGTAATCGTCGAGGTGGGCTGTACGGGTTTCTGGTGCTTTTAAGGTTTTTTGTCAAAGGATTTGTGTTGTAAGTTAGTCTTTGGTGAAAGTTTTTGTATTTTATTTTTGCAGTGTCCGAAATTGTTGGGATGTTCAAGTCTTTATTTTATCTGTCGTTTGCCACATAAAATGGTGCGTCAACTATTCTTCGTAAAATTTTCGATTGGAAAAACTGGATTTTTTTAATATTAAAAGTGTTAGCAGAGCCCCACAGTTCTATGCTATAAGTCCAAATTGGTTTTAGTAAAACTTTATAGAGTGTTAGTTTGTTAGTCAAAGATAATTTTGAGCGTCTGTCAATTAACCTAGATAAAAGACCGTATCGTCTGTTTAATTCCATACGTTTTTGTCTAATGTGAGTTCTCCAAGTTAGTCTTTTGTCGAGGTAAAAACCCAAATATTTAATTTCCTCGGATGCAGGAATTTCAATGTCATTAAAATATATTTCGTAAATAAAATATTTTTTGTTAAGATGAGATGAAGCTATTTACGAAGGCTTAGGCTGGTGTTAAAATTAAAAAAAAAAAGTGGTCTGTACCACGGACAACAGGTCACGATAGCTTATTTGGGACTTTACCTGATCTTGATGGCCATGTCAAAATCTTTAAAACACATTTTAATCTGCCTCGAATTGCAGAATTATTAACTACCTGAGATTTGAAATCTCCGAGTTTTTCAAGGAGTTTCATTAAAGTTATTAAAGAAATTTAAGGATCCAATTTGTGATTCTTCACTTCCTTCTGAAATTCCATTTTGTTTGACAACTCATCCAATAAAGTCCATTACTGGAAAAGAGATCTATACTACCGTGAAAAAATATATGACTAATTGAAAAAAAAATTGAGGTAAGGATCAAAACTTAAGAAATGCCCAAACAAATCTTTAAGTTAATCCTTCATGTAATTCTTACATTATTGCATGTCATTTCGCCTCTGCTTTTTACTTGTTGGTCCCGGTAATTGGAAGGGGGATCTTACCTTTGCTCGGCGCTTCAAAAGCATGTTGAAGCAGCGACTACTAGAACTACTAATAAAATAGTGCGATAGTTTATAGGATGGTATGTAAATGAGATGAGAGAGAGGGGCGCTGATTAAAGAGAGGAGTGTCGCCCTAACAAGCTCCGCCAATTTGTCTCCTTCCGCCTCCTTTTGTTCCACGGCCTCTTTTCTTCCGGAATAATTTAATAGAACTCCCCTCTTCACAAACAGTCTCCGCTACCCGCTTTAATATCTTCAATCTAATTCACGGCATTTATTGTTGCAATTTCAAGCCATTTTCTTACCTTCAATGAGGCCTTTTGGATTTATTCTTTAGGAAAACTAAACTTGCTATTTACAAACAATTAATGAGAGGCTTTTGTGATTTCGCCGCTATATTTCATTCTAGGGATAAATTTGTCATGTAATCCATATTTTTCACCAACTCATGATTACCACCATGTGCCAGAAATCAATTCTAGCGGTAATTGCTATTTGTATTTGTTACACAAATAAGAATAAATAATGAATATTTAATAGTTGACCGTTGCATTATAAAGGAAGGAGATGGTCCGGGGTGGTAATACTATTTTATCAAAAGCCAATGCTTCAACCCGACTTTGCAGGTCTTCTTCAGGGCTAGAACGGACAAGATAAAAAAAATGTAGAGAATTGTGGAATTTACATAATGTTTAGACAAAAAAAATTATAAACAATGTGCATAAGCTTGATAAAATTATAAACATTAAGTACATTAAAATATAAACAGACTAAGCTAAGTAACAAGATCCTAAACTGAAGTAAATAGATGGTAACGATTGTTGTAGTGTAATATATAATACATGCAAATGTAAATATACTTCTACAGATCTAAAGGAGAGATTGAAAGAAAAGGAAAAAGTATATAATCTGAACATTTCTCCACATTCCGTTATGTCTATTATTTCAGATACAGTAATTTTCTAGTTTTTTACCCATTACCCAAACAAGTCAGCAAATTCCCCAAGACCTGTCCTTACCCTGGTTTACCAGTCCTAAGTGAAACTTCTAGCTGAACACACCTTTAAGTCTCTAATTTTATTCTTCTGATTTTATTTACTTATTTATTTAATTTTTTGGTTTTCTTTTTTCTTTTGTTTCTCGACGTTCCTCTATGTCCATTATTTCATATTATATACATTTCCTTTTCTTTCAATCTATCTTTTAGATCTATAGAAGTATATTCACATTTGCATATATTATATATTACACTACAACAATTTTCACCATTTATTTACTTCAGTTTAGGATCTTGTTACTTAGCTCACTCTGTTTATATTTTAATGTACTTACTCTTTATAATTTTAATAAGCTTATTCACATTGTTTATAATTTGTTGTCTAAATATTATGTAACTTCCACAATATTCTACCTTTTTGTACCTTGTCCGTTCTAGCCCTGAAGAAGACCTGCAAAGTCGGGTCGAAACGTTGGCTTTTAATAGTTTTGCCACTTTTTAGCCTATTTATGACCGCCACCCCGAACCATTTCCTTCCTTTAATGATAAATAATAATGAATTTTTATTATAATTTTGGAGTGATATTGATATTGGACGGAACACATAACGATAAATATCCACTATTTTTGATCTTAACTGAATATTATGCAGAATTTTGGCGTAGCACCACAAACCTAATATTTCTGTGATTTTCATGTTCATGAAATTCAGATTTCCTATATTTGTAACATAATAATGACTTTTCGACCAAACGCTACAGTTTGTTGAACATCTTTCTTTCGTTATAATTGATTGTTTCCAACTTTTGTCTAATTCACACTTTAAAAAAAAATAATTTTTTTCTGTATTCTAACTGACAAGACTTTAGAAATAATAAATAATATATTTTGCTTTTTACTTTTACGATTATTGTCTAATTTTTTTTAACAAGATCGTTAATAAATAACTTGATACTAATTTAGTAATGGAAAATTGTCGAAAATTTAGTTCTGTTATGACGAGTTGTATAACTGCATAACTTTCCTTCAATTAGGTAAGGATTGTATCGTAATGAGGTCAAATTTTCTATATGCGGTATTCAAATCATGAGTCGATTATTTTGTATAAATGGAACAATACAAAACTAAACTGCAAACGATTTTCTTAATAAACATCACATATTCTTTTTCCCAAAAATATCCTTTCGTCTTTTAATGTTTGGTACAGTAAAACTTCTGGATACCGGACAGTCATCTTGACTCATTTTCTGTCCTTTAATGATAGGTATCCTCAATGTAGAGGTTTTTGAGGTTTATATATATATATATATATTAAAATAGTATTTTTATATAAATACATGTAAAAGGTATGTGTATAAACCTACCATAATTCTTTCAAAACTTACAAATTTATCTATAAATATTTTAAATTTTAATGACTTAATTAAAATAAATTAAAGAAATTTCGTTGTAAAAAATAAAATTAATTCAGCCATTAAAAAAAATTGGGTTTTGATAAAACTTTAACTAAAAAAAATAACTAATAGTTCCTCAAATTTAATACCAAATTAAACAGAACTGTCCAAAGTTGATTGTTTAAAAGTTTTGTTTCTTTTATTTCAGGATTTTGTATCTCTGGCCAATTTAAAACTTTCAGCTTTTTAATTAGAGCAGAGGAGAGTACAAGAAGTGACTTGGTTTAAATAGTTTTCGACAAATACATTCTTGGATAAGCGGAGAAACAAACCTTTAGCCGTAGTTTAATTTGTCCAGACCCACATCTAGAACGTTCATTAAAAAAAAAAAAAAATGAAAGATTCAAAAGCAATTCATGTGAGAACTCCAGTTTAACAGTGGGGCAATCAGACAAAGATATACTTGAACTTACATACTACAATTATTTCGTTGTTTAATTCACTCAACAGCTACATGTTTGGTGCATTTGTTAGATCTCTTACTAAGAGTATAGAGGTCTATTACTGAGAGTACAAAAGCCATGCCTGGATATTTTTTTATTTATTTATTAAATATATTATGTTTTCTATATTATTCAAAGTATCCAACAGATTATAGGGTCATTCTCTTCTATCTATCACCTCAATAGATTTTTGTAGTTTGTTTACGAAGGTACTGTTGGTGTCATTATGGGTAATTTATGTGGCCCGAAATTTCTGCTAAATTTCTTGTAGACAGCTAAAGTAGGATTGAAGTTATAACATTTTTTTGTAATTTTTGAAAAAAAAAATCATGTGAGGGACATAAACATTAAACCAGGAAACATATCCGAGCTTGTGTAAATGGTTTTTGTGTACGACACCTTTAGGGCCATAGCAATCTCTCTCACTGATTGGGTGGGATTTTGATCAACAATGGCCTGAACATTGCTCGTTTCAATTTCATGTCGGCGATCAGGCCTTTGAGCATCATTGATGTCAAAATTTCCTGATTGAGATTTGACAAACCAATTTTGACAGGTGCGTTTGATTACGGCATCATCCCCATAAACACTGCACATTTTTCTTTGAGCTTCTGCAGCACACTGCAGATTATCGGTAATGAATTATATGCATCGGTAATGAATGATATTTTCTTCCATATTCACAGTGCAATATCAAACACAATACTAAGCTAGTTTTAGCAAGAGTTAACACATAAAGTTGTTGACATATTACAAACAGGATAAAAAATTCACCTTAGGTATTAATTCATCTGATAAGAAGTGTATCATAGTGACATAAAAATAAACAGAAAACCGAAAGAACTATTTGCCAATCCAATATTTAGTTAAATGATATAAGAATATCCCTAACGGTCAAGACAAAACAGAGGATGTTGAACCCCCGAAGGAGGAAGGTGCCATCGATTGATAGAATTTCTGTAAGACGACCTTTCCAAGGAGGAGTAATGTCATGGGACACTCATCAGAGGAAAGGCCATACCCTGAACTTATTAGGACTAACCACGCAAGCGGCATTTACAACATAATCGTCGGGGCGGTCCGATGGAAGGCCAAACAGTTGTAGGTGGCCTGTCCAACAGTTCCTATGTTAATTTCATAATTAAGATGTGATTTATTAAAACATATAGTGTATTAATACAATAAAAATATATTTTTGATTTCGCACTTGTATTTCCTGTAACTTTTCATAAAATGATAGTTCCCTTTTTCTTTCTACGTATATTACAAGAATCTCCTGGTTCAAATGCCACTCAACGTATCTATTTTCTTATTACTGCTAAAGAGAATTTAGTTGGGGATTCGAAGTTCAAAGTGAAATTAAATTATATATAATTTTTTAACCTTTAAATTATATATTAGTTATCTATTACATACCTATGCAATGATGCTAATTTATCGATATTGTATCGGTAATTAACAAATTTCGAACCCATTTTCATTCCAAAAAGAAACTAAAAAAAAATATTTTATTTAGTTATATCAAGATATAATTTTGTAACGTTTTGGCCAATTGACCATTCTCATAGATTTCGTTACACTTATTATTTGCCAATTGTCTAAAATTGTCTATAAAATTATTTGTCAATATCATCTTGAAGAAACTTTACTTTTAGTAAGGATTTGTGTTGGTGGTTATTTTTCCATCTTATTTTATATTTTATATATAGATCATATCGGCTTCGAAATGTTTTTAAATTTTCCACTACGTAACAGATTTCACATATATTTCTTATCACCACTAACTCAATGTGAAACTTTGCCGAAATATATGTTAATATAACTAAATAAAAGTTGTTTAGTGACAATAAAAGAAATATATATATTATATTCTTTGGGATAAACATGCGTTCAAAAATGTACTACTAATTAACTATTGTTCAAATAAATTATATAACTGTTTTGTCTGCAATGAATTATATAATTTATTTTTACTATGCAGTTGGAATGACTGCAATGAATTACCCAAATTCTCTTCCAAAATTTCTTCCAACAGTCAACAACTATCCATCATCATGTTATAATTAAATTCAAACTAATATAAAATTAATTAATCATCAATCACTTCATTTTATGTATATAAATGTTAACATATTCATGCTGTCGTAATCCCATTAATATTCTTACATTTCGATTATAATATTAATCCATTATAATCTAGACAAATATTATAAATAAATGAGAGATATAACGTTCCTTTTTCTATTGTTTATTTTTTAGGGGAAAAAAATTATTTTTTAAATTTAATAGCTCACTTTATTTCTCAGAAACGCATGTACTATTTTAACATTTTCCATTAATTTCTAACTTAGTTTCAAATGTTTTGTTTACATCTTTAAGTGTTTTTTATATAGTATAATTTGTTTCGTATGTAATTAGTTTACTTAAGAGTTTATCTTTCTTTCTTTTATTTAAATGATATAACAGACATTTAGGTCAAAAGTAATCTCTTTTTTTTTGGACAATTTTGTCTTTCTTAAGGGGCTTTGTCCCAGAGTTATTTTTCTTTTCTATTCTAAAAAATATTTCGCATATAACCAATTTAAATGCCAGAAGGTTTGATAAAATTTAGGTTATTTATAACCGCAATAATCAAGTGCTGTAAAATGTAACGATCTGCCATTTTAAAGAGAAATTAAATTGTTCTAGTAAAACATGTTATTCACATTAAACTGGACCAAAAAGCCAGGTATTATATTTCATGAAAGACTATAAAATCTTTTATTTCAGAGTTTATTTTTCGTAAAAAAGTTTGACGTTTATAGAGAACTTAATGTAATAAACATCATTCAATAAATTAATGAAGATCTACATATAAAATAAACATCCATAAGAAACCACAAATAATACGATATCGAGTTTATTTTTTAAAATTATTATCCGACTAAGGAGAAGTCATAAGGGAGACGGCATAGGCTGACTGTTTGAAAGTATATAATGACTTTTTCAGCGATCGATTTAACTAATGGTTAAGTTTGATAACGCCAATGACTTATAAAGGGAGGTTACGGATGTATGATCATAGATTCCAAAGAAACATTTTCGGTGATACCAGGTGAAAAAATATTAGAAGAGAACTATGGTTCTCGACAAGAACTTCTCGCTAGTGCGCCCTAGGAGCCGAGAAAATATTTTTTAGAATTTTAACGTTATTATATATATATATTTTTTTTTTTATTCTTCATATATTTCTATGACCTTATTTGTTTGCCTTTTTTTTTGTATAAAATAATAAAAACATTGCTGATTATTTTAAATGTATTCAAATATAAATTAAATCACAAAATAACAAATAACGCTTTTGGTGAGATGGGGTAAATAAGTATTTATCATAAAAATGCAATTCATATTTCCATATATATGTGGCACTAGGAGTGAAATTATATACAACTAGCGTATTTCAGAATGTTGCTCAAGCGTTTGACTGAGTTTGGCAACAGGGTATTTTCTTTAAACTTAAGAGCACACTTCCACCTACCTACTAATCAATTCTACAATTCTTGTGAGACAGATTTTTTTCCGTCAGAAATGTCTATCTCAGCAGGAGTACCTCAAGATTCAGTACTCGTTTCATTACTCTATATTGATATATCCACGACATACCTTGTAGTTCCATCATAAGCAGACGACACAGCAATTTTAAAAAGACACGAAAATCCAACGTACGCCTCATAGATACTACATTATTTTACAAAATTAAGTAACTGGTTTAAACTATGGAAAATCCGAATAAATCAAGAAAAATCACAACACATTACATTTACTCTTCGACCCGAAACATGCCCTCCAGTTTTCCTTGCCAATACACGAATCCACAGACAGACACTGTTCACAATCTTGGACTAACATGTAATTGAAAAATGACATGGGTCTCACATATCACTAAAAAAAGAAAAACACTAAATCAAAGACTAAGACTTCTAAATTCATTTCTCTGTATACACTCAAAACTAAAACTTAAATAAAACACATATACTTATTTACTAAAGCCTATTTGGACTTTTCACAAATTTTCACTCATATTAACAAACTTCAAACCCTTCAAGTTAAAACATTCAGGACAATTACAAAAACACATTGGAATATTAGCGACATAACCTTATCACATGCCGGCTGTAACCTAACACATCCGAATCCATTACAAGCACACTTTAACACTCTGAACGACATGCCCACAACACATGCTAGGCAACGGCGGTAAAAGTTGAAGAAGAGCTGGATGAAGGGTCTCCTCGCTTAACAATATCACCCCAGAAGGAGATTTCGCTGGGTACTGACCCTCCTCATTTATCTCACGCCACTGGAATTACAGGAATGAACATCAAACTCACGGATTGTTAATATTTTTTTGACAAATTTAAATAAAGATAATAAGTTTTAAATAAAATATTTGTTTCTAGCATACTTTAAAACCCTTGAATAAGAATATTTATCGAAATAAGAAAAAATAAAACTCAACATTTCGACTTGATATCAGATGAGACATTTTTTCTTCCTCTTCATTAAAACATTAATAACTCCTAAGAATTTTTCAAAAATCCAAGACTACAACTACCATTCAAAGGTGAACTAATAGTCATTAAATCCATATCTATAACTTTTATGATATAATAAATAACGAAAACTTACTGACCAATTTATATTGTTTCTTAAGTTCTAATTTGATCACGAACAAAGAGTTTTTGCTAAAATCATTTAAAATGTATCTATAAAAATACTAAAATCTTTTTAAGGCAAAAATCTTGATAATTTTGTACAAAATTTATAATTGATCAGAAAATTTATACGTTTTTTTTTTTATTTATACGGTACAAAGTGTGGAAGTTTTTTTGATTATGTTTACTTCATCATTCCACACTTTGTACCCATTATTATTATTTATCTCTTAGTTCTTACTATTTTCATTATTCTAACAACTGCATTTTACTTTAATTTTTATGTTTTTCATACCTTGTTATCTGTTTTTTTTTCTTAGTCCTGATGATGGCCTGAACTTCAGGACGAAACGTCGGCAAATGTCAAAATAAATATTATCATTTATTTTGCCTTCTTATTTGACTGATCACCCCAACTATTCTTCTCTTCATTATTCACGACAGTCAATCATTTACCCACAATTATAACTTTTAAAAAGTATTTAAATAAATAAAATTTTAAATTTTACCATTAACCCTCAACATTATTATTATATATATGCACTATTAGTGCAAAAAGTCATTTGTAAATTTGTTTTCATTTTTATTCTATTTGCACTAAGTCAGGCTTTAGATGATAATCAAGAAATAGTAAATTGTTGTAATAATCTAACTCTAAAATTAAAAATAGGTAAGCGAAAGTAATAACAGACCACAAGCAATACACCAAGGAAATATTGGCGTCGAAATACTGGAGAGAGCTACTTCAAATCGGCTTACCATGCTCACATGGCTTACCATGCTCTCAAGCGGCTGCAATGATGAATCTAAGAAAACAATTCATTAATCTCTTCAATTTGATCTCAAGTCCACTAGAAAGTCCACCGTATACAAGGCAATCATAATTGAAGTTGGGAAAATGATAGAGGATGCATGGAGCTGATGGGTTTTAGTGGGAATAGAATCACGGGATCTCAGGAATTGTTTGAGGGTAGCAATAGATTTCCTATGGCTACTAATAAATTATAATTATACTAATAAATCATTAAAGAATCATCAGTTTTCATGCTCTCCTGTAAAACACCCAATTTTCATAAAAGACTTTTTGTACTGATAGCAGTGATAAGTTCTATAGAACTTTTATTTTTTCTAAAAACCAGGAAACTGTTAAGATGTAACTAGTACCATAAAACTTTCAACCTATGCAACAAAGTTTTGTTTTATTTTATGAAAAAGGATCGGTACATTTTGGAGGCGAACTACTAAAACTAATTACATTATCATTTTAATCAGTATATGTATTACCAATTATCAAGCATTAAAAAATTTAAGAACTTTCCTATATATGCATTCCTTAGGGTTCTCCCTGTAATTTGCAGTGCCTTGTAATTATATGTTCAACAAATCGATAAATTTGATTAAAATAATAATTTAATTGATTTACTATAAGAATAATTTATTAATTTTAATTATAAACTTTCTTCAGTATGGGATAAGTTTACTACTTATTTTCAATCCTTGGTATGAACAGTTATCTCACTAACCCTGATCCGAATAGTGTGGGATTGTTGGGATTCAGCCCATACCTTGCCAGCTATGTTTGTGGAATTCGATATCCGCCAGCTAGCTAGTGTTGTCATGTGGAATGCCGCACAGAACATCTCGAGAATAATGTTCCCAGGGAGTAGTTTTATCAGTATCTGTATAGATTTCGAAATAGACTCTTGTTTATTCATTGATTACATTTTCTTTCTTACTTCTACTTACTTACTTCGAATACTTCTTTCTTTCCTTTTTTTTTAATGAAAAAATGGATAATTCATTTCTACATTTATTCAAAACATTTCTTAATATCTCTAATTAATTTTTTTTTCTTTTAAAAAGAGTCCAACTGAGAATAAATGGGTGTAAGGTAACTTTCACTATTTTTTTTTTTTTTTTTTGTCCTTCCCTTCCTCGCCTTTAAGGCTATACGGGGGTTTTCCCGGGCCAGGGAGTATGGGCGGGGATACAAAAACTCCTCCGGGCACCGGGACGCGAACTCGTGACTATTTTTTTTATCAAAGTCTTATGTATCAGGTTGCCGGGCAACGGCGGTGCAGTGCACACGCGTTAGCCCATTCGGCCACCCCGCCCACTAAGGTAACTTTCACTAATGTGCAAGTCATTAAGTTTTCCATTGACAATATTAGGTAAACATGCTGGTTAAAAATCTTTAGTATTGCCCTCCTTTGTCGTCCTTCCTCAATCTTTTATTATGAATTATATATATATATATATATATATATATATATATATATATATATATATATATATATATATATAGAGAGAGAGAGAGAGAGAGAGATAAAGAATAGAATAGAAAATAAACTTTATTCTGAGACAAGGTCCAAAAAACAAAACTCATATTTGGCCGAAATCTGAATTAATAAAAATTAAAGAATGCATATAATATCTTCAGTGAAAATATATAAACAACAGAAAGTAAAAACATTAAAGAAATGAAACAAAAATCATGTAAAATAAAAAAACAAAATGTTACAAACACTATGAGTTGATTCTTAAAATTAAAACTTATACAATTTCAACAAAAATTCACTTTAATAAGAATTAGATTTATAAAATTTATTTCATGATTGTTTTTTTTTTTTTTTATTTCTTTATGACATTTACAACTGAATTACATAAATACATCAAGTAAATTTGGACATAATTGATATAATGACATGAATACACTTGCTGAGTAACTACCCAATGGTAGCACTCTAATGATATGACTATATTAGGAGATCACGGGGCCATCTTCTTTTCAGACGCCTCGGAGGGTTATCAGGAATTGAAGAGGAAGCAAGGTTAGAAACGAGAGGGTTGGGATGATTCTGAAGTTTATTATGGAAGGATAGGTATCTGGATTGGGCCAGATCTGAAACATAAGGAACATTAAGATCTTTATGGATAATTTTATTAGTGACAAAGTAAGGAGCATTGAGGATTTTACGAAGGATTTTGGATTGTAAGGATTGGATGCGAGAGGAATTCGATGGTTTAGTGGAGCCCCATAGCTCAACTCCGTAAGTCCAAATAGGTCTTATTATAGTCAAGTATATAAGTCTTTTGTAATTAATGGGAAGTTTAGAGCGTTTGTCTAGTAAGTGCTGAAGTAATCGGAAACGTCGAGCGGTTTCTTGTCGTTTCAGTCTAGTATGAGGATTCCAAGTTAGTCGTTTGTCCAGGTGGAGTCCTAGGTATCGGATTTGCTCAACAGGGATAAGTGGAGTATTGTTAAAGGAAACTGTAGGACAGGAAGTCGTTGGTTTACGACGAAGGGTAAAGGTAATTTGGTGGGATTTATTGGAGTTTATTTTAATTCTCCAGTTTTGACACCATTCTTCTAGATTTATGATGTGTGATTGAAGCATTTGGGATGCAATTGCTGGGTCATTGTTTACTGATAGGATACATGTGTCATCGGCATATGTGGTGATGACAGTGTTGGGACAGGTAGGGATGTCAGCTGTATAAACTGTATAGAGGATAGGACCTAGGATACTACCTTGAGGAACACCAGCAGACTGGGAAAAAAGGGATGAATAGGCGTTATTGTGATTTACTTTAAAGTATCTATCAGTAAGGTAGGAACGGATAATGAGGAAGTATGTAGGTGGTAGGAATTTTCGGAGTTTGTACAGCAGTCCCGGGTGCCAAACTCTATCAAACGCCTGTTCAACGTCGAGAAAGACTCCCGTACAGTACATTCCGCGCTCCAATGCAGAGGAGACTACGTCTACCACACGATGACATTGCTGTATAGTGGAATGGGAAGTTCGGAAACCAAATTGGTGATCTGGGATTATGTGTTTAGAATTTAGGATAGGGTACAGGCGTTTTAAGATGAGTTTTTCTAGGATTTTGCCCATGATGGGTAAAAGAGAGATAGGACGGTAAGAGGATGGGTATTCTGGTGGTTTTTTGGGTTTGTGGATCATTTTAACAATAGATCGTTTCCAAAGATCAGGAAAATATGTAGAACGGAGTACAGCATTATATATATAAGTAAGGAATAGGATGGCTTTTCGAGGAAGAAGTTTTAGGATCTGGGATGTAATTAGGTCATGTCCAGGAGCTTTACGGGAAGGTAATTTTTGAATGATGTTGGATATTTCTATGGGATGAAATGCTTTGGGTGGCAGAGACATTTGGAGAGGAATATCCAGTTCTGCTTCAATACAATTGATGTGAGTTGAATTAAGGATATCGGGATGTGGATTAAAAGTTTGGAAAAGATGTTGTCCAAATAGTTGGGCTTTTTCTTCGTCGGATTTGGACCAGGTTTGGGAATCAGTAAGTAGTGGGTGATTAAAGTCTTGAAACTTAAGAAGTTTTTTGGTGGTCATCCATAATGATTTGTCAGTGGTTGTAAGTTTTTCAGTAAAATTTAGTAAATTTTGAATTTTGTATTTTCTAATTTCTGATTTCAGTTTGTTAGTCAGTTGTGTGTAATGCGATTTATCTGTTGGGTATCTAGTCCTATGCCACTTCGATCTTGCTCTGCGTTTTTCCTGTAATAAGATGCGAATATGCTGTGGCAAGTTAGTATTTTGTGGGAAGTTAATCTTATTGATAAAGGTGTTATTATTTATACTGTCTGTTATTGATGATGTCAGTTTTTCTATGGCACCATTAATGTCTTCTTTTGTTTTTAGCGGGATTTTGAGGTCTAGTTTGTTTTCCAAATCATCACGAAATTTGTCCCAGTTTACTCGTCCAGTGATCAGTTTAGGAAGTGATGGTTTAGGAGCAAAGTCAGAATGTAGTGAAAGCAGAACTGGACTATGGTCTGAAGAAAGGTCATCCAGGGATTTGATTATAGTTTGGGAGGAGGAAATCTGGGAGGTGATAAATATGTCCAGGATATCGGGACGTTTTTTGAGGGATGTTGGAAAATAAGTAGGATTCATGGGCGAGAGGATGGAATAATTGTTGGAAGAAGAAACTTGTGAAAGGGTATTACCACGGGAGTTGGATGATCGACAACCCCATCGTTGGTGTTTAGCATTGTAGTCTCCTCCAGCAATAAAGCGCGATCCGAGGGATTGTAAAAAGGATTCAAGTAGGCTGTACGAGAGGGAATTGCCAGGAGGACAGTATACAGCTGAAAGTGTTAGATGGAAAGGACGAGTTGAGAGGATTACAGAAGTTGACTGAATGGCATCTGTTGGAATAGAAGGAATAAGGGAATGGGGTAAAGATTTGTGGATAAGGATGCAAGAACCGGCGTGGGCAGTGTTGTCTGGGTGGTCAGATCTATAGGTGATGTAGTCACGTATGTAGAAATGTGTCCGTTGGGTGAAGTGAGTTTCTGTTAGGAGGGCAATGTCAATATAATTGTCATGGAGAAATATGTCTAGTTCGTCACGGTGGTTTTGCAGTCCATTAGCGTTCCATAAGAGAATAGCTAGGGACTTTGAGTTCATCGAGGGAAGCTAAGCGGGATTTCAGAAAGGAGTCTGGTTAGAAGGGTTATGAGCGGTTTGATAGTCTGTTGAAGATCTATCAGGAATGATGATAAGATAGTGTTGATGTCGAATGGTGTTTGGCTGGGAAGTGGGTTTGGATCAGGAGGTTGTGATGGGTAGGTTATGCGACTAGGAATGTTGGGTGGGGGATGGGCCCGTCGTGGGGTACGAGGAGGAGGAGGATCTAAATTCTGTTGGACTTGTGGAGGGGGGTTCATCCTGGGATTAGGAACGAATGGAGCTGGATGTGGATGCTCTGGCGGGAGTTTGACTCTTAAGGGTAAATGATGAGGAGGGATTTGCTGGCGAGGAGGTTGAGGCTGAGTATTAGGGATTTTGGGCTTGGATTGGAAGGCCTGAGGCGCCTGACGTTGAGGTTGCTTCTTACTGGTGGAAGACTGGGAGTGAGAATTTCTGAGATTCTGGTGAGGTGAGTCCTTAGCTGTAGAGATGGATGGTTGTTGTTGGATGACGAGGGAAGGTGAAGTCGGCAATGCTGGGAAAATATCCTGATTTTCAATTTCAGGTGGTTCAGTGTAAGTTTTCTGAGCAGATCCAAGATTTTTCACCGCTGAGTTTCGTGATCTTTGTTTGTAAAGATTTTTATATACTTCACATCCTCTGTAGCTCGCAGGATGGGCTTCGCCACAAAGAGCACACATCGCAGGCTCATCTCTTGGCTTCTGGCAAGTGTCTGAAGCGTGTAGGCCGGCACATTTAACGCACCTGACTTCGTGATAACAATAGGCCTTTGTATGGCCCAAGTTTTGACACTTAGTGCATTGTACAATTAGAGGCTTCTGTTTCGGTTCCTCAAAACGGACAATTGAGTAAACCAATCGTTGAACCTGGAATATTTCAACATTGGTTTTTGCTGGTTCCAGGTCTATAAAAAATAATGGTAGCGGATATCTTTCTCTAGGATGTAGTACAGGTGCTATGTGCCTGACATTATGACCGATTTCTTCGAGGCCCGATTTGATAGCAGATATGGGTGTGGTTGAATGTAGTCCTCTCAGGACCACTCGATACGCCTTTTCTTGTTTTAATTGGTAACAGTGGAAGTCGTAGTTATTGGTTGTTAAGAAATTGATTAGTTTTTTATAATTGTCTCTAGAATTAGTATTAATTTTGATGTCGTTCACTCTCGAGTAACATCGAAAATTTGGCTGTCCGATCAAATCTGCAATTTGTTGACCAAACGACATAAAGTTCTTAATTTTTGAAACAAATATTGGCGGCGGCTCAGGATCAGAAAAATCTTGAAGCTGCGGAGTCTTGTGAGATAGGTTGTTTTCTTGAATTGAATTTTTGCTTTCTGATGTTTTTGGTGCAGTTGGCTCTGATTGAGTGGCATTAGATTTGCTCCTAGTTCTCGGTGGAGATTTATCTTGTTCTGGTTGCTTATTTGATTTATTTTTCTTTTTTTTTTTATTAGGTGAGTTTTGTCCCGATCCGGGAACTGAGTTTCGGAGACGCTTTTGGAGTGTACGCCTTTTCAAATATTGCGAGTCGGTCTCGCTAATTTCCGAAAAGGGTGTCTCATCCTCCGTGTCTTCACATGATGTGTTCTTATCCAGATCCATCATGATAAGTGTTAGAGAAAATTAAGAAAAAGAAAAAAAAATATGTATATATATATAAACCTAAATATTAAAATTAAAATTTATGAGATAACTTCTTAAACACTAAGCTATTTACAAAATTATTTACATAAATATATACAGATATAAAATAAAATATAAAATAATTCATTTCCAAAAAATAAATAATCAAAGAAAAAAATGAAATAAAAGAGTCTCTGGAAAGAAAAAAAAAATATATAAAGAAAAAAAAAATGAAGTTAAATGTCTTGGATTCGAACTGAGAATAACACTGAAGAATGTTATTGTACACAGTGCCGAGCCTTGGCTTGAACTTATCGCAGATAAGGTAAAACCCGCAAGGGAATTACTAGCCACATGGGCTAACCAAACGAGCACTAATTTATAACTGTTTCATTGTTAATAAATAGTCACTCACCTGATCATATGTGAATATAAAAATATAAAACTATTAATATAGTCACTGTTGAAAAAGTCTTAGAGCAGTATTTTAAATAATAAGCACATTAGATCGTATCAAAGGCAGAGCGACGTGTAACTTGAATTGCACTAGCGGCCATGACACTTGCTACTTCATGATTGTTCAGCGTCATTTTTGGATGTGAGAAGGGATTAGAGGTAAGAAGGTGCTAGAGAACAAGGATGAAGCATGGTGAATTTGGATGGTAAGGAATTCCAGAAGGCAGTAGATCGGACAATAAAGAAATTTTCCAATGTTTTAGTTCTACGGGAAAGGATATAATGGTTGGATCTTGTTTTCTGGGAGTGGACTACAGGTTTGAACTGTAGGAGACTGTTGATGTAGGAACTGTGCCGGGAGTTAATGGTTTGGAGTAGGTAAGATCCAAGGAAATATTGTCGGAATTATTAAGGAAGAAGGGAAGAGCCACTTTAACTCTTCGTAAAGATGGGACACATGAGACCACCTTGAAGCACCGAAGACAAATCTTTAAAAGGAGTTCATAAGTCGCTTCAATCTGTCTTCGAGATCCATCGGGATGCAACCGTACACCATACAGACGTAGTCAAAGTGGGGTAAAATAAGATAGAATACAAGGAGCTTTCAGATAATACATATATATATATATACATATACATATATATATATATATATACATATATATATATATATATATATATATATATATATATATATATATATATATATATATATATAGAGAGAGAGAGAGAGAGAGAGAGAGAGAGAGAGAGATCAGGGAATCGTTTGATACATTTTTTAATAAAAAATTGTGGAAGGACAATGCCAAAGACTTTTATCCAGCAACATTGCAATCTCGACACAGTCGGTGGCGTATGAACCTCAAATATATACTCTATAACACTGGAATGTTATCCATGCGAATAATCGAACGCCATGTCTCATCAAAGACTTTTTCATTTTATTATCCCTTATTTTCCTTGGCTTATCGTGTTCTTTTAGGAGAGGAATTCGCCTAGGAGAGAAAATATTGAAGAAGGCCAAAGAAAATCTAGGTTAAGGATACCCATCTCTTTCGTGTAAATGTCTTAATTAAAAAAAAAAAAAAGTTAATAAATACAATCGAACATTTAGGAAACTCGATTTACGTATTAATAAAGATTCTTGATCCATACTTGAAAGTAGAATGTTAATATAAGGTTAAATAAAATTTTGATAAAATTTTAGGTTTAATTTAAAAAGGTTTAATTTAATTTAATTTAATAATTTAATTTAATTTAAAAAGGTTTAATAAAAGTTAAATAAGAGTTTGAAATAATTACAATTTAATTAGTACATGGAATGTACCACATTTGTCTGAATGATTATTTAATTTTCTAGATGGGCTTGTAAACATGTTTCTTGATGAAGGGTTGATAATGTATGATATTATTTTCGATATGTTTTTGTTAAGTGGAATTTCCTCGAATTTACCTAATTTTAAAAGAGAAAATATTAGTTATCAAATTTATGATTATTATTGTTTGAAATAATCGTTTGGTGATTAGGAAATAACACAACCTTGGAGTAGCTATTTGCATCAAATGTAATTTTTACGTTTCCGACTGCTCCAACACTTACTAGACAAACGCTCCAAACTTTCTATTAATTACAAAAGACTTATCTACATAACTATAATAAGACCTATATGGACATACGGAGTTGAGCTTTGGGGCTCCACCAAACCATCGAATTCCTATCGTATCCAATCCTTACAATCCAAAATCCTCCGTAAAATCCTCAATGCTCCATACTTTGTCACAAATAAAACCATTCATAAAGACCTTAATGTACCATATGTCGCTGATTTAGCTCGAGCCAGATATCTATCCTTTCATGATAAACTTCAGTCCCATCCAAATCCGCTTGTTTCCACTCTTGCTTCTTTCTCGATTCCTGATAATCCTCCTAGGCGTCTGAAAAGGAGATGGCCTCGTGATCTTCTTACTTAAAATTATTTAGAGAGTGCCACCACTGGGTAGTAACTCTTCAAGCCTGTACATGCCATTATTTATATTTGCGCATATTTACTTGTTGTATTTGTATACAGTTGTAAATTCCATTAAATAAAATAAAATAAAAAAATAAAAAATGTTATTTAATAATGTATAGTACATTATTTCATCATTTTGAATAAAAATAACTTTATAACATTTACACCAGACTTCTCCAGAGAATCAATTTAATAGTCTTTACGGGATTGATAACAATAATAGTGTATTTTTTTTTTTTTTTTTAAAAGCCAACATATATTGAGGTAAAAAGCAGTATCAAAGGGCGAGTCACATTTGAGCGAAGAGACATTATGGGGGAACTCAATAAATCCCAAGCTAACCCGGTGATTTACATTCAATCGGTGGAAGCCATTACAGTCAGTCCGGTTGGACCTCTTTATTAGCTTCTCCTCTACCGGCTTTTGAAGCAGGCAATAAAATGTATATCAGTTTGATTCATATCTCTTGTATATATTCAGGCTGTATTGACAGCAGTAAATCTAGTGTATTTAAAAGAAAATGTTTGGCATTTTTATAACGTTTTATACACATTTATTCACACTAGTGTAAGCTCGATGGTCGAAATTCGACCATAGTCATCAATGAAAATTTAAGGAATACATTTTTTTTTTCTACTTACACTTTCCTATGCACCAACAATACAAAACAGTGCAGTGTCATATGTGTACTTTTTGTGTTATTCACTTATAAAATTCTGAATTTATCAGAAAAGGTTTTTTTCAACATTTTTCTCATACTCTAGCTGTATGGCAAATATCCATTTGTCATAAAAGAGTTCTCCTAAATAATGTTGACCAAAAAATGTGTAAAAAAATATTTTATAGGACATAATTCTTTTTGATTTTGATGATTTTTTTTTTTTTATTTTGTGCTGAATTCAAGAAACTTTCATATACTCATGGGTTTGTTCAATGAACCAAAAACTGTATCCTTTTGAAGTTATTAGCGAATAAAAATCTGAAGCTACCGTTATTTTTTTAGCCTTTTTTCGGTGAAGTATGTTGTGCACATTAACTAAAATAGCTTCAAGAAGAAGAGTTTAGTGAAGCCTGATTAAAATCGTTACAACCGTTTTGGCGCTACAGCGACTCACGTTTTTTGCCCGCCATTTCGAAAGATCGGATGGTAATGAAATGTTTATAAAAACACTGCTAAATTTTATTTTTAATGGCTATTTTATTTTTGAGATCTAATTGTGGATAGGTTTCTTGCTTAAGAGTTTGTTCAATGATGCGATTTTCGATATGTTGTGTATATGTCGAATTTGGTTAAAATATACCTATTTTCAAAGGGTTAAATATCACTTATCAAATTTAAGATCATGATATGTGGAAAGAACTAATTTGTAATTAGCACATGCACAATTTTAGTTTTATAGAAAATGACATACAGTGGTTCGTGTAAATGCTTTTCCAAAAAAAAAAAACAACAACAAGGCAACAAGACGAGATAAATAATATGAAATGTAAATAGTTTTTTGTTCTATATTAAAAAATTGATAACATTCACAATATATACAATTATAATTGCGTATAAAGTACTCTAATAAACTTCATAAACGTCATATTCTAAAAAGGAGGCAATAGGTTTATGATAACTAAAAGATATGAGCCTTTCTGTTGACAGAATGACTAACTCCAATTTCAATATTACTGGTTATTATTTTTAGTGGGAAAATTTACACCTTTATTCACAGTTCTATTTCAATACTGCAGTAACCTTCAACGGCTTAAGCAATTATGTACAGCAGGCCACATTTCAAAGATCTCAATTGGTGAGTTAATAAACATATTGGTGCAATATCGTGTTTATTTATTGTAACGTTTGTTTTATTGTTATATTGCATTTGATTGTTATTGTTATTGTTGTTGAAATTGAATTTCTTATTTATTGCATCTATGAGTTATTAATGTTTGTTTTTTAAAACTCTATTTAAACAAATGAAACAGTGAAGAAAGAAATTGCTAGAATGGATGTATAAATATTGTAGATATATTATTACGTATTTATTTTATTTCCTCGCGCGGGCTCATTACCGCGTATGGGGAGCGTCCCACGGGTGGCGGATGTGGGGATGGTCGGTGGAAATTCCTTGGAAGTTCCTCCCGGCTAAGTCCGATGGACTCGCTGACCAACAATGAGAGGGGCCCTCCAGACTTGCTGGAGGAGGGACCTCCAGACTTGCTGGAGGTAGGGCCCACCAGACTTGCTGGAGGGTGTGACGTAGGATTGAACGCCCTACTCACATATCTTTAGTTCACCAAACACCACAAAAAGTCATGGATCTCCCTAAGGTAAAACGCTCATTATCCGGAGGTAAACTAGTCCCCCGTTCGGGTCTCCGGGTGGGGACTGCTTTAGGGGATTCATGGCGCAAGTTGAAATATAGGGATTTAAATATTGGTACGTGGAACGTAAGGAGTTTAAACACAGCAGGGGGGCTAAAATCGGTCGCGAATGAGGTAAATGGGTACAATTTGGATGTCGTGGCTCTGCAAGAGGTTCGCTGGCCAGGGGAGGGCTCGATGAGGGAAGGGAAGTACACTATTTGGTACGGAGGAAGCGGGAATCATTGTTTAGGTACCGGGTTTCTAATTAGGAGTAGATTACTATCCGCTTTGAGGGACGTACAATTCTTTAGTGATAGAATTTCGGTAGCTACATTTCAGGGACGTTGGTTTAAAATCGCATTAATAAACATACATTGTCCGACCGAAGACAGTGACGATGAAGTCAAAAGTGAATTTTACGATAAACTCGAATGGGTTTATGATAAACTACCGCGAAACTACATGAAAATAATTGTAGGTGACGCGAACGCAAAGGTAGGAAGGGAAGAAGTTTATATTCCGACGATTGGTAAAGAAAGTTTGCACGAATATAGTAATGATAATGGGATCCGTCTGATAAACTTTGCCATCTCGAAAAACCTGATAATTAAAAGTACGACGTTTAAACATAAGGATATTCATAAATATACTTGGACATCACCGGATTCGCAAACACGAAATCAAATCGATCATGTCTTGATACAACACAGCTGGCAAAGCAGTATAATTAATGTACGGTCTTATCGCGGAGCAGAATGTGGGTCGGATCATGAATTAGTAATCGCGAAACTTCGACAAAAACTTAATATAAAAAAGAGAAAAGAAAACCGTTTCGATTTTGAGAATTTTAATTTGGAAAAATTAAAAAATCCATCAATTAGAAACCAATTCGAGCTAGATGTTAAGAATAGGTTTGAAGCTTTAGAGCTTCCTGACGAGGACCACGAGGATATTGACAAGTTATGGATAGAGATCAGAGATAATATTAAAGCGGTCGGTAACTCGTGTCTAGGAAAAAAGGAAAATAAGAATAACAAACCGTGGTTTGATGAAGATTGCTTAAACATGTGTGAAAAAAGAAAAGCCGCTAAATTAAAAGCTCTAAATAATCCTAGCGAAGACAATCTGGAATACTTCCGAATCTCAAAGAACGAAACGACAAAATTGCTCAAAAATAAAAAAAGGGAGTATCTTAAAAATAAAATAATTGAAATAGAAACTAATAGAATCGAAAATAACGTAAGAGACATGTACAAAGGTATAAACAGATCACGTAAATATGTAGGGCCCGTAACGTCTGGAATTAGGGATGATAATAACAATATTCTGACCGATCCGGTTGACATATTGAATAAGTTTAAGGACCACTTTGACAATATTTTAAATACGGGAAATTATGATCTGTGTCCTCCTTCTGAGTACCAGAGTGCTGAACCGTTAATAGAAGGACCAAGTAAAGAGGAAGTTGAAGTAGCTATCGGAAAATTAAAATCATATAAAGCAGCGGGAATCGATAATATTCCTACTGAACTAATTAAGGCATGCGGGAAGCTGGAGTTTCTAAAATACATCGGTTGGTTAAAAAGATCTGGGTGAACGAGAAATTACCTGAAGAATGGAAAGAATCTATTCTTATTCCGATTCACAAAAAGGGTCCGAGGACGGATTGTAATAACTATCGAGGAATTTCACTCCTTCCGGTATGTTATAAAATATTCACTTTAATCTTAACCAGTCGAATCACGGAATACGCCGAGGAAATTATCGGAGACTACCAATGCGGATTTAGACGGAATCGTTCGACTATTGATCAAATATTTTCTTTACGGCAAATATTAGAGAAAAAATTGGAGTATAACGGTATTGTTCACCAGCTGTATATAGATTTTAAAAAGGCTTACGATTCTATTGACCGCCAGAAACTGTATAATATTCTAATCGAGCAGGGGATTCCAAAAAAACTAGTAAATCTAGTCAGGATGTGCTTGACGGAGACACTCAATAAAGTTAGAATCGGTAATAATTTGTCCGAAAAATTTGAGGTTCGTTCGGGCTTAAAACAGGGGGATTCTCTTTCGCCTGTCCTGTTCAATTTGGCATTAGAACATGCCATTAGGGAGGTAATGCGAACCGAGAAAGGGTTGGATCTGGGCGGGACAACATCCGTGCTGGGCTATGCTGATGATCTGGTACTGTTAAGCGAAGACGTTGAAACTATAAAACTAAATACGACAACGTTAATGAAAGCCGGTAAAGAACTAGGACTCGAAATAAACGTGGATAAAACAAAATATATGGTTAGCTGCAAAAATGGCGATACTACTGGTGATATCGATATAGATGGTAATATGTTTGAACAGGTAGATAAATTTAGGTATCTAGGTTCTACGATAACTAGAAAAAACGAAATTGAAGAAGAGATTAAGGTTAGACTGAAGGCGGGGAATGCTTGTTATTTTTCTGTGACAAAACTACTTAGTTCGCGCCTCTTGTCCCGAAACTTAAAAATTAGAATCTATAAAACAATTATCTTGCCTACAGTTCTTTATGGATGCGAAACTTGGCCGCTTACATTAAGGGATGAGCAGCGTCTTAAGGTTTTTGAAAATAAAGTATTGCGTAGAATATTCGGACCGAAGAAGGATGAGTTAACCGGAGAGTTCAGACGGTTACACAACGCCGAATTGCGTGAGCTGTATCCGGGTAATATAATTGAGGTAATTTCATCGCGGCGAATCAAATGGGCTTGTAAAGTTGTTGGGCTTAGTAACGAGAGAATTCCTAAAAGGTTAATATTTGCTGTGCCGAATGGTAAGCGTCCGAGGGGTAGACCGAAGCGAAGGTGGGAAGATTGCATTAAAGCCGATCTGAAGGGACTGGGTTTGGACGGCGAACGGTGGAGGGAGGTGTGTAACAAGCGATTGGTGGTGTCGGCATCGAACCTTCGGGTTCGGTAAGCCTTATTATTATTATTTATTTTAGTTATAAATGTGTTTCTATTAAATTGAAAATATGTGTTGGCCTGGCATGTCTCAAACTGATTTTAGAAGAGACTTATTGCATTTAGCTGCATTATCTTTTTTTTTTCTTGTCCTTGATATCATATTTGCTGAATACCGCGGAAGATGGCAAATTTATTGTGAGCCAGGAATATGTATAACTAATAAATAACTAGTTATAAATGTAATGAATTTTTATTATTAAATACACACAGATCTCTACAGACGGAATTTTCCATTGCCTATATGTTTTTGCTTATATATATATATATATATATATATATATATATATATATATATATATATATATATATATATATATTTTATTTTGTATATTTTTTAAAGTATAATAAACACGTTTTCATTCATTCATCCATTCGCTGCAGTCAACCGCTCTGGAATAAACTCACTCACTGTCTATACAACTAGAAATATCACTAAATTACTTTACTTCAAAATATTGATAATGAAGTTATTCATTCTGTCAACTGAAAGCCTGATATATCGTGCATTCTCACCCTTTAGTATGATTTATTTATTTAATATAGCAATATTCAGTATTAAATTCGTTATGATTTGGTTTTTGACACTATATTTTTTTTCCTTTTCGAAGCTATAACACGGCGTCACCTCAATATACAATTGAATAATTTCTCATTACAAAATAATATGAAATGCTGATCATTTCCCTGGCTCACAGTATACAGGTCCGATTTTTAGTCCCTGAGATACTTTAATCAAAATGCAACAGTTAGTCGATTTGAGCCGACATTACCCGAATGACTGTTACATAACAGAACGTGACGGCTCAATATCGTTCACTACCCACAAAAAAAAAAGCGCTAAGCGAGTCTAAAGAAGTTTTTACTTCAAAAAATATACAATGCATATGAGAACAATAAAGTATCTTTACGCCACTAAAATATAGTGTTTATTTATTAAGTGAACCTCAAGATCCTCAGAAAACGTATATTGTTAACAATCGAGGAAATATAAATCAATATATCTGATTCTGTAGGACGAAGTAAGGGACTTATCAGCTTTATCTTGGGCTAGGCCGGAAGCTCTCACAAAAGCGTCTCTGATTCATTGACTACGGATAATGTCACGGGATAGATTACAACCACCCAGCCGCTTCTCAGTTGGAACTTCAAGCTGATTGCATTAAATGTTTGATTTATATATTGTATTATTATAAAGTCATGCTTACAGAAATCTACAAGATTTTCATCAAAATGTTTAATCTTCAGTATTATTTTTTTCTTTCCTATATTGCCACAATATTCTGGGAGTATTGTATAATGAAACAAGAATGTTATGAATAATACAATACAATAGAATTTTTTCAAATAAATTCTAATATATTTCTTCAAGAAATAAAATATATTATATGCAATAATAAAAATTATAACAAATGAAAGAATAAAAAACTACCATAAAAACAAAAAACACGGAACTTTTATGAATGAATGTGTTATAATGAAGTTTATTTATTGTTGTTTCAAGTTCCACTTTCTTATTTTATTTTTATTAAATGACTTCCTGTCCTTCAATATCCTTTAACAACACCTCACTCATTCCTGTTGAACAAATCCGTTACCTAGGACTCCAAAAGTCTAACTTGGAATCCTCATACCAGACTGAAACTACAAGAAACCGCTCGACGTTTCCGACTACTTCATCACTTACTATACAAACGCTCTAACCTTCCAATTAATTACAAAAGACTTATCATACACATGACTATAATAAGACCTATTTGGACTTACGGAGATGAGCTATGGGGCTTCACTAAACCTTCAAATTCCTCTCGTATCCAATCCTTACAATCCAAAATCCTTCGTAAAATCATCAATACTCCTTACTTTGTTTCTAATAAAATCATCCACAATGACCTTAATGTTCCTTATCTATCAGATTTGGCCCAATCCAGATATTTATCCTTCTATAATAAACTTCATAACCATCCCAATCGTGATCTCCTAATATAGACATATTATTAGAGTACTACCAATGGGTAGTTTCTCAACATGTGTTTCATGTCATTGTATCCATGTACGAATTTACTAGATGTATTTTTCTTATACAGTTGTAAATATCATATAAATAATAATAATAATAATAATAAATTTTACTGAATTTTTTTATTCTTTTTGTAATAATTTTTTTTTTGTTTTCGTCATTATATATATGGTATGAGGTATATATGGTATATGGAATGAGTCTCTCTCAGCTTAACTCCATCTATAGAATAAAAAATTAACTTTATTCTTGGTTCCCTAAAAATTAAGAAATATTTATAAATAAAAAAATATTACTATTCAAAGCCCAGTACACAATAGTAGACCATGTTGCACGATTGGTCTATAGACGGTCTCGAGACACGGTCTGTAGACAGTCAAGAAACACCGTTCATTGTCTCGTCCAGCGTCGACACTACGATGTGAATTTCTCAGTTTCATCTTCGTAGTCCACCATGTAGGACATTGCTTTGTCGGGAACTAGTTTTTGTTCAATGCTGATTAAAAGTGAATGAACGAAAAAATGTAAACGTTGGTGGACGCGCAAAATGTTCTCAGAAGAACCTGGGTTCGGTAATGCATTATTAAATAAGTTAAGTCTTGAAGATGCCATGGTAATCTTTAATTATTTTTAAAACTTTCTCGTTAGTCCAAACGTTTTCAAAAGAACTGTAAAACTTAGGAAATCAGCTGAACCAACCACTATTAAGCTAGTAAAATAAGAACACTTTAGAGAGACGATGAGATGTAGTTAATGTTAAAATCTAGCGCCGGCGCAGAACTGAGCTGGCCTCTAGACACCGATTGACGTCCACTCTGTCAAAATAGTGTATACGGTCTCTCATTCCGATCGGGTGACTGTAGACCTACAATTTTTGGTCTCGTGGACGAGGATCGGTCTATAGACATGTCTAAGTAGACAATTTGAGACATGTCTCAGAGACTGAAATCGGGCTACATGTCTACTAGGCTTTTTAAGGTTCAAAAAATTTATATTTTTTTCAAAATTAAACATATATATACAGCAAACAAGTAATCATTAAAATACTAATAATTGTTTCGAGAAAAGAAAGAAAAAAAAGAGAGAGAGAAATAAAAAATTGGAACCGAGCATTGATTCCGTAATTATAACATAGTTATTGTAACTATTATACACATTTAATCACCTATTTATTGTAAAATTAAAATTTTGAAATTTGAGAGTGTTTGCTTGGGATGTTGGAAGGGACAGGTTTTGGTCCATTGTAATACGTCCAAGTTTTACACTTTTATTAATATAAAATTATTCCTTTAATGCAAATTTTTTATAATAACTAATGTAGATTCGGTATTAGCAAGATATACGAGTTATTTTAGATACCCCTCAACCGATTAAAGCCCATTGCAGCTGCTTTAATGAAACTGGAACCACTGGGGACTGCAGTGCTTTTATTGCCCCAGTTAAGATCTCTTAAGCCCGCTGTTATGGGATCCCATAATTCCTCTTTCATAAAATCCCAACGAGTGAGCAGTCACCCCTCTCCCTATCTCCACCACGACGAGGGTGGTGGTTTGGTCAGCCCTAGGCCGATAGTTTTCGCATTCGAGCCGCCATAAAACCGCAATAATTGCTGCCAACTGGTTAGTGTCCACTTGATCGGCGGGCTTTGTATCAGTTTTACGACCGGGGTGCAAACTGCATTATTAATTCCAATTGTCAAAGGCTAAATCTTTTATCGTTAAGTTTATTGCGCAGCTGAATTGATTCTAAAAATTTTATAGACCATATATACCGAGTAGCTGTAATTCAGATTTACTATTTAGTTAATAAAATTTATTTTAAAAGCTTTATTACCTCGAGTAATTTGTTATTCTAATTCTGCAGAAGTAAATTTCCATTTTTTTTTCTTTTACTAGTGAGAACAATATTTGTTGGTATACGGCAAACTTATAAATATCTATTAATAAAATATATCAATTTATAAAAGCACTGCTCCAGTGTATTACAAAATCATAACTTTTACTATCCATTTTAACCTTACTATATATTTATATTAATTAATATTTTAAATTATTATATATGAAATAAAGGAGAATTATTTCGAACATAAGAAGAAATCGAGCATGAATTTTCAATGGAAATACACCTTTTAAGGTCATATAAATTTATATAATCTTGCAGTAGATACTCTTTGTTTATAAGAAATATTCAACTTCATCGTGAACTGCAACTATAAATAAATTTATTTAAAAACATTTTACAAAATTTCAATCCCAGTTATCAGCAGCTAAAGATCAGCTACTTTAAACATAAGAACTGCAATTATCCCGTTGGCTGCAACCCAGAGTTATGTAAGACATTCTATTCTAAAGTCTATTATGTATAAAAATTTTCTTTTATTTATTTTTATTTGATTATTTATTTTAATTTTAGTATTACATTTTTTTTTAATTGTTATTCTATTATATATTTTTGGTAAATTAAATTTGTTAATTTTTATTTTTCGTTTAATTTTGTTTCATTATTTAGGCTTAAATATTCTTTATTATATTATTATTATTTATTTATTCTACAAATTTTATGAAGTCTATAGTTAAATAATTATCTAGGAAGGCTAATTTTATTTAACATTTGATAGATTGTAATGCTTTTGAAAATAAGTGATTTATCCAAAACGTTAAGCAGTAATAAAAAATAAAATTGAGTAAAATCATTTGTTTCTATACTAATATTGATTTTTACTTAATAGTTCCAACAAGCATTTCTGTACTGTTTAAAATTAGCTAATTGTAAGATGGCACTTACAGTCAGAGATGAGCTAATGCTACTCTGAGTACCGAGTACCAAGTATTTTATTCAGACTAAATCACTATGAAGAATTTAGTCACTACTTCAGTTAATCGTTTGACATCAACTGAAACAGTAATTAAATTCTTTGGTACTCAAAAAAGGTCCATGTTTCTGTAAAAATATTGGTACTCGGTACTCAAAGTACCATTTGTTATCTCTACTTGCACCATCAACTTTGGGGCCTTACTCAGAGCTACAGTGTTAAACTAGCACCGGCCACATAATGAGGACTAAAAAAAAACATCATAAAGCCTGTTGGACAAATTAATTTTAGTATTTTCTTAAATCACTGATATTTATAATAATATGATATTCAAATATAAAATAAACTGTACTTTCTTCACATGATTTATTTTTAATTTTGAGGAGAGTGGTGAGGGCACATGTGGTAATTTCCCGAGGGCTTCAAATGGAGGCCGTCACTGATTACTTAATCAACCCAAACCATAAGAAGTAAATGTGACAACCTAAATACAGCAGATAATTAACTCAATATATTTAGCCCAGTGGGATCTAAAAGCTTTGAAAAACTGTCCATATATACATAGAGAAACCAAATGATCCTTATCGTCGGTTAGGAACTTCCAGCTAATATTTAATTATTATAAATAATAGCGGCATAGGATAATTGACGAAAAATATAAAATAATCTTTCCTATCTAGAAAATAAACGTTTTCAGAAAGTGGTTGAACAATTAATAAGTGGAACAAAGTTGTACGTTGTAGAATTTTAACAACAAAGAATAGAAAATAATTTTAATATGTATTAAAATGTTAACTTTTTTCTCCTGTGAAAAAGCAACTAGCATTTGAATTCATAACTAAAGTGTAATATGCATATATTAATAGTTTTTGCAGAAGGAGGTTTACATATCTTATTATTATCTTTTTATGTATAATTGGCTGCCCCCATGAGTTAATTTCAGGATATAAATGCGCAAAGACATTTCTGGAATATGTTCTATAGTATAGAATCTATATAGGAAAAAAAATAGGACAGACCAAATAGGAAATAAAATACAAAATTGCATAAATCCTCTGTATTCTTATAAAATAATTAATTTGGTGAATATTCTGATGTTTCCTAAAAGTAAGTTAATAAGTATCTAGTATGTCTAAAAGATAATTCTTTTAACGAACAAAAACATTTTGAAAGAATGTCTACTTTGGTCGTAAATTAAATGCCTTTCCCAGTTTTCTACTTTATTTAATTTTTCTCTCAATCTCCCAAAGTCAATTACAATTCACTGTAGCATTCGACCTAATAACGTAATTCTACACTTATATTCAAAGTCTGTGTTATATTAAGTTAAAACGGCTATAATCTCATGGCTGTAAATATTAGCTTTATAGGGCATCTAAATAGTCTAAAAATAATAACATTTTCAGGAGGTCATTTTAAATTTGTTTCTATACCCTCTCTTTTAGTATCTCAGACCTCGGCGGATAGGTTTTCATTTTTTTCCCTTCCTGGCATTTTTGACATACGGGATTTTGGCAGCAGTGGGTTAATACGTTGGGAGTACGTACGTCTACTGCTGCCAATAATACTTCATTTCGTTTATCTTAATTCAATTTTAATGGTTGTATACCATAGTGCGACCTGGTCTTGCCCAAAATTGCGCCTTGACTGTTGCAAGACTAATAAAAATTAATGCAATATAGTTACTGATATTTAACGATTTTAGTTACCATATGTAAAGCCTTGTTATAATCAATATACTTTTACATTTAACTTTTCCAATTTTTTATTCGGGTTTAGTTAGTTTCTCATGTCTGAATAATTACAGTAATATCTCCATGGTAGTAGTCTAATAGATAACTACAAGACTATTGCGAGACTTGTGCAAGACCAAGACCAAGACTCGTTTTGGTCTAGTATTTGGGCAACACTAGTGCTCGGTTCACGGGTGTGCACCTTACTGATGGGACAGCACAATAGTCTCCAGCTGGTTGCATGTATTTGAGCTTTATTCTTAGTGAGCACTGTTTACATTAGGTGCCGCTGGGTATTATCCTTCCTCATGCCTCCAATGCCATTATTATTTATATTCCCATCAAATCTAATGATTGTCACTCAAATGACAGGTGCAGATGAAGGTATGAAGAGAGAAAAGTTTTTTTTTTTTATTTATGTAGGAACATTTGCATTTAAAGGATATTAAGTCCAAACCTTAAAGACTTAATATCCTTCAATTAACCTTAAGTAATTACTTTGAACTGTACCTTATTTAACTCAGATAAAACTCAACCATTTCACCAAAGAATGTTAAACTAAGCTATATATATCCTTAGTTAATTTTTTCCTGGGGGAGTAAAACAGGCAAAAAGGATCCTTGGACGAGGGGCTGAATATGAAATATATAAGTAGGAGCTCGCTGAGGGCCGGACCTTGGATGTGGGCAGCCCCTGTGATAAACTGTAGGCACAGATCTCATTACAGATAGAACGCTCCGTTGAACCTTAGTCCTCTCCTCCTACTCCTAATATAATGTGTATCGCCGTACAGTCCCCGAGATTAGGCCATTCAATTATATATCTAATTATCATCACTCCTACGTTTTGTCCCAGCATATAGATAACTAGATTAAATATTGATAGGGTAAGTAATTTAACCTATTTCCATGCCTTGTTCGGAAATGATAAATAAAAATCGGTATGTTCGAACGTATTTTTTCATTAGCTCTATAATTGATTTAGTGGTGTTCAATCTATTGGAAAAATATTAGCAGCCAATTGTTTGTTTATTGTTGCTTAGAAAGGTAAGAAAAAAAATAATCCTGTTTAAAAATTATTTTTTTAGTTACTAAAACCTGTTAGGACTTAGGCATCACAGATATTTGGAACATTCAGGACAATTACAAAAGCACCTTGGTACGTTAGCAAAATAATCTTACATACTGACCTCCATATGCCGACTGTTGACGAACAAGCTCATTACAAACGATTCCACGACAACATACAAGGGCATCCTAATACACTCATAAATGGCATGGCCACTATGCGAGGTAACTTCTGTAAGAGACTGAAGAGGAGCTGGATGAGAGACCTCCTTTCCTAACGTAGATATCTCGGCGAGTGAGGTGCCGCATGGCACTGCTCTCCCTCATGCCTTTCATGACATTATATTTTGCAATCGATCTCACATTCACTGGTTTGAATTACCATTATAACAGGTGTGAATAAAAAAGATAAAAGATAAAACCACATCAATTTCTATGACGGCAATCTTGAAGAAAAATACACAGTTCATTACAACTTTACGTGAAAAATATCTTAAAAATCATTATTTTAAATTTTTTTTGTATCTATAAATAAAAAGTGTTTTTAGTCAATTATATTTATTATATTACATCCCATATCACGGAAAAACAAGAAGTAAAAGCTTTGCAACAGTTAATTGTAGTAATTTTTTCTGAAAACGCGGGTAGTTTTAAGTGACTGGATGGAATTATTTTCCGTTTTTTAGAAATTTTTTAACCTCAACTAAATTAATATGGTTGTAAATCTTATTAAACGGAAAGTTTATCTAAAAGTGGGGTAATGTAATACAGTTGAAAGATAATAAAAAAAGTCACAAGTAATTTATGGATTTTTTTTAAAGGTAATTTGTTTTTGTTACGTAAGTTAGTTTGTCAGCTCAATAGCCCTCTTTAAATATCTTTAACAATGACAAAACTCTACTTTCGTTTAAAATAAATTTTGTGTGATTTTCTATGGAGCAATGTTTAATTGCTTAAATCAAATATTTTTTAAATTATCGCTTCCGATTCCTATTCAACAAAAAACTTTTAAAAAATACAAATATTAAATTTCCTACTTTTCTACTGGGAATTGTGCAATTGGTTTTATGAATTTTTTTGTAGATCATGAGATCTGCTATCAAAACTATAAAAACTTCTCACTACTTGCGACACACACACACACACACACACGCATGTATAAATAAAACAATAATATATAGATATTTGATATACTATTCCTTTCTAATCCCTCGGACTACATATCTCTACTCAACTTAACAAATCAAGTGACCAATGTACACCACTACACTAACAAAGGGAGGCTACAGTCATTGGACTACCGATTTCAACCATTTTTTTTTTGTTTTCAGTGATACTACATCGAAAAATATTAGACACATATATTCGAACAAATTAATGTTATTTATATTTGACGAATTTTTAGGTTATTGTAAATCAATCTTTTTTTTTTTTTTTTTTTTTTTTTGTAGAATATAAAAAAAAATATTGACTTTTGTATTGAATGTGCTATAATGTGCCATAAACCACAAAAACCAAAAGACATTGCCAGCAAAGTTGGCCAAATAAATATTTGCTATGAAAAAACATTTTAGATTCGTTTTTAGGGTCTTTTAGAACTCTTCAATACGAAATCCCGTGGAAATAAAAAATTACAATATTTTATACATGATTTTCTTAAAGATTTTTTTTCCCGTCGATAAGTAAAGCATGCATAACATCTCAGGGTATATTACAAATTCAACGTTAGTACAACCGTTGGAAAGCTCTTCTTTCCATACTGGTTTTATCTTAAAAATAATTATTTTAATGAACAATAACAAATTGAAATATAAATTTACTGCTCTTCCAACCACATCGAAAACTGTTATACTTCTTTCCCTTTTTAACAAGAAATTAAGGAAAACTTCTTGATCATTTTTATTTTATATTTTTGGTTCTAATTTGTTTACGGATGTTGTAGTTTTATCATTTAATGTAGCATATGCAGCCATAAATCGGTGGTGCCATTCTAAAATTATCACTTTTATTATTATTTTTCTGTTTAATTTATTAATTGTAAATAGAGTGTGAATGAGCTACTCTGTCCATATTACTACAGTCTTTGAATGTGACAGAATGTAATACTATTCAATAAAGAAATGTGTTAATAAAAAAAAAAGAATTTGAATTTTTTACATAATTTACAATTGTGTTATGTTTTAATAACACTTTAAAAACTATAGACAATTTTATTGATCAGTGTTTTGTCTTTATAGAACTACTTATTTGTTCACATATTTTATGGATGGTACTGTCACAGCAAAACGCAATAGGTATAGCACAATTTACCTGACATCCATTTCCCACTTAGAATTTAATGGGATTCTCTTTCCGAAGTAGATAAGCTTCCTTCATAATTACTGCTCAATTTGTGACGGACATTTGTTAATTAATACCGAGAAACCCTAAGGGCTGTATGTACACATATACAGGCAGAAGAACCGAGGAAGTTTTATTTATAACCACCTCACCTTTCGGATGGACATGTTTGGCAGCGGTGGCATATTGCACATTACGGATTTATTAGGAGAGAACCTCTTTAATACTTAATTTGATATATGGATGTTTTTTTAGTGTGAAAAGGAGTTGGAAGAGTCGAATCTTATCGTCAAAATGGCAGATTGGGTGGAATATTAACTTGGTCTTACTAAACTGAACCTAAGCTAGACAGGGAGTAGAATATTAAGAAAATTACTAAGGTTATACAAATTATCAGGATTTAAGGAGTTTCTTGTATAAAGATGGGTAAGAGTTCAAATGGAAATGTAGAAGAAAGAGGATCGCTCAAAAAATAATATAGCTCATTCAGGTCAGCTGGATATTATAGAAAACATTTCGAATTCAGAATCAATTTATGATTTTACATTTGGATTATTTGTTGGGAACTTGCTACAAAATATAAACTTGTTGTATCTAGGCGCAGCAAAGGTATGGCTGCATGAGGTACCTGAGAGATTTCAAAATAGAGCAATGCTCTAGGATTTGAATGCGTCATCAACGTCTTATTAAAACCTCTTAGTCCAGTCAGTATCCAGTCATTGCCGTTTTCCTTGCCAACTCTTTTTCTATTTTACGAAAAAGTCATTGAGAAGAAAGTTGTTGAATATTAAATTATTGTCTAGATATTATCTAACCATCTTATCTTCAACACTTCAAAAGTTAGAGGAATATAGCAACACTTCAAAAGTTAGAGCAATGTAATAGAGCAATAACTTCATTCCGAGATTTTTCATTAAAACTTAACTTTCGTACTTTTCGTTATTTTACAGCTCGAAATTATTATATTATCCTATAGCGGAACTTCATGTAATAGCATCAGCCCTCCACTTCTGTATATCAATAACTCCAGCCGCAATAGTCTTAGTAATTTACGCTTCTGGTGCTTTAGTTCAAACTTCGTCGGATAACCGTTAGAGATGACGCCACCTACACATTTCTTCTCTCTCTCCCTCCCTTGCAACGACTTTTATTCTCCCTGCAACACTTAAGGAGACAGGTAGTACTTCTTTTATTTATTTATTTCTTATTTCAGCTTTCTCAATTTCTATCCTCCTTCCTTTCATTCCTTTTCTCTATTTTTAACTCTTTATTATATTATACATTGTCTGTACATCTTGATAGACTTTACAATATCTCAATTTTTTATCCAACAACTCAATTCTCAATGTCTTAATTTTACTATTTAATTTCATTTCTTATATAACTTCATATTTCTTCTTTTTATGTTTTACATTTTATTCTAAGATTCCCATTGTAACACTTATGTCACCCTTTTTGATTATGCCTACTTCATCATTCCACACTTTGTAACGGTTATTATTATTTATCTCTTAGTTCTTAGTCATTATTCTAACAATTTCATTTTACTTTATATTTATTTATTTTATTTTTTATTTTTATTTATTTTTTTTTTTACCATCACTACTTATGTTTCTCATACCTTGTTATCTGGTTATTTTCTTAGCCCTGATGAAGGCCTGAACTTCAGGTCGAAACGTCGGCATATGTAAAAATAAATATTATCATTCATTTTTGCCTTCTTTTTTGACTGACCACCTCAACTATTCTTCTCTTCATTATCCACGACAGTCAACCATTTACCAATCATAAACATATTCATATTCTTGAAATTTTGGGAAAATATGTTTGCTTTATATGGGTTCCCAATCACGTGGGAATAGTTGGTAATGAGCTTGCAGATACACAGCAGCCAAAGAAGCACTCACGCTGCCATACCGACGCAAGTGCTATCCTGACCTCTCCTGAAATGAGTTATCCTCTCAAAAAGAAAATACAGGACAATTGGCAATTTATGTGGAACGAAAGTCCACCTAGGAAATAAAAAGTTGTAAAAAATCAGTGAAGCCTTGGACCACAATATAACTCATTTATATCTCATTGTTAAATAGCTACCACCACAATGTCAACACTGCAATAGCTATGTCACTATCAGTCATATTTTCCAGAAATACCTTTATTATACATCAAGCTTAAACAGATGATTTCTAGCATCGGATATATCGGTAGTATTAAACAATAACGAATCAAAAATTAAAACAGATATAAATTTTCATAAAACTCATAGGCTATTAAATAAAATATAGAAATAAATAACATTTTTAATTTATTGAATTTATATTTTCCTTAATTTCATTTTGCATGTGTTTTTTAATATTTTTAATTTATTATTCTCTTTCTTTTTTTTTGTGAATTGGAGTGTGGTAGCTCAGTGTTAGGGCACTGAGCTTCCAATGCTAAGGTCCCAGGTTCAAACCCCGGCTCATGGCAGAAAATTTATTTATTTGTTTCATTACCCGTGGGGCGATCCTGGGCCGGGAGAACCTCCTGGGGCACGCCCAGCCTCTATAAAGTGTGGATACCATTAATTCAAAAATTAATTAAGGAAGAAAACCTGGCGGTTGAGCGTGATCTCAGTCAAATCACCTCCTTGCACAACCGTTGACCTAGAAACAGTGCTTTCTCTAAATAGTACTGAACCCCAGACCCTTCATGAGTTGTAGTGGTACAGGTTTTTTTTTTTTTATTATTCTCTTAATTAGTTATTGGTTTTTGATTATTTATTCTTTTTTTCACTTCAAAATAGTTCCTGGCAACAAAAATTAACTGACTCACAGGCGTTCATGATAATAGGGTTCTACGCCTTAAAACCCAAACAAACTAGCAAAATCTTTATATTATCCATTAATTACAAATATTTGTATAAAATGTATATAAAATATTTATAATTATCACTTAAATAAGTAATATGTATTAATTTACTTCTGTGCTTCTCTAAAAGTAATGTTGTTTGGTGTTGTTGAATACTATTGTCGACTCTGAGACCTCTGTTTTATCTCCCGTTCTTTTCCTATTATATACTGCGGAAATAGTGGGAACTAAACACCAAAATGCTTCTGTGACAGCATTTTCTGATGACTTAGCTGTATCAAATAGCAGTATGAATGCCAAAAAAGCTATGCGGTAGGCGAAAACGGGTTGTGAAAAAATTGCAGAACAGCTAAAAATCCTAAACATATGTCAATTCTGAAAAGACGAAAGGAATTATATTTTCATTTCGAAAAGGAAAAAAGAAAATGCCAAATGAATTCCAAATTAACAGCAACAGTATTAAATTATTGACTGACTTAACATATCTTGGTATTGACTTCGACATACGTCTAAAATTTACTTGACATTTTGAAAAAAAAAATTAAAACAGTAAGATCTAAGACGTACAGACTCCAAAATTTAATTAGGACAACAAACTTATCTTTACGCCTAAAGCTCCTCATCTCTCAAGCATAATACGGCCGGCACTGTTGTATGGTGCACCTCTGTTTGAGCATGTCAGCAAAGCAAACTGAGAAAAAATTACAATATTTCCAAAATGGAATAATCAGGATAATAGTAAGAGGAACCACGATGCAGTGAATGAAAACATTGGATATACAAGCAGTGCTAAATTTATTAACAGTAAAATAAGTTCTCACTGAGTTATCCTAACTCAGTCATCCTAACTAACGAAAAAAAATCATTTTTCGAAAAGTCTCAACAATTGGCAAATCCTCTTTTCAACAACTTATTGCCAGCCAAAATTCCAAGACGTTGGGAAAAACTTACATAGGATAGGTGTTTTAATTTAGTTGTAAGTTCTAGAGGATAAGATCAACACAAGCCTGAGGTGAGCCACATCACCAATTATATTACTGATGTCCAAAAAATACTCAGAAAAGACAAAACAGCAAAATACACCTTGCAATGCATTTTAGCAGTTAAAGGATTCTTAAAAACACAACAAAAATCCAAGGATTCAAGATAAAGATAAATAAAAAAGGGACTAGGAAAAAAAATAAAGAACCCAATAGAACTACTATTAGAGCTTTATTTCTTACTCCTACAGAAATGCAATGATGATATATGATTAAATACTCAAAGAATTATAATACGTGTTGTAAGCTCTTAACTTCAAAATGTGGTAGGAACCGCAATTTCGATCAGTGTCCTTTAAACATTTTCTCGGATGAGGTATCTCTATCAACAAATCAATTAATTAAATCTCTCTCAATTAAAGCTTAGGCCCTCCCGTTTCCTTCTCTAAAGTCCTTCTCCACGTTTCTCTAGGCCGTCCACGTCTTCGAGTGCGTTGCGGGTTCCAATCTATACTCAGCCGTGTTCTATCGTTTTGCCTATGTTTAAAAGGTTCTAATTCTAAACGCCTGTATTATGGTCTTCATTAAGTTAATCAACCAATATTTATTGGAGACGCTTGAAATAAGCGTATAAATGCTTTACAATTATGACTGTCTCCTGATTGAGTAAGGCTGAATCTGAGAAAAAGCTATTTTTAACTCGTCGGGAAGAACCTCCTACTTCAATAAAGACAGATGCCTACCATCATTTATACTACATAATTATAATATTGGATGTAAAGCTGTAAAATATTACAATAAATATATTTAGGGAAAATAAAGGTACTTTAAAGAAAAGAGTGTCTATAAAGACCGAGGATTCGGACAAAATAGGATTGGTAAAAACCAAAAACAGTAGGGAGAAGTTGAACAAATAGAAACCCTGTACAAATAATGTCAGGAGCACATTTAAAAAATAATTTAGCCTTCAGCCTATCATAAATAAATAACAATAATACCGATCTATAATAAATGACACCTATATTAACATGTCGAGTATAATATACTTGTAATAACGAATATTCTGAATAGTATTTACTTGAAAATCATTAATTATTTAGTGATTACAATTTAGTTAACAGGTATAAATAAAAAAGTTTCTATTAGTACAAACCACAAGGACAGAGAAACAAAAAAAAAAGTTAAAAAATATATAATGGTTTCTATTCATAGTTTCACAGATCTATTTATCTATTCACTATTAATCTAAAAAAAATATGGAAATTGGCGTTGATGATCTGAGAATTTTACTACATCTAGCAAACAAAATGAAAATTATATCTAAGCCTTAGAAGAATTTTTAGAGGATTCAAGCGGATTCCCTAAATTTATTCCTTTTTCACCAGCAAACGTCACACTAGCAAGGGATATAACTAGTTTTATGAAAAGAAATCTTTAATTTCTTCAAACATCAGAAAAGAGAATGAAATGAAGTAATTAGCTAGCGGTGAGGTAAGAGCGACGGAAGAAGTCACTGACAGATAGAAGAAAGCAGAAGATAAGAACAATGTAGGAGAGCTAAAGGAAATAGTATCGCTAATAGCCTGAAAAAAAATAAGAAAAAGGTTGCAAACATCATTGATCAGGGGTAAGAAGAAAGATGCACAATGGATATAGCACATGGAGAATCACTACCATGTGTTATCTTGTTTTGGAATTCCTGATCAACATCCACAGGCAAAACCTAATCTTTAATTTCATTTAAACGCAAATTATTTTTCTATACCCTCAGCCATTCTCAATCTTCCAGACATACTCTTATGTTAGAATTGGATTTTCGTGTACTATTATTTCACAGATTTTATCGATATTGATTACCCGTGCAAATGTAAATATATTGTTATTTATTTGTCTTTTTTTTCTTTTTTTTAATTTCTTTATTGAGTATTATAACAATCTGTCTGTTGGACATTGGTTATAGTGAGGTAGGATGACATTCACACTATATGTACAAAAAAATAAAATAAATAGAACAAAATAATAATCAAAAGTATATACAATAGACAGTAAAATAAAATAACCTAAAAAATAAGAAAATTAAAACTAAGAAAATTAAAACTAAGAAGAAAAAAAACACATGCATACCTATATACAATCAGGTGAGGGAACTCCAGGAGAACCCTGCGCTACTCTCCCAACCGCGTCACTGGTACTAAAGCCAGCGGAGATTGGTCGAGAGAACTTTTATTTGTCTTGATATAATTTTATTGGTCCGTTTTTTTTGTTTTTTTTTGCTTCTTTTTCTTCTTATTTTTCTACCACCCATTTGCTTTCAGCGTGGAGGTACTTCAAGCCACCTGTGTCATCCGTTTCTGTCCCTGAAAAGGCTCCTTTTTTTCTCCAAAGGACATCCCTCTGCGCCTCCATATTCATTCCATAGTTTTGATTAGGTTTCTGTAATGACCCATGCGGTAGACATTTTCATATCCCCTGAGTTGCCTTTTTCCTAGGGTTCCTATTACCGAGCGTACATTAAGCTAACTTCCTATTATTAATCTATTAGTTATTATATTATATATTAATTTTTGACTGTTATCATGTATGAGACAAATGAGACTTCTATTGTTCATTTTCATTATTCTTAGGGGGACTAAGAGTCCCAATTTATAATTTCCGTTTTTACGAATAAAAATTCTTTTTATTTGTTTATTTTTTTTATTATTTTTATATATATATACATACATATAATACTGTATATAATAATAATAATACTTTATTTATTTATTCTGGGACGAGTCCCTTTATATATACATATAATAACTTCAATAAACTCTATAAAATTATTTCTGATGATTGTATGGTTTTCACTATCTCCTTATTTTGTTTTCTTCCTCGCTTAAGAAATGAAGACTCCACTTTTTTTAACGGGCAAATTACTTATAAAGAAATGTTTCAATGTTTTTTTTTTAACTTTGAATTTGGCTTTTGTAAAAGGGGAAAAAAAGCAAATAATGAAGTTTACTGCCAGTGTCTTACCTTTATAGGGTGTATAAATATTAGACACGTTACAGCTCTTAAGCCGGAGTGGCGTAGTTTCTGACAATGTTGCCATTTCGTGTCCAATTCGTAGTAAAAATTTTATGCTTTAATTTATGATCCGGTACTTGATTACGTTGTTATACAAACTCAAGTACTGATTCTCAAAGTAGCTCGTAAAAGTTTTACACTCAGTGTAGTTTAACAAGGGCTTGCAGCGGTACTTTAGTCGTATAGAGTGGATCGTAGAGTGTGCAACATCTACTAATGTTTTCTCCTTTATTTCCAGTTTCAGTAAGTCACTCAGAGCTAAATGATACCCTTTTTACATTAAAATAACAGTTTATCTGTATATGTACTCATATATATATTTTATTTTATTTTGGATATTTTACATTTTGAATGACCGTTCTACTGTAGACTGGTAGGGATTCTTCTAAGAACCAATAATATACTACATGTTCTATCTTCCATCCTATTTAATTTAATTTTATCTATTCTAATTCACATATAGCTGTACGTTTCGGCATATAGCCATCATCGGTATATCTGAATAAAATATTTACATTTATTTTCTTAACTTAGCTCGAAAGCTTGATAACAAGCTTTAGAATTATTATCATAAATAATTACATGCTTATTAAAAATCACGGTTACCTTTATTTTTTTTCAAATACAAATTTTCTTGTTAAGTCTATTTCACCTTTCAATAGACAATAGTAACTATTTAAAAAACAACTTTATTAAAATTTAACTAAAGCAAACATTAAAATTCCATCAAATAACCAAAACCAGAAATATAACTATAATTAATATGGGCATATCAAATTTAGTTAATTTAAAAATGCTTTGATCTTTCACATGCTTTGATATTTTATAACAAACTAAATTAAAAGAAAAATCATACACTTTCAATGAATATATGATATGTAAAATTCATATTTTTTTAATTATAGAATATAATTAATTAGCAGGTGATTATTATATTTTGCTTTCTCACTACCGAAGGTAGGGAAGCTTTATATTCGTTGGGGAGGTTACAAAAAATTATATGCTCATAGTCAAAAATTCCACTCGCGTTTCACCTTTGAGACATCAAGGATCAAATTTGGTTCGGCGTCTGTCTGTAGTCAAATTGATGTAACGGGCATATCAAATACTACTGTTTATCCGGTTTTCATGAAATTTTTATTGAATGTGCGGATTTGTTTCTAGATGGTCCCATATCAATTTCATGAAATTCCATCCAACGCTTTCGCTTGCGCACGGGTAAATGTGTTTTCATAGTTATGCCAATATTTCAGAAACGGCTAATTCGATTTAGCTCAAAGTTGGATAAAAGGTAGGTAATGGTGAAAAAATAACTTATTGCCAATTTTATTATACTCTGTCCAATAATTTCTCTTGTATATGTGCTAACGTGGTTTCCTTAGAATTACGCCAATATCCCTAAAAACGTTAGCTCGATTTGACCCAAATTTGAAGGGAAGTTAGCGATTTGTTAACAAGTGATCAAGTAAGTATCAATTTTATCAAAGTTTGAAAGAAAGGTTGGTTTTGATAAAATAATGATTTTGTATCTATTTCATTGAATTCCGCCACCTTCTTTCTCTTATATATGCGCAAACGCGTCTTGATACGTCTATATTTCCGTAGGCGCACGTTCGATTTGGCTGAAATTTGGAGGGAGGTTAGTTTACAGTTAACAGATAGTTAATTAAGTATCAATTTTATCAAATTCTGTTAAATATTATCCGAAAATATCCTTAAAGTTTCGAATCAGTAAGCGTATTATTTCATATGGCATAGTTTGAAAACTGTTCATTCAATTTAACCCAAACTTGAAGGAAATATGGATAACAGTTCGGAAATAGTCTAGTACCAATTTCATTTAATAATCATAGTTAATAGAAATAACTATTAATAATATAATGGCTGTGAAATGTGGAAGGCATTAATCACATGGAATAGAGATAAGGGGGATAAAATATTTTTATGAGGCTATAATATTTTAGGTTTTATTCAAAAAGTTAATCTATATTGTATTGTTTGGTCGATTCCAAACGTTACTAGCATGGCACTTACTGGCGTTACTTAGGTTTCATGTAATTTTCAATAAATTAAAATTAATTTTTACTCTGAGTTTGAAAAAAAAAAAAAAATCCTTATTTGTGATTTTTTTTTTTTTTTTTATATTGAAGTTCAACCAACTCGTCGTAGTCTTGATTGCCTCCTTAATCATCAAAGTTGTGTGAACTTTAATCATATTTTTGTACTCCAGCTTAAGTTGGTTTTGTTCTTACTGAGGGAAAATATTGGCCACGCTAACTCCGAACATACAAATGGAAATCGTACTTATAAGTATACGTCGGTAAGTGTCATGGCCGCTATTGCAGTTTAGTTTTCAGTTCGCTCTGTGATTATTACTTTGCTATGTGCGTATTAGTCAAAACTCTGTGTTAATAATTGATTAACAGTGACATTATAAACAGTTGAACATTTTAAGTTCACGGATAAAGAAGTGAGTTACAATTTATTAACAATGAAGTGATAAATTAGTGCTCGTTTGAATAGCCCATGTGGCTGTTAATTCCCTTGCCGTTCTTATCTTATTTACGTTAAGTTCCCGGCCAAGGTTTGTACACTAGCTCGTTTTCGTCAGCTGATCCCAGTTCGAAACCAAAGACTTGTAGAACTCCTTTTTTTCCTTTTTTTTTTTTTTTTTCATTTTCTTCTCCAAGAGACAGTTTGTTTAATTTTTCCCCTTGTTTATTTATTCTCAGAAATGTTTTGTTTTATTTCTGTTTCTGAGTTTGTATTTTTTTTTTTTTAATAGATTGTAAATTGTTATCTTCTAGTTTTAATATTTAGGTATATATATATATTTTTTTCTTTCTTTTCTTCTTATCGTAATGGAAGATATGAATTTGGACGAGAAATCTTCATATGAAGATTCAGAGGACGAGACACCATTTTCCGAGGTTTGCGAAACTGATTCGCAATATCTGAAAAGACGCTCGCTTCAAAAACGTCACAGAAACACTGCCCCTGGGTCAGGTGGCAATTCGCATAACAAGAAGAAAAACAAATCAGCAAAATCTAAACAGACAGCTGAACAAAATAAATCTAAACTACCTGCCAAGAAAAATAAATCACCACCCAGAACTAGAAGCAAATCAAACACCACAAAAACATCTCCAACTGCACCAAATACCACAGCCAGCAATAATTTTGATCTTGATAGTAACTCAAATAACAAGCCTCCGGTACCTCAAGGTTTTACTGACCCCGAGCCGCCCCCTATTTTTGTCTCTAAAATTGAAAATTTTATATCATTCGTTCAAGAAATTGCCAATATTATCGGACAAACTAGTTTCCGCTGTTTTTCTAGTATTAATGACATTAAGATTAACACGAGCTCTAAAGAAAATTATAAAACTTTGATAAATTATTTTACAACTAAAAAATATGAATTTCATTGTTACCAACTGAGACAAGAAAATGCATATCGGGTGGTTTTGAGAGGCTTGCACTCAACCACTCCCATATCCGTTATCAAATCTGATCTAGAGGAAATAGGACATAACGTTAGGCATATAGCATGCGTGCTACATCCAACGCAAAAATATCCATTGCCACTGTTTTTCGTTGATTTGGAGCCTGCAAGTAATAACATTGACATATTTCAAGTTAAGAGGCTTGTGTATTCCACAGTAAAATTCGAAGAGCCTAGACAAAAACCTGTCATAGTTCAATGCACCAAGTGTCAAGACTTGGGGCACACAAAGACCTATTGCCATCATCAAGCGAGGTGCGTTAGATGTGCCGGGCCACACGCATCTAACACTTGTCAGATCCCTCGAGACCAGCTTCCTAAATGTGCTCTCTGTGGCAAAGACCATCCTGCAAGCTATAAAGGGTGCATAGTATATAAAAAATACTATAAGTTAAGAACTCATAACATAGCCTTAAAGTGCAGCCAACTAAATAAAGAAACTTACACTCCGCCACCAGAAATTGATATTACAAATTTCCCTGAGTTGCCAAAACAAACTACCCATTCAACACAACAAGAACCAATTACTTCAACTGAAATCGCCCATCCTCATCAGGACTCTACCAAAACTAGCACCCATACCACCATCAAGAAGCAGCAGCCTCGACGCCAGGCACCTCATGCCTCCCAAGCTAAACCTCATACTCCTAATCCTCTCATATTTCATCCTCCGCGTCAGCAAATTTCCCCTCATCATCTACCTCTACGAGTCAAATTACCGCCACAGCAATCGCACCCATCTCATCCTAATGTACAGAAAAAAAAACCAGCACAAGTATCGTCAAATCCAGACCCACCTCGTACACAACAACGAATCCCACTCTCAGTTAACACTCCTTACCCGCCACCTGAACCTATCCTAAATCCACTTCACAATCAACATCCATCTGATCTAACTTCCATTCTATCATCCTTCCTATTGGACCTCCAAAACACTATAAAACCTCTTATCACTCTACTAACCAGAATCCTGACCGAAATTCCGTTTAATTTCCCTCGATGAGCACAAAGCCCCTAACTATCCTTTTATGGAATGCTAACGGACTACACAACCACCGTGACGAACTTGACATATTTCTTCATGACAATCACATTGATATAGCTCTACTGACTGAAACGCATTTCAAAAAACGGATACATTTTCACATACGAGACTACATCACTTATAGATCTGACCATCCAGACAACACTGCCCACGCCGGTTCTTGCATCCTTATACATAAATCTTTACCCCATTCCCTTATTCCTTGCACTCCAACTGACGCCATCCAATCAACTTATGTAATCCTTTCAACTCGTCCTTTCTATTTCACAGTCTGAGCTGTATACTGTCCTCCTGGTAATTCCCTCTCCTTTAATCTCCTTGATACGTTGTTCCAATCCCTCGGATTGCGCTTTATTGCTGGAGGAGATTACAATGCTAAACACCAACGGTGGGGTTGTCGAACATCCAACTCCCGCGGTAACATCCTTTCCCGTCCCTCATCTTCTAATAGTTATTCAATCCTCTCGCCCATGAGTCCTACTTATTGGCCAACATCCCTCAAAAAACGTCCCGCTATCCTTGATATATTTATCACCTCCCAGATTTCCTCCTCCCAAACTATAATCAAATCCCTGGATGACCTTTCTTCAGACCATAGTCCAGTTCTGCTTTCACAACATTCTGACTTTGCCCCTAAACCATCACCTCCTAAACTGATCACTGGACGAGTAAACTGGGACAAATTTCGTGATGATTTGGAAAACAAACTAGACCTCAAAATTCCGCTAAAGACAAAAGAAGACATTAATGGTTCCATAGAAAAACTGACATCATCAATAACAGACAGTATAAATAATAACACCTTTATCAATAAGATTAACAACCCACAAAATACTAACTTGCCACAGCATATTCGTATCTTATTAAAGGAAAAACGCAGAGCAAGATCGAAGTGGCATCGGACTAGATACCCAACAGATAAAGCGCATTACACCCAACTGACTAACAAACTGAAATCAGAAATTAGAAAATTCAAAATTTACTAAATTTTACTGAAAAACTTACACCAACCGATAAATCACTATGGACGACCACTAAAAGGCTCCTGAAATTTAAAGACTGCAACCATCCACTACTCACTGAAACCCAAACCTGGTCCAAATCCGACGAAGAAAAATCCCAAATATTTGCTTACCACCTCTTAACCTTTAATCCACATCCCGATATTCCTAACCCAAATCACCTTGAATGTATTAAAGTAGAACTGGATATCCCACTCCAAATGACTCCTCCTCCTAAAGCCTTTCATCCTTCAGAAATATCCAACATCATTCACAGGTTACCTTCCCGCAAAGCTCCTGGACACGACATAATTGCATCCCAGATCCTAAAACTACTTCCTCGGAAAGCCATTCTATTCGTTACACATATATATAATGCTGTACTCCGATCCACATATTTTCCCGACCCTTGGAAACTATCCATTATCAAAATGATACATAAACCCAAAAAGCCACCAGAATACCCATCCTCTTACCGTCCTATCTCTCTTTTACCCATCCTGGGAAAAGTTCTAGAAAAACTCATCCTAAAACGCCTGTACCCAATCCTAGATTCTAATCACATAATCCCAGTTCACCAGTTTGGATTCCGCAGATCCCATCCCACTATCCAGCAATGCTATCGTGTGGTGGATGTTGTCTCCTCTGCATTAGAGCGCGGAATGTACTGCACGGGAGTCCTTCTCGATGTAGAACAGGCTTTTGATCGAGTCTGGCACCCAGGACTACTTTACAAACTCCGTAAATTCCTACATCCTACATACTTCCTCAATATCCGTTCCTACTTAACTGATATATACTCAAAAGTCAATCACAACAATGCTTATTCATCCCTCTTTTCCCAGTCCGCTGGTGTTCCTCAAGGTAGTATCCTTGGTCCTATCCTTTACACAGTTTATACAGCTGACATCCCAACACATCCTAACACTGTTATTACCACGTATGCCGATGATGCATGTGTCCTATCCGTTAATAATGGCCCAACCATTGCATCCCAAACTCTTAAATCGCACATCACAAGCCTTGAAGAATGGTGTCAAAACTGGAGGATTAAAATAAATTCTAATAAATCCCATCAAATCACCTTTACCCTTCGTCGTAAACCTATGTCCTCTTGTCCTACAGTATCCTTTAATATTACCCCACTTATCCCTGTTGAATAAATCCGATACCTTGGACTTCACTTGGACAAACGTCTAACTTGGAATCCTCATACCAGACTGAAACGACAAGAAACCGCTCGACGTTTCCGACTACTCCAACACTTACTAGACAAACGCTCTAAGCTTCCAGTTAATTACAAAAGACTTATATACATGACTACAATAAGACCTATTTGGACTTATGGAATTGAGCTTTGGGGCTCCACTAAGCCATCAAATTCCTCTTTTATCCAATCCTTACAATCCAAAATCCTCAATGCTCCTTACTTTGTCACCAATAAAATAATCCATAATGACCTTAATGTTCCTTATGTTTCCGATTTGGCCCAATCCATACCATTCAGATACCAATCCTTCCATAATAAACTTCAGAACCATCCGAATCCTCTCGTCTCTAACCTTGCTTCCTCTTCTATTCCTGATAACCCTCCGAGGCGTCTGAAAAGAAGATGGCCTCGAGATCTCTTATTGTAAATACATTTTGTTTTTAGAGTGCTACCAGTGGGTAGTTTCTCAACAAGTCATTTCATGTTATTATTTTCTGTTATCAAATTTACTTAATGTATTCAATTTTTTAATACAGTTGTAAATATCATGAATAAATAAAAAAAAAATAAATATACGTCAATACTGTTAGTGTAAAAGGTCGTATGTAAAAATTTTTCATTTTTATTCTATTGATGAATGTGATAAACGTGAAATTCGTAATATGCAACTGATACAGGTAGCCTGGTACTATGGAAACAGCAAAGGAAAATAAAATATGAAATTACACAAATAAACCGTAAAAAAATAATTAGTTTTTTATGCTTTCCTATAAAAAGCTCAATGTTTACATACGACTTCTTGCACAAACAGTTACGGTCGTATCTACGGGGAGAGAGTAGAGGTACTTTTGGGCTGAAGTCTTTTCTCCCCTTCCCCTCAAAATGGTAAGGTATAACCATGGTTTATGAAAAAAATGATCTCTAAAAGTATTATTGTTCGTCTAATTACAGTTATCAGTACTTAAAGACCATTTAATATAGGTAGTTAGTATTTTTCTTTCTCTCGAAGTATTTATCCTAATATATTTATACAAAAAATAAACTTCCAGACTGTCCCCTACTACCAAAATTAAATATTGGATCCATGAGTGCTAAAATTAGCGATTTACATATTCAATATGTATTGAGATTTTTTTTTAATCACGATTTAGCAATTACGCGATTTGCAAATGTAGAATTCTTCCGAATTTCAGTATTTGCAGAGAAACAAAATTGGTGAATATATTTACTTACAGTGTAATTATTTCAATTTATATTTAAATTATTTCACATCCTGATTGTCTCTTGATGCCATATACCTCTGTCAAAGCAAATTTGCAAGTACAGTCTCATCACAATGTCCCCATATTCGTCTCAGTCTATGCGTTGGACTCGTTATTTCGGCGCTGGAAAATTGTTTATGAACTTTTTGATTTCATAATTAATTTTTTTTAAATAAATTTAAGGCAATTACACTTTTTTTTATTCATAATTGTGGATTGGTGGTTGACTGTAGTGAATAATTGAAGAGAAGAATGGTTGGGGTGATCAGTAAAAAAAAAAAAAAAAGGGAAAATAAATAAGTATATTTATTTTTATTGATAAAATACTTATATTGCGTAGATATATTTATAAGTATTATGTTCAAATATACTTATAAATTATAATAAATCATAATACTCATAAGTTATAATAATATATCATTTAAATTTATTATACTTATAAATATATTTTATTTTTATATATACCTATTTATTAATTTTTTTTTTAATGATCAACCCAACTTCTGTTCAATTTGTGTTATTCGTATGTTCGATAATTACTCCTATCAACAAATCCTGGGGAATATCCCTATTCTCAGAAGTATTTCTTTTTCATTTTCCTAAACAATCCTGTTGTTGTTGAGAGAACTACAATACAGTAAAATTGTAATGCTGCTGAATTGCGCCGAGTTGCTAACTGACACAGCATGGTAATCTATCCCGTAGAAAATATCTAACAATTCAGCTAGATAGACTCCATATATATAAATGTCATTTGTTGTTTCCTCTCTTTGCTCATCCTCATGCTTCTCAATTATGCCATCCGGGTCCATAAAGCAATGACCTAATTTAATAGAGGTGATGGTGCTGGAATATCCAAAATAATGGAGTCCGCCATACTCTGTATCTCAAACATTTTAATACCTAGCTTATCCAAAAAAAAAAACTAGCAATTCAAAGAGGAATCACCCCTCTAATTGCCCTCTACCAAATCAAAGTCCTCGAACCGAAAATTTCTATCCCCAAATGGCTCTCTATATTTCTCTTTCAGGTACGGCAATGTATTTTTTATATATTTAGTTCTTCTAAATTTGTATTTTGAGATCTTGCTGCTCATGGTTTGTATCATATCTATTTGTAGGATCGACTATAAGAAGCCCCTTTCCTTTTGCCAATAAAGGCCAAGATGTCTACGAATTTTGCTGGGCCTTCCGTATAAAAGAAAATTAACTTCGAGGAAGAATGTTTAATTTTTTTATTCACAATTGTTTGTCTCATTTATTAAATTATTTTATATTGTGAAATAACATTGCTTGATAACAGCTATTTGATCCACTTGCCACAATATATAAGTAACTCAAAATTAATGAAAAAATCAAATATTTCTTTTATGTATTAGCAATGAACAGTTAACTAATAACCAATTTATTATTTATTTACTCTTGTGATGACTTTTGCAGCAATTTTTCGAGTTAAAAACATATTTAAAAATTACAAAGTTTGATTTCAAATAACTCACGATGTTCCATTTATTATAAATGCGTACAAAACCATCTCCTGGGTAAAAAATATTCAAGCTCGATTATTATTCAGAGTTGAAAGACTGAGTGCTATTTTTAAACAATAGCCGTGAGATAAAGTTGAAAATCTGCCCATTTCCTCCGAGGCAAATGATAAATGAGGATGGATTCTGAGCGGCCAAGAAAGAAGACTGCTAACAAGAAAGGCAGTGGCGCTCTCAAGTGTCGGCTGATGGCTACCTCTAACAACCCTTCCGAATAACAAGCAGGACCGATAAATTAAAACTTTTTCTTCTTTTTCTTTTTTCTTTGTCTCATTTTCTTCTCTCCGGTTCTTTCACTGTCCCTTTTTTGGCCAATTAAAGGTCTCCTTAGTTTTGCCGATTTTCATTAATCTTTCTTACAACGGTTCGGAGAAAGAAAAAAAACAAAGAAATGTTAATAATTAAAATTGTAATGACTTATGCAAAACTCTAAAATAGAGATCGTGGGTTCGTAGTGAGAAACAGTATTATTCGGAATAGACAAGGAAAACAAAAATCACTTCAGTTGTTTTAAGAGTTTATTTGGATAAATTTATATTACACTTTAACTTACTTCAAAAAGGGATGATACAAAGATGTACAGAAAAAAATGAAAATTTTATTTAAGGCAATTATAGGGGTTTGGCATGCAATTTTATATGTAAAGATACTTTTAGACATTTTACAAACTATGAAAAACACAAATATCTACCTTAAATAACAGCGACATAAGCATCGAGCCCAATTTTTCTATACTTTTTTTGTTACCAGCAGTAGATGAAAAACATTAAAAACAAGATACAAAAACAATAACAAAGGGAAACAACAATTTAGATATGTTTGTATAAATGACCATTTTTCCAATAGTTTGTGAAATTTCTAAACACACCTTTACACATTACTAATGCATCATTCAAATACACATTAAATAAATAACTGCAGGGTGATAACAGGGTGATACATTTACAGTATGGGGGTAATGACTTTTTTTTTATGAGTATGTGTGTGTGTGAATAAGCTAATGTGTCTCTTTTGTCCACCATTGTAATATGTGAAAATTCCCATTCTTGTAGAAATGTAGTAGTATTTGCTTGTATATTGTAGTACGTATTGTATCCAGGAGCTTTTCTATAAATTAAGCTATAATTTGTTATGAGGTTTGTGAATGATTAAACTTAGAAGGTGACGCTGTTAGCTGTCGCGGGTTAACTAACGTATGAATACTAAAGTCAGTATGTGGTGTAAATTGTACAACTTCTGTCGAAAGTAATTTAATATTTAGTAAAATGTATTACTGATACAGTAAATTCATCGGTTAATATTATTTGTAGATACGGATAATTTATTATTATTATAAAAAAAAAAAAAATATATATATATATATATATATATATATATATATATATATATATATATATATATATATATATATATATATCTTTTTTTTCATATGTGATAATTTTGGGAAAATATCTTAATTTTATTATTGTTTTTGTCAAATTAAATTAATTCAGTTAAGGTTTAGAGGCGTTTTTCCTCATATTCAGAATCTTGGCATATTTTTCATAATATTGTACATAGGTGTGAATGTGTCTCATTTATTTTATTATCATTCAACTCCAATCTATTATTTTATTTATTTTGTATACATGTATATTAATTATCTTTATTTTATTTACTTTATCTTTTTTTTTTTTACTTTAGCTATGTATACCTATTTTCCTTTATTTATACTTATGTACATATTGTGTGAATGAATACTGTAGCCCCATTAACAATGCCCATACTCAATTACTGGAAATTCACTGTTCTCATTATTTTCTGTCATAATATGTTATTTTATCATGGTATGTAATAATAACTATAATAGTTATCTTAATCAGATATATGTGATTCATGTCAAAGGTTGTGCTTATTAATTAATTGATTTTATTTTTCTATTTCAACCTTCATCCACACCTGTCATGAAAGAAACAATCAGTAGATTTGTTTTTGGTAATAATGAAACTTCAGTCATTAGGAAAGATAGAAATCATAAGGATCTCTTCTTGGTCTTTTTTCCATCTTTAAATCAGAAAAAGGGATCTCTCACCGAGCTTCTTTTCAATCACCTCCCGACGAGCATATCAACCGTGCATTATGTAATTATAATATACCACAAGATGTAAATCATTAAAATATAAAATAGCAAGTGCATATGTATAAAATATTACAATTGTGAACATTGAGGATGATGATTTGTCAGAAAATACCTGGACAGGTTGATTGGACTTAAAAAAAAGTACAATAAATAATATATTGAAAATATATTGACAACTTAATTAGATATGGAATAATAAATCTTACGAAAATAAAGAATTTACTATGATAAAAATATATTGTTGTATTACAATAAAATAAATTTTAATTTGCAACTAGCACTCTCGCTCAAACTCCACTGGCTTTAGCAGCAGTGACGCGGTTGAGAGAGTAGCGCAGGGATCTCTTGAAGTCCTATTTTTCCTTCTATGGTTGGAGGGAGAAGCTTGTCTTGGGGTTCACTGCCTGATTGTATATAGGTATGACTGTGTTTTTAATTTATTTATCTTTAGGTTGTTTTATTTTTTTATTGTACATAGTTTTTTTATTATTATGTTACTTTTGTTAATTTTATATTTTCTGTACATATGGTATGAATGTGTTATATCATATATCACTATAATTATTGTCCACGTGACAGATTGTTATATTTCTAAATAAATAAATATTTTTTTTTTCTTTATTGAGTATTATAACAATCTGTCTCTTGGACATTGGTTATAGTGAGATAGGATGACATTCACAAAAAAAAAAAAGTAAACAGAACCAAAATAATAGTCAAAATAAATAAAAAAAAAAAATTGGAAATGAAAATTATCTTAATTTAATCGAAGTCACTATAAAAGTTTTTTAAAAATCAACACACTTTCAAGTAATAATAAATCAGTTTTAAAGAAAACAACTGCAGTGCATGCTTTGTTCCACACAGTAAAAGTGAAAACATCAACACTAGATTAATAATATGAAATATAAAGTATAAATAATAGCTTATCACAAAGAGAATGAAATATTGAACATTTCCCAAGCTTACAGTATGCAGGTCCAATTTTTAGTTTCTGAGATATTTTAATCCATATCTTCAATAAGACTCGTTATAATTTAGTTTTTCGAACATTTTTTTTCCTTTTTGCCTCTCTAAGACGGCGTGGCGTTAAGATAAAATTTCCAATAACAATTCATTACAAAGAGAATGAAATTATGATCATTTCTCTCGTTAACAATTATCGTCCGATTTTTGGTTTTTGAAATATTAGTCGACTTCACCCGACTTCACCCAATCTTTATAAATCGGAGATCTGACGGTTCAATCTAACTTCACCCTCCATAAGAAAAAGTGAAAAAAACGCTTAAAGAAGTTTTCACTTCAAAAAAACTTTGGCTATTGACATATCAGATAAATACAAATTAAGCGAAATTATCTAAATAAGCCATTGATGCCTATAACAAAACAAACCTATAAAATTATATCGATTCTGCTTTGGTTATTTCTTTCGCGGAGTCATTAAGGAAGAGCCATAATAAAAGGAAGAAGGGATGAATAAGGAGCGGAAAACCCCCAAGAGGTCGAAGGAACTAAGTGACCCAGTATGGGGATGAAGGGAAATGGTAAGAGACAGAGAATGGAAACAGTTGAAACAGTGATTGAGAGAAGCCGGCTGCTAGGGAAGCCTCTTCTGGCTTTAATATAAAAGGAACGGGATTGGCTGGGTTAATTTATAGACGGTCTCGGATTGGCTCGTCTTTCCCCCCACCCCTCTCTTGGCCTTCTATTAGCCAGCGTATTATGTTCAAGAGAAACGGCTCCCGCCAGTTTAGTCAGCTCAAATAACTCTGAAAAAAAAAATGTTTCCTCTTAGAGTATTATATAAAAAGTAATTTGAGAATATTTCCTCCGGAATAGCGCCGTTTTCTTGACGGGATAGACTGAGATATTCTTCCTAATGATGAATTACCCGCTGTTCTTTGTTACTCAAGAGGATGATTACTTATTTTTTTATTTTTATAACTGATGAATTCTTTACAAAGCATTACACTTATTTTTCATCTTCAATAGAAACATGTATTCCTCAAAACGCGTGAGTTACTAGAAGGCCAGTTGATTTTTTTGAAGTCTTTGAACTAAAATTATCTTTGACAAATATAACAACCAAGTCTAACCAAAAAAAGGTAATTTCATCTTTCGATTGTCAATAAATATTTAAAAGAATTAAGGTATAGAAATAGGTATTAAACTCGATTTTTTTTAAAAATAGTTCACGAAATTATGAACATGATAAAACAAAACATGGAAAAATAATAAAAAGTAATTGATTCAGAAATATTATGATGTTGCATTTACAGATACTGTAGCATTCTACTGTATTTTCTTGTACAGTTTTAAAACAAAAATAGCACAAATTTTTATTTGTTTGCAAAAATTGCATCTCTCTTCATTGCTATTGTTCACTTTTAAGCTTTTAAAAAGTTCAAAATAATAAAACAAAGCAATTTTGTAAAGCAAGAGGAACTGTACTTAATAAAACAGACGAATAGAGAAAAAAAGACAGGAAAATTGTATATATATATATATATATATATATATATATATATATATACAAGACAGGCATATAGTACATATAAGACAGACATAGGAAACTAAAATAACCTAAATAAATTGAGGTAGTGTCTGGGAGTACTTAGATAGTTCTCTTAGGCATATTTCGTAATCAGTCGGATTGAGAAAGAGGAATTGAGAAGGGGATTGAGAAGGGGGCTTTTAAAGAGAAGAGGTTTGAAAGCGGAACTGATTGTGCCTGTTGAATATCAGCAGGAATGCAATTCCAGCGAGAGGCGACTTAAATTGCAAAGGATGTGTCAAACACAGCAGTTCGATGAGGAGGAGGATAGAGTTCGGAAGTACGAGATCTAGTGGAAAGGGATTGGATAGAGTATTTAAATTGTAAGGTGTGAAAAATATAGGAGGGTATTGACCCGTTGAGTTCTATTGATCTGGTACAGAAAGGTGGTTAGAAAGTACTGACGGCGATAGGATGGATAGAGCCACTACAACTCGGTGTAGTATTGGGTAATATGCGTATCTCTTGAGATTCCGAAAACAAATCGTAATGCTCAATTCATTACGCGTTTAAGTTTGGCCTCAATATCTCTCGAGAGTACACCGTACACAACACAGCCATAGTCGAAGTGGGATAATACAAGAAAGGAAACTAGGAGTTGACTGGACCTATATGGTGAGAGATAACGTAGACGATTAACTGTTTTAGGGTGGAGATAGTTCCAGGAGAGGGTTTGATGAAATGTAACACCTAGGTTTTTAATGGTAGTTTGGAATAAGATAGGTGAGTTGTTCAGGAGAACATTGGGGGATACCGGGAAGGATTTTAGGAGTGAGGGTGATCCGATCAAGATGGCTCTCGTCTTCTCGGCGTTAAGAGTGAGCCTGTTGAGGTTTGCCCAGTCACTTACTCTATTAATATATTCTTGGAGTTTTAGAATGGCATCTGAGAAATCAGTCGAATTAAAGGAGAGGTAAATTTGAATGTCGTCGGCATACAGGTGGTATTGACAGTGCATGTTTTAGGTTATAAGATTCAAAAAAACCGCTAGTACTGCTTAAGATGTGTTTATAGAAATTTGGTGGGACTAATGTTAGGTATATTCAATATTATTATATAAACTTTCACAAAAAAAAAAAACAGAAAAATAACCTACTTATAAATAAACATAAGACAATAAGTTGTATGATTTTGCCAGGAAATCGTATTTAGCGCTCTCAATGTACCATCTGATTTATTTGAGTCAATGTTCAGAACTTTACATCCTTATTCCCACTTTTTGTACTCACGAAAATCAAATTAACCGATACATATTTTTAGTATCAAATGCATACAGTAAATTTTCTTGTTTAAATATATTTTTTAATGTTTGTTTAAACAAACTTACTATATAAAAAACAGGCCCACGTTTTCAAATTAATTCAACTGCCTCTAGAAAAGGCAGAATAAAATCATAAAAACGCTATCAAACCTAACGGGCAGAAGAATGAATCGTTTAAAAGTTGTTTAAAAAAAAATATTTTCAAGAGTAAACGTCTATGTCCAAATTATTTTTTTTTCCTATTCGAGTATTTTTTTAAATTTCTGTCTCCCATGAAATCAACAGGTACGTATATTAAATAAATAAACTAGAAGAATAAAAATAGTTGTTTTGATTAAAAATATAAAATTAGAAAGTTGTTATTAAGTTGTCATAATTTATCTTCAATATCTCAAGGTGTTATCTGAGGATAAAGATATATAAGTTTATCCAGTTAAGTAGGAACCATTTGAATACTTCAATTATATCCTCATCCTGATATTTAAACAAATTATAAAGCAATGATGATATGCATTCTTGAAAACGTATATAGGTTGTTTTGGAATGTAACAGTATATCGTCAAATAAATTTTACACCAATTATTTTTTAATATGGATTAGCTCCATCACACGGAATTGTGTGATATACCATAAATATGCCAAAAATTATATTAAAAGATATTTTGGGTTTGAAGCATGCTATAAATTATTAGCAGAAAGCGACTGACAATGAAATCAGACTTTTTTTCAACCGTTCGTAAATTTATGAGAAAAACACTTTATTTTCATATAAAATATAAAAGCTTGCTGCCCAATTATATCAGGTTTCATACACACAGCATACTCGTTAATCCGTAGGACAATAAATAAATTTATATATGAATATACAGAAGTTGTTAGCTTATATGAGTCTAATATATATATCTAATATAATAAATGTTTTTTTTCCCCTTTTTTTTTAAACATTTATTTCCCTTTCTCTCACTTCTCTCTCTTTATCGCTCTATATACACCTCTCCTATACACTATTAAGAATAACGGTGAACTCTCTTAATTTCACGGATGCTAGAAAGTATTTGACGATATTTTCTTCATTATGACAAAAAACAGACAAGTCATTTTTAAATATTTTAAATACTGCAATTTCATATTCACTTCCTGATATTAAGGTAAAGAATGAATTATAATTTACAATTAATACTTGATTACTTTGTTCATCTCGTTAAGCATTTCGCCCAAAACCTCTTTAGGATTATTATTAACAATATGTTTTTTTTTGCAATCAATGGTACATAATAGCTCCACAAAACCAACAACAAACCTGAAATTAGCTTGAAATTCGACCGATTTTAAAAATACATTAATAAATGGATGAAGTGATTGACCCTAATGTATTTAAACTAAAATATTATTTTAAATATACAAAGTAACTAAAGAGTTATCCTGTCGTGATATTTATATACTAGAACGTCCTCGGAAATATATTCAGCCTGCCGATCTTTCCAACTTTGAACGGTCTCCCAACTTTGTTATATTATGAGAGGGAAAGAATTTTTTATGAGTGGGATGATGAACAAGCCCCTGATGCAGACACGAAAAAGTTAAAAGAACATAAATTCAGGATTCATAACCCCGCGAATCACTTCCCACTTGTGTCAAAAGCAAGGTTCCTGAGTCGGCAGAAAATTGCTATCAACTTTCATCCCTTTGTAATAATATTTCATACTCCACCCTCCTACGAACATTTTATAAGTTTCCATTAGGAATCATTATTGGTACTATTGTAAAATAGATTAATGATTATTATTTCTTCAACTTATCACGTGTTACCTAACCATTATTCAAAGAATGCTATCTTCGTGATTTTTATCAATTATTAATTAATATTCCTGTAAAATCAAAATTTAAGTTACAAAAATAAATCAACTTTAAATTTATTAGATTTGAAACATACTATAAATGATGAATTATAGTAATAAAAGTTGTTGTCACACTATTTATTTAAAAATTATTTTATTTCAAATTAATTATGTATCATGTATCATGATAATTAAATTCAATAATAATAATAATTAAAATTAAATAATTCACACATTTCGTTCAACTACCCACCAATTACACAGAGTTACTGACTACAATGCTGGAGCATTAGAGCAAAACAATATGCAACCGGCATGTTTCTGGATGTTACCCAGGCATTTAATAAAGTTTACCACTATGGACTTCTCTTTAAACTCAAAACTACACTAACTCATACATACTATCTCATTCTTCAGTCTTTCCTTTTCGACAGATTTTTCACTGTCCGACAGGGCTTAGAAATTTCCTCAATTCGACCAGTGTCGGCAGGAGTGGCATAAGGGTCAATATTTTATCATTTACTTTACATTATCTATACTCATGACATGCCTACCACCTCCGAAATATTGACTGCTACTTACGCTGACGATACAACAGTTTTAACAAAACATCACGACTCCAGACTAACCTCACTGAATTTACGAAATTGGTATTCAATTTGGAAAATTAGATTAAATCATGACAAATAACAACATATAACATTTACGCTTCGACGAGACACATGCCCACCTGTTTATATCGGCGACAACCAAATCCCTCAGACGGACACTGTACGTTATCTCGGGCTAATATTCGACAGAAGGATGACCTGGGGCCCACATGTTAAAATGAAACGAAAGACTTTGAACAAGCGACTGAAAATACTATACTCACTTTTTTCCAAATCAAAACTGAAAATCAGACAAAAACTAAACACATACACTTACCTACTTAAACCCATATGGACATACGCCTCACAAATTTACGGTTCTGAAAAAAAGACGCACTTACAAAAAGTACAATCATTTCAATCCAAAATTTTAAGACTAATAACATCAGCTCCTTGCTACGTAAACAAAAAAAACCTTACATACCGACTTACGAAAACCTACTATCCACCAGCACATACGTAGTCTCTACTCCCGATTTAATCTTAAACTGCACGGAAATCACAACGGACTTAGTAACGACATGGCCACAGCTGAAACTCCCATCATGAGACGACTAAAGAGGAGCTGGATGAGAGATCTCTATTCCCGTAGTAAGAAAGTAAACAAAGACCAGGAAGAGGTGCTGCTGGGTATTATTCTTCTTCATGTCTAAAATGCTAATTCCTGTACAACTTGCATCCATGTTTCCTTAAATATAGCATAACGATTAACAACAGGCACAATCGTTGTAATTTGTATATTTTTGATGACCTCTCTCGGAAAAATCTTGTTTTTCAAATTGAAAATGTACCACCTCATCATGTTTATTATTTCTAATGTTTCGTTGAATAGTCAACTAAGTACAAACATAATATTTATTCCTAAAAACAAATCAAGTAAGTAAAATATTATCTTTCACATTATATTTATCATCTCGCTAAAGATACTGAGGAATCCTATAATTCAGTAGAATCACACTAGTATTGCAAAAAACTGGTAATCTGTTGCATGGCGTGTATTGGCCACGTCATTTATGAATGTGTTAGGATGTTCCCTTTAGTTAGGTTTCTGCTGTCTAGAAAATTACAGTAATTTTTCTATAATAATAGGTCAATAGGTAACTGCAAGACTCTTGCGAGATCCTTGCGCAAAATCAACACCTAGACCAATATTGAGTTTGTAACTGTTACACACGGTGCACTTCAACGCATATTTATAAGATAATGGTCCAGGTATCCTAAGCTTTACTACTTAACTTAAACTAAAATTCTCACTATTATCCAATTCAAGATGAAACTGAAACAAAATCAAATTGTCTAGGAGCGTTGAGAATATGTTTTCTTATAAAATATTTACTGATACATCTCAAAATAAGAAATACTTAATATTTAAACGATTCCGTAGAGGTTCTTGGAGTAATACCAATCTATAGCATAGATTACTATCATGCCATATACTAGCATATCAAGCTGATAATATATATCTTTTTATTAGTAATTCATAAAAACTTGTTGTAATTACTACAATGAGGTAGTATTACATTTATTCAGATGAAGGCAAAACACTTAAAAAATAATTAAAACAGCCAATTAAATGACCCTCTTAAGCTTTTAATTACTTCAAATAGCGCTTTAGCATTAAATCGAAGAGTCTTTATTTCTCTAATTCCAATTAAAAATTGCACCATTCTTTTAGTATAATTTAAAAAATAAAATAAAATCTGCTGAACTTCTTGATAATTTTTAAAATATAATGAAAACTTTCTGCAGTAATGGTCTACTTGTTCAGTTAACGAGCTCTACTATCCTTATTTTTATTTTACCCTTTATTTTATCATGTCAAATTTTATATTGTGATGATTCAGAGCTTCTGAGGCAGCCGTTCTTGAACGAGTTTACTTTGTCTTACTTAAATAATGTATTCATCAGTCCGTAATTCTTTTCTGAATGGCTAAGAATACAAACCATCTTTGAATTGGAAAATCATAAAGAAAGATAACATTAATTAAAACATATGCACCTCATGCAAACTTTACGACCACTTGTGGTAAAACTCTCATATAAAAACTGTTCATCCTATTACGAATTTTATTTATCTTTGTTAACAATAAAATAACCTATCGATTGGGGATTTCAAATGTTTCAATTTGTTTTTGTTTTCGCTTTATCAACAAATTAAACAATGATGAACGGGTTCATATTTAAACATGTGCAGAATACTCTGAAATAAAAAAAAAAAAAAACTGTGTGCAAAGTGCAACACGCTATATTTGCTAATAGTATAGTTTTTTTTCTTTTGTTGCGTTTTGAATTTGACTACCTTGCAATATTTAATATTTTCGCTGTGTCTTCATATAGTCGCATAAAATCACTTATAAGCCGAAACGAAATATTTTATAGTTATTTCGGGTTTAGAGGGTCTGGCAATCTATCGAACTGTGTGGAGGAGGAAGGATTTTTTTTTTAGGAAATTTCTTTATTGAGATATATTACAATCTGTCTCATTTAAGGGCAATAGTAATAGTTATAAAGAGTAGCTCATTCATAATATGCAAAATAAATAAAAATAAATAAACATCAATGTATATAGACTAAAAGATACTAAACTAAACTAAAATAAAGTAATCTAACAAAATTAATACTTAAATACACGCATGCTTTTATACAATATTAACAATATTCATTCACTCGAGGTCCCCGAGCCAAGTCTTTCCTCACACACGCGGAGGGAAAGTCAGGAATCAAGGAGATCTCAGCGTCTTTCACTCAGCCGCATCATTGGTAATACCAATGGAGACTGAGCAGATACGCTATAACCAGAAATACAAGGCTTGAGTGGAGAACCTTACCAGAACTCCAATGCCGCTTCAACCTTCGAGGAGGATTGTAAGAATGTGTAGAACCAGAGAGGAATTGTGTAATTGGACTTAGATGATATGTAATGTTTTGATGGAATTTGGAAAAATTTTGAGGGATAAGGTCTAGGACAAATGGGATATTAAGATCATGATGTAGGTTTGATAGGCTATATAAAATGGAGCATCAGCTATTGTTCGAAGGACTTTGGATTGAAAGCATTGAATGCGTTGGATTTTAGAAAATTTTGCTGTCCCCCACAGTTCCAGTCCGTAGGTCCAAATAGTTTTCATTATTGTTTTGCAGATCAGTAGTTTGTAGTCAATTGAAAGTTGAGATTTTCTGTTCAGTAGTCTATATAGCTGGCCATATCGTCGGTTGAGTTCTTGCCTTTTGAGTCTATGGGTTCCATGTCAGTCTTCGGCCTAAGAGAAAGCTAAGATACCGGACCGTGTCTGAGTAAGGAAGCTGGATGGAATTAAAGTTGAGGAAGGAACAAACTTTTATTCTAGGGTTATAATCAATATTAATACACACGTAATTGTACATATAAAATGTCTTCCTCCCACTTTTTATACCCGCCAAACTTCGAATAACTAGTGTTACCTTTGGATTTGAAGACAAATTTGTAATTTTTCCTTTAGCCTAGCTCGTTTTAGCATAATTTTTAAGGCCTGACCATGGCCAACTAACGTTTATCAAACAAAACAAAATTTCATAAAATGTACACGGTGTAGCTCAGAGTACCGATTCAGCTGGATGAAACTCATATTAAATTATAATAATTTGTTCTCTATCACGGAAGTATCATTTGAAGTGTAAAATGATATTATCTAAAATAACAAACAAAGTTGTTAGTTATCATTATCATTGATATTTAGGCTACCCATTGGATACTTAGGTTACCCACTCGCTACTATAGCAAATTATTTATTTATTTATTTATTTGTTTTTTATTGTTGCCTCTACCCTGCAGGGTCATTGGCAACACTTCCTATTTATATTCTATTGTAGAATTTTATTTTTTTTAAAAACTGTAAGGTTTTTTCCACGGCGTTTTCGTTGTCGCTGAGGTTTTCTTTTAGGCTCTGAGCCATATTGAGATTTTTCCTTACATTCTCAAATACTGGGCAGTCTTGAATGATGTGTTGGACAGTTCTTTGCACCTTACAGCTTTCGCAGGTCGGTGGGTCTAGTCCTCTTAGTAAGTAGGCATGTGAAAATTCGCAATGCCCAATTCGTAAGCGGCAGAGGACTGTCTCTTCTTTTCTAGAGAGTCGGTTGCTAGTTTTCCATTTGGAACAGTGGCTTTTTATTCCTTTTAATTTGGTTTCTTTTTGTTGCCATACGTTCTGCCACATTACCCGCAATTTTTTTTTTATATGATGTATGAAATCTTCTATCGGGATTTCTTTGATTATAACTGTTGGATTTGTATCTAGCCTTCTCGCCATATTTGCTGCTTTGTCTGCCTGTTCATTTCCGACAATTCCGCAGTGTGAAGGAACCCACATGAATACTATTTCCTTTCCCTTTTCTGTCAGTTTCCACCAGATATTTTTAATAGATCTTGCCAGTGTAGTTGTTGGTGTTCTCTTTTCAATGGCCAGGATTGCGCTCTTTGAATCGGTTACCACGACCCATTTGTTACTCTCCGTTGAATCAATGTACGTCAAAGCTTCTCTAATAGCGATCATCTCTCCACTAAATACAGAGCAGATCTCCGGAAGTTTGAAATACTTTTCTATTTGAGAGTTGACAATAGCACATCCTATTTCGTCGTTTACTTTTGAAGCATCAGTATAAATGATATTACATTTTTTATGCTTCTCCATTATTTCCAGAAATAGGGTTTGTGCTTCGATAGGAAGTAGCGTATCTTTTCGAGAGCCAGCCATCGAGTTCTCTATAACTGGCGAGGTATGGATCCAAGGGGGGATAATAATGTCCGGCACGTCCAAAAGAGATTCTAACTTTGATTCTGAGACATTTTCAAGAAATGTTTCTACGAAATGCTTTCCCCAGCTGTTTTCTGATTCTTCCTGAAACAGTATTTTATTTAATGTATGTTTTGGGCGTGTCTTAATTTTGAGACCGTACTTTAGGATTAGATACAACCTTCTCAGATAGAGAGGAGGTTCATCTGCTTCAACATACAGGCTTTCTACTGGTGAGGTTGCCAATGCTCCAGTGCAAATTCTTAAAGCACAATTGTGTACAACATCTAACATCATTAAAGTTTTCTTTGATGCTGTACCGTAAACACTTGAGCCATAATCTAGTTTGCTTTTGATGGTTGTGCAATATATATTTAAGAGGCTTTTCCTATCCGCTCCCCAGTTCGTATGGGATTGACTTTTGAGGAGGGCGATCCTTTTCAGACACTGTTCTTTAAGTATTTTTATGTGCAGTGTCCATCGAAGCGGTCGATCCAAGTGCATCCCTAGATATTTCAGATTATCAACAAATGTGATTCCGACACCTTTCATCTGTATTCTTGGATTGAATGTACAACCTCTTAGCCTGCAAAAGTGCATGGCTCTGGTTTTGTTAGCTGACAGTTTGAAACCACTCTCTGTCGACCATGATTCTATGTTGTCAAGGGCTTCTTGGATTTTCCATTCTATAAATTTAATGGATTTGCTTTGTACATAGAGCAATATGTCGTCTGCGTACATAATAAGTTTTGCTGGTCTAACAAAAACCCCTGCTATGTCGTTTATCGCGACCTGGAAAAGGGTTGCACTGAGTGGGGAGCCTTGGGGAGTACCATTCTCCGTCGTGTATACTGTAGATTCTGAAGAACCAACCCTAACAGTGAATGTTCTATGCTTGAGAAAATCCTTAATGTATTTCCACATCTTCCCTTCAATATTCCATCTTCTTAGCACGTCCAAGACTCGCCATCTCCACATGGTATCATAAGCTTTTTCAATATCTAAGAATATAGCAATGAGATGTTGTTTCCTTTGAAAAGCTTCTTCCGCGTCCCATTTTAGTAGTTGTATTGGGTCCATAGTGGAATGGTGTTCTTTAAAACCAAATTGGTTCGGCGTGAGGAGTTTTCTCTGTTTTATTATTTCAGCAAGTCTCTGGTTTACTAACTCTTCTTGAATTTTGCTTACACATGAAAGGAGTGAGATCGGACGAAAGTTTGATACAAGGGAGTTTTTTTCATTCTTCGGTATTGGTATGATTAGTGAGTGTCTCCAAATCTGCGGGAGATAACCGCGATCCCAAACTTGGTTATACAATTGCAGCAGGACCTGTTTTCCTTTATCAGGCAAGTTATATATCATTTCATAGGATATGCCGTCGCTGCAAACTGCTGACCCTCTTGGATGCTTTTGGAGTATATATTCCTTATACCAGATAGCTTTGTCGGATTAGGAATTCCCCTTATGCTTCTAATTTTATTCCATAGTTCCTTTGTTGAAGTATAATGGTTTATTGAAGAAACAAAATCCCTCCACGATGCCCTTTTACTCTCTTTGATTGTCCTATTTGCTATGGCTCTTAATCTTTTAAACTCTATAGCATCGCGTAGAGTTCTGCTTTTTTTGTACTTATTGAGAGCACGTTTCTTGGATTTAACAGCTTCTTGACAATTTTTATTCCACCAGGGGACTGTTGTGCGAGTCGATATTTTTGACACAAATGGAATTGTTTCATGAGCAGCCTCTAGTATTGCTTGGTTAAAACTGCTAATATTAAGATCAATATTGTTTTGATCTTCATATACTTCTTCAAAGTAGTTTTTTACTTTTTCTTGGAACGCTGTCCAATCAGCCTTCCGGTACTGCCAATGACGGTTCTTCCTTTGAGATATCTCACATCTCATCGTTAGGAGAATTGGGAAGTGATCGCTTCCGTAAAGGTGTTGCTTCGTTTTCCATCTAATTTTCGGTGCCAGCCCAACATCAGCGAAAGTGAGGTCGATTGAGGAAAACGTATTGCTTTTCGAGCAAAAATGTGTGTCTTCCCCCGTGTTCAGGAGAGTGATTATCGGGTCATTCTCTAAAACGCTTTTTATTTTTTTACCCCTATGTCCAAAATCAGCTAATTTTGAGCCCCAGGCTATATCATTAGCGTTGAAGTCACCCAATAAGAGGTAGGGTCTGGGTAGTTGTTCAACAATTAGCTGAATGTCGTTGGTTGTGAACGGTTCCGCTGGTGGGATATAAATGTTACAAATGGTAATTGGTTTATTCTGATAGATTCTGATAGCTAATGCTTCTAAATGTGTGTTTAGAGGTATTTCCTCAACAAATATATCATTTCTTACAAATGTTCCCACTCCTCCCCAAGACTTTAAGGATCCTTTTCTATCGTTTCGGTAAACATTATACTCTTTTATTCTTACTGTTTGGGTTTCATTAAAGTGAGTTTCTTGAAGGCAGAAACATATTGGATTCTCTTCTTCAATCAACTTCTTTAAATATTCTATGTGACGGAAGAATCCGTTACAATTCCACTGGATTATTGTGTTCATTTAGATTTGGAGAATTTTGCTTTTTTTCTAGGTTGCTATATTTACCATGTGATATCTCTAAAAGTTCATTGTTGCAACTTGTTGGGTTCTTCATGTATTGTTCGCTAAGATATTTGATGAGTTTAGATATTCTCATCTTTATTCCTCTATGTGTGGTTAAGTCCCTCACATCTGAAAGCAGTTGCTTCAAGCCATTTACGTCATTTGTAAATTGTATTACGATATCGTTAGCGTTTACTTGGTTTTCTCCCTGAGTCATGTCCAATAGTAAGCATAGTTTCTCAAAAGTTAGGGGATAAGTGCGTTTTTTCTGTGTGATTTTGTTTCTGATTGGTTCAAGTATGTACGTAGAAGGGTATTTGTTTTTTTGTGTTTTGCAATTAGAATCTTCTTTGTTTTTTTGTCCATTCGAAGTGGCAGCGGTCCCAGCTTGTAAACATTGTTGTTTTTTACTGCCCCTATTGTTAAGGGGAATATTTGTCTTGGTTTTTGGAACTTTGCTAAGGGGAACTATGTTTACATTGTTCTGTTGCTGGTTTTGATCGTCGTTCTGTGGACTTCTTTCGATAGTGAAACCGTGGGTCAGTGTTTTCTCGTCGTTGGGTCTATTGGGAAGTACGGTGTCTAAGCCTTCGTCAATAGTGGCCTGTCCATTACTACTTGTCTGGTCGTTCTCTGGAATGGGTTTAATTATCAAGGTATCGATACTAACTGGTGTTGTGAGTATGTTTGAAGTTGGTCCAAATGCAGTTGGGAGATGTGTTTTCCCGATAGCTATCGAATTTCCTCCCTCGGGCATCTCTCTTTGCAAGCAGTTTGCTGCAAAGTGTCCGGGTTTTTTACAAATATAACAAACTAAGATGTCTTCCGCGAGATAAATCCGATTACTGACACCCTGATACGGAAATGTTAGCGAGTTGCTCAACTTACCTACATCTTCGGCTGCTATAAACACTTGTCGTCGAAAAGTCATTATATGACTAAGACTTTTTTCCTTGTACCCGATAGGCATAAAGGTTATTGGGGATAATAACCTAATCCCAAGTTTCTGAATTTCGAGCTCTAAAACTGTTTGTGGTACACTAGGGCAAATATTGGAAATAATTATACGCTTTCCTGGATCAACTAATCGCTTGATAGGTATTGTATTATCTCCTACCTTCATATAACTGTGACTCGCAAGAAGCAAATCGACCTGATCTTTGCTACCTAAATGGAAGCAGAATCTGTTTCCAGATATTCGAGAAGCATACTTAATGTGAACGGGATTTATTAACTCAGCTAATGCTTCTATGTATTGCTTCTGTTTAATCCCTTTAATAGTAGGAACGATAATGGCATACTCACGATCCGAACATTGCAGATGGGACGCTATTCGAGCATACGTTGGCCGGTCTGGTTGTTGGGCATTACACTTCACGGTTTTGTTTGAGGCATTCAGTGTACTCATTTGAGAGTATTGGTGTAAACCAGGTGTCTCAGACTTTTCCTCAGTGTCTGAATCATCAGTATAAGTCTCCATTTCCAAGCTCCGCGGAATGAATGTCTGTCCGATCGAAAAAAGTTTCTCCCCGGTCCTGCAGCTAATCCGTTGATAGTAGAGACTGGCTATGATCAATGTTAATTGAAGATATTCCTTTTCTACTCGTTCATTCGCTTCTTTTTTCGAAGAGGGAATATTTCCTTCCGGATAAACTTTTTAAAGTTGTTCTTTTTGTTTTCCGGTACTTCTTGCTTTCTATATTTTCGTCAAGAAATCGATCGATATCGAGTTATTTTAATTTTAATATAGATTGAATTTTTAAAGTTATTTACTTTTTCAATCGATCATATGGGTCCTGTTAACAAAAATTAATGGGGATTATTGTTTAATGAGATAATGCAATTTATTCTTTTCGATATTCGATCGCAAATTAATAACACAGTTAGTTGAAAATTAACGCCATATAATACTTTCATTGTTACTCATTTCTTAATTTCATTCCAACATCTTGAGTTAATTTCTTATTCTGTTATACTATGTTTCTATAGTAAATATATCCCCTATATTGCTATTTAATCCCTTATTCCTTACCAGTGTAACTCATCTTTATTTATCATTTATTCTATTAAATGACATTTCTTTCATTGATTATAATGTTATTTATTTATTTAATTTTCTCATAATTTAAACTATTAAAATGTTTATGTTTATTTTTCCTAAATTATGTAGTGCATACTTTGCTGGTTTACTGTAATGCGGAAAAATGGAACGATGTATAACAAATTTTAATTTTTGCCGCCGTTTCGACCCACTTTGCAGGTCGTCTTCAGGGCGTAGGATGTGGCACTGCGGGAGGCAGTTGAAACACTGGCCAAAGTTTTTCACACTTAGCCAGTGTTTCAACTGCCTCCCGTAGTGCCACATCCTACGCCCTGAAGACGACCTGTAAAGTGGGTCGAAACGTCGGCAAAAATTAAAATAATTAATATATTTTAATTTTTTATTTATTTGACCGCACCCTCGACTAACTCCTTCTCATATTATATCAACGGTCAACCATCTCTACATCATGATGTATAACAAAGTTAATCGTACGAGAATATTTAGATCGCAGCCAGATGCCAGATTTGATTTAAATATGTAAAAGAAAATTAACATTATCCAACAAACTCAGTCAAATAAGAATTTAAAGAACGTTGTACTAGTCCTCGCCATGGTATAAATAGTTATGATATTTTATCAGTCAATTTCTGATTAGTAATATTTTCGGTAAAAGCTTATATAGATGATTGAAAAAAAACATCTCAATGGCAGTGTAACACGAGTAGTTATTCTAACTGGACATGTTCTATGATGTATATATATATATATATATATATATATATATATATATATATATATATATACTATATATATATAAGTTAAACGTTGCGGACTTTAAACATTTAAAAAAAGAGTAAAGGTTCAACAAATAACACGCATGAAGTCAGAAACAAGACTGCTTTATTGCTCCTTATAATCTCCTATATATACATTCTGAGTTGTTTACATAAATGCTTTTGGTATTAAAGCTAATACTGTCCCGCTCCGTACCTTAACTTTATATATATATATATATATATATATATATATATATATTATTTATTCCTCTAATCACTGTCGACAACATCCATTTGAAAATAGTTTAGTTTTTTCAATAAACATTTTTTTTTTGTCTTCAAGTCCTCGATGCTCATTACCACCACCTGCAACGAAATCAATATAGCTTAATTTTCGTTATTCGATATATATAGCGTAAGTATGCCCTATTCCGAAATAAATCCATATAATTTTTAATAAACTGGTAATATTTTCTGTTATATGACCTCAAAGAGGGAATTTCATGCAACCTGGGTAACCATGTTGTACCACAACACTGCCGTTTTTCAACAGTTATTGTTCAACTTGCATTGTGGAAACGTGCTAATCGATTGTGTATATTTATTAGTATCATTACCATACTGTAATCATTCTTTTGCAATGTTTTTGGTTTATTTATTTATTTATTTATTTGTAATTTTATGGTTTTGTCTTCAAATAAAGACATTAAAAACTGTGTTTTTATTGAATTTTCTTCTAACCAATTAGCGATGGCAAACTTACAAACTTCGAATTCTCATTACCGCACATCAATCCCTCTCATTAGCACAGACAAATCATTTTTTGCTGCGGGGATGAAAAAGTTTTGTAAAACGTGATATTTCATTATATAAATCTTAAAACATCTTGTTTTAAAATGGGCTCTATTTTCATAATCTGAATTGGGTATGTCGGAGTAAATGGACACCATGTTACAGAAATAAACTTTTTAAGCTGACTAATTAGAAGTTTTTATTTTTGAGAATATCTAATGATATTTTTCACTGGTTTCTAATCAAATGTAGAAGTATAGTATTATTTCTTTTTTTAAATACATAATAAGTTATTAATAAAATAAAATAAAATCGGACCGAAAAAAATTGTTACACATACTTCCTTATGATCCTTGGAAGTCACATGAAAATATGGCGAATTTTTGTAGATGGTTGACTTGCACACAATTTTAACGCCGAAAATAAAGATTTTTTTTTTAATTACCCATATTCTTATTTCTATTTTTTTTTTTTTAAGATAGATTATAGTTAAGGGAAGACGATCATCGCTCCAGTATTGTTAAGATCGGCTATTTGTTCTATACATTACAGGCCCAGTGGTAGTATCTTCTCCCTGGGACGCCTAAAGTTCTGATGGAAATAGAATTATTTCAGATCTGAGGGGTAGAGAGGAGCTCCATTCTGCCGGCCATCTCAAATGGATTGCCCCTCAAAGAGATCTAACTCAATATCAACTAGACCACAAAGGGCAATTCCCTCCGGAAAGGAGTGAGGTATCTATCTTTGCTATAAATATAGCTAACCTTTTACTGCGCACCACCATAGAAATATCTAACCTGGCAGTTGTAGAGATCAAATATCACATTCAAGAATAAAAAAAAAAAAATACCAAGACTGTTCGAAGAATTATTTTGCAATAATTTATCTTCGCCTCACGACTCCTTTTAAAGTTCATACTCTTTAATAATAAATTTCTAAATTAAATAAGATGTTATTGCTTTATGAGTTTTGTTTCTTAGGCGGTCATGCAGGGGAATTCGTTCAGTAGTCATTTTTTTCTAACAAACCATGTCCGAGAGATTGGAAAATGCTGGAAAAAAAGGTGATTCTCATAAAAGAAAATTACCTTGAAAAATGTTTTTCAAGAGATCCCTTTTTACACCGCAAGGTTAAAAGATCTTGGAATACCTCAGAATACAGCAGCATCCTGGGAGACCGGGAAGAAATAATTATTAAAGTTATGAAGTTTCTATACGATGAAACGTTTCTAAATCATATATGATAAGTCTGTAACTAAGGATGCTTTTTAATTTGTTTATTATTATTTTAAATTTTTTTTTAAAGTTCATTTATTTATTAATTTCAATTTATTTATTGGTTTTATTACTACTATTTTTTAAAAATTTCTTTGTTTATCTATTTTATCTTTAATTTTATTTTTTTAGTTTATTTTATTTATTTATTTTTTTTATCTATTCAGTTCATCAGGCGCCGATGACCTGGATTAAATTAAAAAAGCCGTGATAATTTTTATCACTGCTTTGAAATTCTTGAAATGGAACTACTTGATATACGTATTATTAAATTTTTACATGCTTTGAAGTTTTAAAAATCCCAATGACTTTTTAACCCTTCTAGTGCATGAGAGCATTTTTTTGCACATGTACATATACTATATAATTTCCTTATTCAATTTAGATTAAATAACTACGATGAAATAACAAAAAAAATGATAAAAAATAGACAAAATTTAATAGATAAATTACAAATAAATCTCTAACAAATAAGTCCAGTTGTGTTTAAATATTTAACATAAGAGAAGAACTCGGTAAAAAGAATGTGGGTATAAGAAGAGCTTGAGAGCAGGCTACTAGAAAAGGCTTTAAGGCTGGCACTGTTTCGCATCCCTAACCAACAAGTTCCCAACCTTAATTTCGCCGTAAATTTTCTCTCCCTCCCCTACGGCCCCTTGTCGAAAAAGGTTCAGATTAAATTCATTATTAACCGAGGGGGTAATTTGCAATTCGCATTAAATTCCTATCATGTCTTATAAATTACTCCTGGAATTCTCGCCGAAAATGGCTGAAGCAAAGAAGGCCGAAGCTTTCAGGAATAAAGTATTTCTTCCCCTTTAATAAGAAAGAACCTGCGGCGAAGTGGGGTAATGAGCACCTTCCAGGAGAGGTCATTAGCAACTTTTTTTTATTTTCAATTAATGAATTATTCCTATAATAATTTTTGTTTATGCGGTATGAGGTATGTGCAAGAATAATAAGAAAGAAATTATTGAAAAGATATGGTCTCCTATAATGAATTAAATAATAAGTGAAGGAGGCATAGTACGTAGGTGGGGGATATTAGTATCATTAGAGATGTCAATGAGGTTAGGCAGAAATTGTGCTGAAGGACCTCCTCGCCTAATGTAGATATCACACAAGGAGGATATGCCACTGGTCCTGCTTATCCTCACGCGTTACTTGCCATTATGTTTAAAACGATCATCACATTCACTGGTCGTCATTACCATTATAAGAGGTGTGAAAGAAAAATAATAATCACAGTTAAATATTATAATTTTATTGAATTTTCGCTTATTTATAATAATATTATAAATAAATCTGTTGCACAAGAGTTTCTGGTTTTAATTATTTACTGTAACCATTGAAGTATTTTTTTCAATTTTTCCACGAGTTGTATCAATTTCACTGTGATTTTTTGTATATTAAACTTAATTCCATTAATTTTGGTAAACTTAATTAATTAATTCTAGATTAATAAAGGTCAAATTTACGTCACCAAGACCACATGCGACCTAGAGGCCGCAGGTTCCCTCTGGAATAGGACGCACATCATTCATCTAGGGAGTAAACAGACGCCTGCAGGGAGTGTCAGAAAGCCTGCATTACTGTCCAGTTTTGCGGGTATTGTATAACCTGCCCCGTATATTTTTCCATTATAAATCAATAGAAAACTAATTGTAAGTAAATTAAAGCTTCAACTAATTGCTCTGCTATAACGTACTGACCAATACACTATGTGAGTTATTCGCATAGTGTATTGGTCATTATACTAATAGCAATATAATATTGCTATTAGTAATAATTGAATGAAATGTATTTATATTAAGGAGGCATTAATTTTAATTAAAAATAATATACCATAACATTGGTACAAATTACAATTAACATTATCTCATTACGATTACAATTGGCAGTATTTTATTAAAATTAAAACTATCGTCACGATACTTCGCCCAGTGTCTTGCTCAGTATACAAACGACAAAATAATTTAATGAAATGTATCTATTTTTATGAGGAATTGACTTAAATTAAAAATAATAGACCTGGGCACAAATTACAATTAGCTTTATGTTTGCTAAATATAGTCTGTTTTTTTTTTTTTTTAATTTTGCTGGGGATTAAGTGAGAATCAAAATCACAATTTAATCAACCATTAATTGAACAATGTTTGAGTTAAGCACAAGTAAAATTTCCTTTTCCTCATTACTTTTTTTACGCTTTTTCGAGGGATGTGATTATTTTTTTTTTTAACTGAATCGAAAACGAACACTCAATCATGGATTTGATGAAGAATCGATACAGACAAAAACAAACAAAAAAAGTCTTTATGGAACAATATATAAAGACAAGGTGAAATATATTGGGAATATTTGCCAACCAAAATTTATTATAGCCAGAATATGGTTTTGTTTTTTTAACGTCGTATTTAGTGTCAAAGTAATTATTTTAAGTCCATTAGAATATGTTTGGGAATATCGTGACCAAGGGTATGATGTTCTTAACTTATGCCCGTGTCGAAATATTTATAAAATAATTTATGCATCCATCCATCGACTTTTGAAACCCCTTATATTTTCAAAGACTTTTATTTTAATTTTATTAAGTTTTTAATTAATCAAAATTCATCGCTCATCAGTGATGGAAAAGGTATATAGACTACCGCATTATACCTTTTTTTTTAATTTTTAGATGCATGAAATTTTGTTTGGAAATACATAAAAACAAAAGATTCGTGTTGACACAGTATGTCTGTGTTGCATAAAATGAAACTTCGATGTACCAACATACAATAACACAGTGCGTTAAAAGTATGTAAGAAACCATTGAAAGCTATCTTAGAAATGTTTATCTTGTACATTTACTACCAATTGTACATCGTGGATTGTAAATTCGTTATGGCGAATAAATAGCGCTAAATTGTACTCAAAGTAGTACCATGATAAAATAATATTTTACTATCAGAGTAAATTAATAAGTAGTAATATAATGTTTATAAAATTTATTTACTCAAATTATTAGTAATGATAGTGTTCAAATGAGTTTAATGTTTTACGAAATCAAATTTATTAATCAAAGTTTTCAATAGTTTCTTCAGGGTATTTTTAAAAAAAATAAATATAACTTTATTGTAAGTAAGCACATAACTGTTGTGGATAGATAAGATTATTGTAACTAGTTATTGCTTTTAAGAATAGTTAATTTTACATGGAAAACACCAGCAAAAAGTGCTAACTGTCGACGATCACCAAGCTACATACCACGCCAAGTTTTAATGACGTATGTTTATTATTATTATTTTTGTTATCAATAAATCTCTCTCGCTATTTGTAGCTTTCGGGGGATTGTTCTAGAAGTACAACAAAACCTATTCTAAGCAGAGTGGAAAAGTTGTGGTTCATTCCGTGGGTCCGCTATAAAAAAAATGTTTACCTACCCGGGCCGGATTCGAACTGATTATAATGTTTACGGTTTAACATGCTCGGCTATCTCGGCCTCAAGTATTAAAGAACCCGAAGAACCACAGGAGACGAAACGATCGTTCTGGGGGATCTGCACGTCCACTTTTAACTTCCGATGAATTCTCCACACTTCCTCAGCCGTTGCAGATCCAGAAACCAATGCAGAAGAATAGTTCGCATAGCAAGTTGCCAGCTCAGCTGTTGGGACCACCAACACAGCAGACGGTACCGCATAAAGTTACTCCCCTCGTAATCAACCATCATGTTCAGGCATGAAACGGGAAATTACACAGCAGCCGTCTTCAGCTGATCATTATGCCCCACCAAAACTGTTTCAGTTGCTAAATGTTCTGAACATTCAGCGCCATTTTAGTCTCCACCAACTACTCACGCAGGTGGTACAAGCAATGTGTGCTCCAGAAGGCTTATAAACAGTTGGAACTTTACTTACAGAAACATTTTCCGTACATTATTTAAAATTTATTAACGAGCTCACATTATAGTATGCGTATTGAGTCTTTTTGGCTGTCCCGTACATCAGTGAAATATAGATCCGAATGGGCTTAAATAAAAGTATGTATTAAATTTTGACTAACTTTTAATTTCGAACGTCGTGAAAGGAGTGAATATAGCATTACAAATTTTCTCTTTACTTCATAACGACTTAATCATAAAGAAATATATAATTAATAGTAGTGATTCCTAATTCAGTAAAACACATTTTGAAGTCTTCAATTTGAAAAAAAGCTCACAGTTACAGTTTTAGCAGTTTTTATTTTACATTCACTGATTCTTAAAGGTTGTCAATTTTTATGAATTTTCAAAATTAATATACATATATATATTTGATTATTTTAAAAAATATATCACATGCTTCACCTAAATTACTCTTTATACAATGTACGTGCTTGCTTGAGACCTCGCAGTAATTGCTGCTAATTACCGGGGCCTGCCATTTAATCAGAGTCCTCCAAACGCTATACTGACATGGTTTCATACAAGAATGTCGTTTTTTGCCGACTTAAGGATAAAATGTTATATTTTGTGGATTTTACGGTAAAATTCTATATATGCGGCATAATTCGTCTGATTTTTAACAAACTTCATAGGTTGAAGAAAAAAAATCTCCAATCGTATGATTCCAGAAATAATGTTGATGGCGATCGCTGGAAACAAATCGAAGATGAGATTAGGCCTGTTTCTGTTTAATGATACCACTAATTCCACAAGTGTCGGTAGTAAAAAAAATTAAAACATCAACTGGAACATTAACATATTCTCAGTTTATACTTTCTCGTAATGAAGTGTTCGTTTTACCTCAATTATTCCGTTTAAAATTAACTATACTTAAATTTGGTTGGTCAAAATCCCTCTAAAAGAAGTGGTTTGTTCCAGCTATTGTAGCAGTTTCACAGTGGAAGATGGGAGGGTATTCTGCTTGTTGACCTCGAAAACGTTGCTCTCCAGAAATTTTGGATGGGAGAAGAGTAAACAATTTACCTGCCAAACCATGAAGGAAGACCAATTGCATGTGAATGTCCTCTCCACGGGGAAAAATGTCCTCTACAGCATCAGCTGTAATAAAAAGTATGAAAATTAAAATAATTTTGGGAGATTATTCTCAAACTGTCCCGTCTTTTTACCAAGACAGAACCAAATTTCTGTCTAATTGTTTGTGGTATTGTACAAACTCTTATTGGTAGACTGGTATTGAACAAAAATACTCAACACCGCATTAAAATCTTCTTATAATGTTCTCAGTACATTTACGAAATTAGCACCACTTTACATGACCCCATGATGTGCTAACGGACATATTTAACACATATTTCTTAAATAAGTTTCTCGAATTTAACACATTTAAGAGGTTCACAATGCCTAGCGCATGAAGTAATATGATTCAAATGGCAAGTTATAACTTTTCTACCAAAGAGGGTTTCATAAAATAATGAGTGCCATCATTAGTCAACTTAAATGCTGTAACGCCATAATTTTAGTGCCATATGTGACAAAAATAAATAAATCGAAAGGCTCTGCACATAACATAAGTATTTAGTTGCTCGGCTAAATGATATGAGATGCATTGATGGAAATATTTATAAATACTAAATTTCATTCATATTCATAAGTCATTTAATACGATTTGAGAACCTTAAGGCTTTTGGTTTAGGTCTGTTTATATTCTTGGGATATTGGTTAATAAATAAATAAAAGCTAAAAGTGCCCATGCTAAAAAAACACAAAACTTTATTTCACTGTTTGCATACCTGAAAAAAACAAAATAATAGTTTTCCTTCAAAATAAAATAATGAAATCCAAATTGAATTCTTCTAAAAAATAAATGAAATGTAAACTTGAAATAAAAATAAATATTTACATAAGTTTTAATTTTTGTGGTAATAACTCGTTAGCTGATGTTCTTGTGCCCAATCTCTTTCGACAAAGGCAAGGCCACAGGAGGCTATTTATAGAACAAGTTTAAAATTTAGTTGGGCGTCATTACGTACTTCGCGTGACTCACTGGAATCTCAAGGGACGCATTCAATGCGGCGCACAGTGGGACGAGTAAGGGAGAACTCGCGACATCTATTTGAATCTGTCTAAATCTATTTTGTTTTTTTAGAACTCCAAAAAAATAGATGAACTGATAACTGGTATTGTTAGTGGAGTTTCCGAGTTGATAAAATACAAAATGTTCACTATTTTTATTGATTAGTTAAATTGGAAAAAAAAAATTGACTTAGATGATGTCGCGAGTTTTCCTTTATCCGCCCAACTGTGCGGCAGGCTAAGTTTCACAAAAAATGTTTTAAATAAATATGACGAGGTGATAAAACTCACTACTCTGATATCGCTCACTATATTTCTCTATCTCTATTATCTATCTTTCTGTCTAATCGATAATCAAAGAGACATGAACGGAGACCGGACCGAGTATGAAATGTAAAACCACTACAATATTTACAATTTTTTAAAATTTATTTTATCCTTTAATAAATTGTCATTTTATTATTGGGTAATTACGATTAATGAAGCAAGCTTGGAAACAACTTATAACATGATATAGATTCAGCTATTCAGTCACAAGCGAAAGAGAACAGGTGCGGACAATAAGTGAACCCTTCTGAGTGGCCGAAGTGTTACTTTTCTCGGCCGGAGGGTTTCGACTATATTTTACAGCCTGCTTCAGTGGCACCTGTGCCTCTGTCGGCCCGTGTTTAATGTTGCCCGAACTAATTTTCTTTCTTCACTCCCCAAAGTCCCATCTAGAACTTGGGTAGTTAATTTTATTATTTAATGACTGGAGGTTACAAAAGTAATTTTTTTCTCTTTCCAAATTCTACAGAGTTATATCGTGCTTAAGTGAATCAACTGCATGTTAATTTTCTGTTTTTCTTCCCTACTTGCGAACTGAATAGGTCTGTCATTAAAGGATGTAACCATCCGCTTCAAACGGTAAGCCAATGGAAATTGACAACGATATTGTAAATAGTGTTGCCCAAATGCGAGACCGAGACGAGTCTTGGTCTTGTTAAGTTAGTCTTGGTCATGGTCTTGGTCTTGCGCAATAGTCTCGCAACAGTCTTGCAGTTACTCATTGGGTTATTACTATATCACTATTGCTGTAATTTTTCAGATAGGAGAAAGCTAACTAACCCGAAATAAAAAATTAGAGGAGTTAAATGCAAAAGTATATTGGTTATACCAATTATAGTAACTAAGATTGTCAAGTATGAGTAACTATTTTGCCTTAATTTTTATTTAAAAAATCGATTTATTTTACCAGTCCTGGTCTTGGTCTTACAACAGTTAGGCGACCTTTGTCTTGGTCTTGCAAAACCCAAGACCGACTTTGGGGAACATTAATTGTAAATGAGCAGGAAGCTGTGTGCTGGGTTTGTCTCTGGACGAAAACGACATGTAGGTTCTCACAGAGATCCACGTAACAAACACATTGTTAGTGATACTATTACTACTAACAATAGATTTAAAGCTTTTTCAAATACCCAAGAACATGTAGAGCCAGCAAATAATAATTCGATTATTATTAGATCCCCATCTATTCGTATTAACGAAGTTTAAGGCTACACAGTCTTAGTAAATATCTTCACAATGAAGGTGGCCCTAACAGATTCAGGCTGAAAACATCTAAAAAAGGAGTCAGCGCGTATCCTGAAAATATAGACGTATACCGTAGGTTGCTGGCTAATCTTAGAAGAGGTGGAGCTGATTTTTACGCTATCAACTCCCGGAAGATTAAATTTACACCACGCCACACCTCCAGCTACCATAAAACATGAACTTGCCAACTATCGTGAATGTTATTTCAAGGTTTAAAACACCGTTGCCAATGTTTTTCGTTGACGTGGCGAAAGCAATCTTCAATAAAAAGAATGTCTACATAGAATTCTTGTATTAAACACTAACAGACTTCGCTGTTTAACTAATAGATTTTGCTTTCATCCAACTTTATATGTTTGAACCAATCTTACACAGCCCATGAAGTATATAAAAAATGATTAGATTTTAATTCTGTTCACCCACAATAAGGTGTGGGAATTTCATATCGTACACTGGACATTCCGGTTTTTAAAGTCGTGTTGTGAGTAAATACTGTTATTTGCTAAATTTGGAATTTGAGTTTTAGGATACACATAATATTTTCTAATGACTTGGATTTGTTTATATTTATATAACAAAGTGATATATTAATTTTGAAATTAAAAATTACTTAAACCATTGTGGACTTACTCTTCACAGATATAAGGTATAGCTAAAAAGACTCACTTATACAAACTTCAAACTTTCCAATCAAAAATATATCGACTTATAACTAAAACACCTTGGTACGTGACAAACAAAACCTTACATGCAGACTTCCTCCAGCCTACAGTTGACCAACACATAAGAACTCTTTACAAACTATTTCACAATAATTTACACGAATATACTAATATTCTAATCAGAGATATGGCTGCAGCTGACATACCTATCAATATGAAGAGGAGACCTAAAAAGGCACTGGATGAGATACCACCTTCCCAGACAAACCATGGTAATTGATTCAAGTCAAGGAAGACCAAGGAATGCTTGGTGCTTTCCTTCCCCCATGCCTGACATGTAAGTTTCATTACTTACATCTGCTGGTTGTTAACAGTAGTCGATAGGTGCAGATTAATATTCAAATATAAAAAAAAATGTTATTTTATATTATATGTTAATTACTTGAAATATTAAAAAATAAATTGTCCCACATTAGGAAATTTCGATTATCGCAGTTGATTCAAAATCAATAATCTGTAAAGGTTAAATGTTTCATGCAAGAGGAGTTAAAAAAAAAAATATTAAACCTCCATATACAGGAACGCTTCACTCACATAAAATTTGCATTTCAGATACTACATCAAAGGAATCAATTTTGATTTAAACTGAAGCAACATTCCATACCTTTAAATAAAATCTAAAAAACATTATACATTTTAAAAATAATAAAAAGGTTTAATATATAAATCTTGCGTCGTTGGACATAATTTAATCATTGATCTATCGTTAAAAATCTACCAGAACATGAAAAAAATGACTTAGATACGGGGTATATTTTAGAAAAATTTATCTATATGAGTTCATGCAGTTTCGAGATGTTCACAAGCTAATCGATCAAATAATTTATTGTTCAATTTTAAAAACCGAGATGATTATTATTATCAGGTACCAATGAATCTATGCAATTAATAAGAGGACAAACTTGTAGGTAGTCCTTGTTTTAACGAACAGATTTTGCTTTCATCCAACTTTATATTTTTGAACAAATCTTACATAGCCCATGATGTTTATAAAAAATGATTAGATTTTAATTCTGTTCACCCACTATAAGGTGTGGTAATTTCATATTGTACATTGGAAATTTCGGTTTTTAAAGTCGTCTGACGAGTAAATACTTCTATTATTTGCTAAATTTGAAATTTCAGTTTTAAGATACCCATAATATATTCTAATGACTTGGATTTCTATATTATATAAATATGATTTAACAAAATAATATTAATTGAATAAAATAAATTAATTATCAATAAAATATCAGGGAATAAAAAAAAATAATAATTACGCACAATTGACTTTGACATTTTTAAAATAAGTCTAGCAGTTTTTGAATTCAATAAATAATGTTCAAAATATGAATGTTATTCCTTCATGCTATTCAACTAGTAAGTATAATACATTGATTCTAAAAATTACTACAAAGAATATTGTCGACTATATAAAATATGTACATATTTACAGACACCAATTTCTTATCGATGCTACTGGTAGACCACCAAGAGACGATTGAGGAGTGACACTCGTATGTAACGTATACTTCAAACACCTCCTGTGGCATACTTTTGAGTTAAGTAATTTTTTATTTATTGATGAAATTTAGAACTGTATTAAATAAAAATACATCTATTAAATGTGAAGATAGAAATATATTGACATGAACAGGCATGTATAGAAACTACAATTAGTGGTAGAACTGTAATATAATTTCTAGATTAGGAGGACACGATCTTCTTTTCAGACGCCTCGGAGGGTAATCAAAGATCGAAGGGGAAGCAAGGTTAAAAACGTGAGGGTTTGGATGGTTCTTAATATATCTGGATTGGGCCAAATCGGAAACATGTAATATTTAAATCATTATGAAGGGTTTTGTTTGTGACAAAGTCAGGATTGTACGAAGGTGTTTGGATAGTAAGGATTGGATACCAGAGGAATTCGATTGTTTAATGGAGCCTTTAGCTCAACTCTGTGAGTCTAAATTGGCCTCATTATAATCAGGTATAAGAATCATTTGTACTTTATCGGAAGCTAACAGCGTTTGTCATTAAGTGTTGAAGTATCTAGAATCGTCGAGAGGTTTCTTGTTTCAGTCTTGTATGATTCCAATTCAAGCGCTTGTTAAACGGTTTCTTTTTTAAAGGCACAGTCCACAATACTTTGAAAAATCTTAAATGCCCGCTGGTACATTACAAATCTCACCATACACAGCGAGCGACATGAACATTCCAAAGTTTTTTTCCTATACCAGTTGACTCGTCTTTTTAAGTCATGAGTCTTCTTCAGCAGCTTGGGGCTGTTTTAGGCGATAGTGGTGATTATTTGTTCTCTTTTCTTGGACATATCCAGAGAGCACGTGGATTGCATTTCACTTCCTCTTCATTTGGAACTTCACTGCAGGATGGTTGGCAATATTTTGCTTTAATCATCCACCCAGTTTTTTATGGGATAGGGGATTATCAGCCCTATACCCTACCCTCAATCTGGATAACTAGGAGCTATGGTTTGAGACACAGGGGTCGCTCACCTCCCGAATTTACGAGTGGACATCACCGTCTCCAAGCGGGAATTGAACCCGCACCGTAGTACATTCCAAAAGTATAAACCTACATACATAACAAATACACTACATTCCACACTTCATCTATTAAGCATTCTAATCAACTTGTCTTCCCTCTTTCTTCCTCACTGTTACTAGGGGAGCCCCAAAGAAGACTAAAACGGCATTGGCCACAGGATCTGATCACAATATCAATAAATTTTCAAGAAATAGCAGACAAAACGATCGCCAGCATGTTTTCTAGATGCGTTCAAACGCAATTGCAAATATTATGCAAAATTAATAAAAGATGACGTCTTCGAAGTGAAAACCTCTTTAGGCGCTTTTTGTACTTTTTTTAGGAAAGTGAATTAGATTGATCCGTCAGATTTCCTATTTTTTAACGCTACAGTCGACTAACTGAAATGTTTTCACATGAAAATATACCAGAAATTAAAAATCGGGCCTGCATACTGTAAGCCAGGATATTGTTCAGCATTTCATCCTCTCTTTAAAAGGCTGTAACGTCGTGTCAGGAAGGCGAATAGGAAAAAAATGGTGTCGAAAACCAAAAGATAACGAGGTCAGTTGAACAAATGAATTAAAATGTTTTAGGTAATAAAAATCGGACCTGTATTTTGTAGTGCGAGGGATTCTTTGTAATGATCTATTATTTATAATTTATATTTCATATTATTTTATATATATATATATAGCTTTTTATTGAGAAGTAGTACATTTTGCCACACTTATGAATACTAAAGCTGAGTGAGGAACATTCATACATAATAAAATAAAAAAATAAATAAATAAAAAAAATATTAATAAAAAATATACATCTATATAACAAAGACAAAAACTATAATAAACCTAGGAAATGTAAGTTAGGATTAAAATAAAATAAAATTAAGAAATTCGTAGCAAAAGTAAATGAAATAAATAGATAAAAAAAAAGAAAAGATTAACAAAAAAAACATACATACATAATTACAATATTTACAATCAGGCAAGAGATCTATGAGTCCAGCCCTTTCCCTCACGTGTGAAGGACAAAGAGAGACTCTAAGAGATCCCAGCGCTTCTCCCTCAGCCGCATCGCCGGCATTACCAGTCCTGTGGAGACTGAGAGATGGCACTGAAGCCATAAAAACTTGCCAGAACTCCAGTGACGTCTTTACAAAAGATCTCGTGGCCACTGCCGTATTTCATATTATCAATCTCTTCTTCTTGATGTTTTCACTTAAATCGTTGGATCTAAAGCCTTTATATGGTGAAATGTTGATACATCTCAATATATATGTATACATCACAGCTGCACACCATTTCTCCAAAAGTAGCTACCAATCCTCAAGTTTCTTTCTGTTGATAATCTAATGAGACAAGACAATTACCTGTTGGAACAATGAGAAAGCCGTGATTGGAAGGAAGAGAAAGCAATTGAAAGTTAGCCGGTAAGATTTGAGAGGAGGGACAAAAGTTAAATCTGGACGGGAGTGGATCCCATTTAAAAGCCGACAGCGGCGGCCACAGCTACCCCCGCAGCCGGAGGAGGCTACTTCATTACCAACTTAGCAAAGGGAGTAATTCAATTTAAGTATCCAGAGAGGAGGAGATTATCCACTGCCACTCTCTCAATCCCAACTTATTCCGCTCGCCCACTGTCTTCCTCCTCCCTCCGTCCTCCTCACCTCCTCACCCCTCCTTCATCGTCCTTTCCCAATATTAAATCTTTTATCGGGGCCAATTATTAATAAAACTTTTCCTCCTTCGAGATAGGATTGGGATATAATTCTCGGAAACGAGGATATTTTTAAAATGGAGAGATATAATGGAAATGTCAAAAGGTTGTCGAATTCAGAGCCGAAACAGTTCAATTTTTAATTCTTAAGCTATTATCGGTAGGCTTTAGAATTGAACATATTGTAACGATATTTAGTAATTGATAAAACGAAATATGCTTTAACAACAACAATAATTATCCGGCTATAGCGAAGCCACACAAAGGGCTGTTCTGGTTGGCCGCTAAAATGTATTGTTGTGTATCAATAATTAAGCGACTATTTACACTCAAGTTTATGCCTCACTTGTCAGAATAATCAAAATCAAAATTAACTTCTGATAATTATTTATTTGTGCCCCTCTCCTCAGCAATATATCATTCTCCCAAAAAGTATTGTGTAAGTTAATATAATGTAATATGTTTTGTTCAATGTTTGATAAGCAACTGAACAATATTTTAAAACATGTGGGTAACAGAAATTAACTTTTTTTTTTCCATAGCCCCTTTCTAGTTATTTTTGTCTTTAATCCTTGGATTGTCTTAATAATACTCCTTTTACTGCTTAAAAGCATTGTAAGGTTTATTTTTAGATTTTTGTCGTTTCTAAGTATTTCGTTCTTCATCTGTAATATAAAAGGTGATGGGCTCACCTCAGGCTTGAGTTGACCTTATCCTCTAGAGCTTACAACTAAACTAATAAAAACATCGATATCATGTGATTTGCTGCCAACCTTTTGGAATTTTGGCTGGTAACAAATTTTTAAAAAGAATGTTTGCCAATTGTTGGGATTTTTCGAAAACTTATCAGTTAAACAATTCTAAATTATAACAAAGAGTTACGAATTAAACGAGTAAATACAATGTATCGCTGTCCAATAGGTATGTAACGATATTCGAGCGAACGACTGGATCGTTTTTTAAGTTTAAGTGTTCAAATAATTGAAGATGGCCTCGTTATCTGCTTATGTAAATATGTTATTAGAGTGCTACCAATGGGTAGTTTCTCAAAAAGCGTTTTTATGTGATTTCATTATTAATGTCTGCACATTTACAAGTTGTATTTTTTTATAATACAGTTGTAAATATCAATGAATAAAAAAATAAATAAAAAAAAAACAATTTCAGCTCAAAATATTGTAAGCATGTTTGTATGTATCATTTCATTAGTTTTCTAAAATTTGTATTGGTTAAAGATGAAAAACCAAAAAACGGTTAAATAATAATATATATTTTAATTAAAAACAGAAATCTGACTTCAACAATTCTGTCTATCCTTAGTGACTGTTCTTCCTTGTCTACTTAAACATATTATTATTAGGTAAATTGACGTCTATGAACATTTAAACTTGGTGTAATAATAAAATGCGTTTCAGTAAACATTACAACTCCGCAAGTTAATTTCATTCTCCGTATTGTTGCTGTTAACATCTGAATGTCATGAATTTCGTTTGGGGTGAGGTAGACACCCGACTACTAAATCAAGTTTAAATATACGTATATGTCGATTATCCTAATAATTTATCAACGTGTTTAAGTAGATTTAGAATAATATTCCCTTAAGATGGACCCCCCGATTTCCATAGACATTTTTTTTTTATTTAAATATATATTTTTATAGACACAAGAGGAGTATCAATGTCCACCTAACAGGGGATCAACCCGCATTTTACAAATTATACAACTGTTCATTTAATCACTCGTTGCCAAAATTGTATTACTGTAATTTATTAATGTATTTACTAATATGTAAGTTATTACTGTATGTATTGTTAAAAAAAATTATTAGGTTATTTTTAATTAATTATTATTTTTATGGAATCTTGTCTAAGAATAAAGTTTATTTTATATCTCTCTGTCTATAGTAGTTGCAAACTACAAAATATCACATTTAGCATTAATAGAATAAGAATGAAAAATTGATAAATATGACCTTTTGTACTAACAGCGATATATACATGTAGCGATATATATATATATATATATATATATATATATATATATATATATATATATATATATATATATATATATATACATTAAAATAAATATAATGTTTACAGCTTGAATAGTATACTGTTACAATAAAACATTATTCCTTTTTGTCGGCCCTTTATTTAAAAAACATTCTACTCTTTTAAAATGATTTCTTGTAACTTGAACAATGATACAGGAACAATGCTCTATTCATTGCACCCCTCCTCTTGCTTCCTAGGATCTTTTCGTCTTTCTTGTACTTGCACGATCTATTGTTTCTTTGTTTTGAGTTTCTTCGGAAGGTCCATTTCTTTGATGAAGTTCACGATGCGGTTCCACATTTCTCGTTGTTTGCTGTTTTATTTATCAGAAACATTATGTAATGGGAAAATGTCTGTTAAACGTTAAAACTCTGAGCTTGATTTGTTTTCAATGTTCGTTAATCAATTTAACAGGGATTGAAGGAGTTTAAGATTATTATTTAGCCATTTTCTTAAGCAATAAATTTTAATTTGTGTACGATTCTTGAAAGATTTTTTTATTTTCAGCGATTCTAAAACTCTACTATATTGGTTTTGTTTTGTAATTCTATAATTTCAATTCAATTTGTTTTTTTGTTTTTATTTTTTGAAAGAGAGTAATTTCTATAAAATTTCTTAACAATTTCTATAGATGGAAACAAATATCTTTCTTATTTCGATAGTTGAAACAATTCCAACAGATACAAACAAATTTCATAATTGTTTTTATTGTTAGGACAAAGATCTCGGAATTTTAATTAAAAAAATTACAGTGCATTTACTTAGTGAGAAATTTTTATTTATTTTTTCAACTCTTGAATTTCAAATTTACATAAATCTGTTCTGAATGTTAAAACTTATACAGATTTTTTTTTTCAAATAAATTCTAATAGTTTACCTCATTAACCGTTGACATTAGTTTTCAATTTGAACGACGCAGTCAGTTATAAGTTTTAGTACAATATTCGTAGTTTAAAATAGGTTTGTAATCCAAAAGATGATTGTATGGTCTTTCTTTCTTGGTGTATATGTTTTTTTTTTTTTTAAGTATGTACGTTCCATGTGAGTCTTTTGTCAATTACACAGTATTCGCTATCTTACATAATTTTTATAAGGCAATGTGTTTTTACAGTATAGCTCGACATGAAGCTTTCCTACGAAAAAAAAAAAACTGGTTTGATTTGATGTAATTTATTTTAGTTTTAAATCGACGGAAATACTTTTTTATATCAAATAAATTATTTTATAGAGTAATAGATGCTATAATAGAGTTTCAGTAGGAAGAAAGGATTGCTGTATCTTCAGCGAAGGAGAAAAAGGCTGTGTAAAGATGCTCAAGGATGTCAAATATGTTAAAGAAGTGAAGAAAATACGTTTAGGAGGCTACCTTGCGGTAGGTCAGAATGTTGATCGAAGAATTAGGAAATAGAATAGGCCTATGGAGATTAATAAATAAAGGAGTCAAAGATGAAATGTTGAAGAATTGAGAAGTAAGTGAAAGAAAAGTGCGGTTTTATTTATCATAAAATAATAAGAAGTACCAGACACTATCATATGCTTTTTCAATGTCTATCGATATCGCGAAGTACTATTCCTTATTCTCGAAAGTGACAGAGATAGCAATCATAAGCCTGTTTCCTTTCTTACCCGTAGCAAATTCATCTCAACACTTTGGATACAGTTCATAATTACAAGAATACCTAAACATTCAAAATATACTCCGAATCCTTCATTTTAACACTGTATAGCATTTCTTTTGACGATGAAAAAAATAATTAAACAACTTTAATAATTTCTGTGATGAAAAAAAAATCATGAAGCAGAAACAGTTTTTCCATTTCCATTCCATTATTTTATCACTTACTCCCCGTCAAGCACTCACTTTATTTTCAAAACATTGGTTCCTGCCTTTAAAAATAAATAAATAGAATAAAATGTATTGATCTCAAATGAATAAAGAGATAAAAAGAAAAAAAAAGAAAGAAAAAGCATATAAAAATGAAAGCGATGGGAGACGGAGCCGATTCTCTCCATTTTCTCCTACAATCCCCCACCCGTCCTTTTTATTTCCGTCATTAGTTTTTCCTTCCAGTACATTTATTATGCCTTTCTTTTCCCCTTCGTTATCCCTAACTTCACACTTGACTTGCTCCGTTTATTATTCCGACCGGCGGCTTTCTGGATTCCGTTCATATTTTTAAATGAAAATGAAGAAGAAACTTACAGGGGGAATTAAAAAAATGAATTAAAAAGAGGAAGTATAAAGGAGTTGGGTAGAAGAAACTGATGAGCATCTGCAGGGACTAAAGGTTTTTCATGGACTTCATTCATCCCTTGTACATTAGAACAAACCCGAAGTAGTAAATAAGAAAATAAAAAGAAATGCATCTTCGAAGTTTATTGTGATTAAAAAGGATTAGAATTGACATTTTTAAAATTATAAAATAATAAAATTAAAAATAAAATTATTAAACAACTTAAGCCATATAAAGCTCCATATATAATTTATTTGATATATAAGATTAATAATTAATATAACTTGTTTTACCTGAATTTAAAATCCTAACATAAAAATAAGAGACTGCTGTGATAAATTCAATAAATAAGAACACATTTTCATGAATTATCTAGACACCTGATATTAAGATATTATTGGTTCAAATATAAAGAATAAAAGAGGTTTAAAGAAATGTAATAATTAGCTCAATTATCAGAGACAATTAAATAAAAATTGTTTATATTTAAAACATTGACTAAATCCTAAACGACTTCTGGTATTGGAATGCAGGTTTGGTATTTTACTTCTATTCTGATTTTAATATCTGGGTAAGTCGCCTAAATTGAGGTTTTCTTTTTTTCTTTCAAATCTTACTATCTGTTTTCCTGCTTGCTTAGGAAAAACTCATTCATATAAATAATTTACGATATTATTTATAGATTATCATAAATAAAATCTCATGGAATTCAATGATAAAATCTCAAAATTAGTTAATAAAACCACAGATAATTAGAATAAGTAAACACAATATATAATTAATGTTAGTGTACATGAAACATAAAATTTATATAAAAAGGTGGTTTGCATCATAATTAATCAGTTTTAATTCTAGATATAATCATTAAACTAATTTATAGGATATTATTTTTACGATTTACATTATAAGATTTTATATAAGCAAAACAAAAATTATTAAAATATAAAACAAATGAACAATACAAGTAACAAATAAATTTTTAAAAACTATATAAGATAAAATCTACAAACATTTTTAATAAGTTAATTATTATAACGCCTAATCTTTGTCATATTAAAATACTATTTATTTTTTATTACTTTTCAAATTGTATAATATATATATATTTTTTTTTAATATGAGTAGTCACATCATTATATATATTACTATTATGAAATTTCCTAACCGAATCTATTGTCCAATTTTTCAGTGCATTTCTACTATAGTATGGTAATATAATCGCATTGTCAGTTTTTATTATTTTAAATTTTATTCTCAAAGTGTTTTATTATTTATTCTATTTTTTTTACTTTTGCTAAGAGGTTTCACATTTGAATGTTTGTTTCTATATTTTAACTTAATTTTTAAAGTTAACTCTGTAGTATTAACTTATCTACATGAACCTTTAAATACGCAAATTATTATAAATTCTTTACACAATAAATAATGAATTAATTACGGAGTCCATTAACTTTTAAGCTTTTAAGCATATTTTAAATAGTTTAATATGCTTGACATTGGCTATACTTAAAAGATAAAGTAAGCTTTTATTTCTTACCAAGAAATACCTATTATTCTATAACTTCCATATTATAACTTCTTAAGCGTAATATTTCGACGCTTCAGTTTTTGACACCATTTCTGTATTCAACGGATTTAATGTTTTTTTAAGGCAACGTAATTGATTTAAATAATCTTAAGTTAAGTAATGAACATATAATAACGTAAGTATTTTTTTAATCATCTTTGAAAAGCCAGCCAACTTCATAAAATTTTCGGTGCATATATATTTTATATTTCTTTATTTATATTTAAGGTTAGGTGACAGTACAGAAAATACAATATCTTAAGTGAGTGCAAAGAATTATGCAAATTGATTTGGTTGGTTTTGTAACTCTACACATCTTATTTATTGCATAAAAGTTTCAGTGCTAATTTTTATAATAGCTTGTAAATGTCAAATTGTAGCCAAAGTACTGCGCTATTTTGAAATAAAACGAATCTTTCAGACTTCCATATTATAATTTTATAAAAAAATGTGTTTAATACTGCACAAGAAACATAACAAGGGCGGAACATTTAACTGCGGGAAACAATTAGTAACAGACTGTAGATTTTGGAAATGAACCTTGGGACTTCCCTCGGCCATTTTCGCTTTTTGCTCCTATATAACGAGGTGAATATAGTTTAGATCCTGCTGACAGCCCCTTTTTGCACTCAGAAAGGGGTTCGTGGCAAAAAGGAACTTCTTCCTAATTACTGCAAACCGGGGGGTAAAATAATTAGTATAGGAGCAGCGAATACATCAGGGCCTCCATGCCACTTCCAGCTCCAGCGTTCCACACATGGCTGGATGATAAATTAAATTTCCTTTTTTTCATAATTTAGTTTGAACACTAAGATGAATAATATAAATAAAACTCAAGATACAAAAGACGCAGACTTTAAAGTAGAATCTGTACGATTGAAGAGAATTAGATGAAGAAATAAAAGTAAATTAAGATGAGAATAGAGTTTCAGCTAGCAATGCTAAGTATTGTAAACCTCTTAAATGTTTTAATCTCGAATTTAGCACGGTATGAGCTCTTTTAAAGTTGGTATTAATTTCGTAAATGTGCGTATGTATGTATCTTGTATACATAATACAATGTATTAATTTAAACAATATAATGTGACAAGAATTTTACTATAAAATATATTCTAGAAGATTACTCGTTTTACATCAAAAGATTAAAATAATTTGGAATACCGATGAATATATCAGCATCTCTGGGAAACGAAGAAGAAAAATTGACTACAGTGTTAACTTCCTATACAAAGAAAATCTTGTAAAATATATTTAATAAGTTTACAACTAATGTTACTGTACCGATCCTTTATTTTTTTAATATATTTTTTTAATTTATTTATTATTTAGATATTTTTTTATTACCTTGTTTAACCTACAAGCTAAATATTTTAGAATTAGTATTGTTATATTGACCGGACGTTTATGACTTAGATGTTTTGCGCCTAAAACATAAAAACGAGCGGCAAACCAATATAATGTAATAAATTATGGCAAAGGCTGCCTAAAGACCTGGCGGTAACCAAAGACTGATGGTTCCTCGACCATCGGAACCAATATCAATCCGCCCCGCTCAACCATCTATAAGCAGATCCCTACCCGGGGGAGGGACAAAGTTGCGGTTGACGCCGCACTATATATATTGCACTAAAAGAGGTCGCTGACCACCTATGATAAACCGAGGGAGGTGGACGGATGTTTCAATCAGTCCGGGGCTAGTTAGCTGTAAATTCACTAGCCAGAGATAAATGGCTTTCAACTCAAGTAGAAAATTGGGTCTGGCTCTCCACTCACTCACCGCCTAATAATTATCTTGGCCAACTAATCCTCCACCCCTACCTCCCGAACAGGTGTCTGCGCTACCCTAATCACGAATCGTCCCTCTTCGGTCCGACACAACTAATAGCCGTTTTGGTAACCAAATGTGCCTGTCTAGCGGAGTTAAAATCAGGCCAGATACATAAATCTACAACGAAAATAACAATCAATGTATCAATTAATACGATCTTAAGGATCCCTCTTCCGTCTCTAAGAAACGTCAGATTGTGATGAATGATGTATCAATCGTAAGGAAATTTTATGATGAAGTAAAGATTAATTAAATTTTGGAAGGTTTTTTTTTTTTTTAATTTTATTTTATTGAGATTTACAACTGTATTACATGGAAAATACAATAAGTAAATGTGACATTGGTAACATGACATGTACAGCATGAAGAGAAACTACCCATTGGTAGAACTCAAATTGGAAGGTTTTAAAACATAGATGGTTTCAAAATTTGACGAACCGAGAATGAATATCTTATGATTTAAAGATGCTAAAACGAACAAAGATATTTTACCAGCCTCCATGTTTTAAAGCCCAAAAATGTCCCTTTCACGAGATAAATCGTTATTACTACCGAATGATCCTTACGTGTTACGATTTCTATGAGATACTTATCACGTTTTGTTTAGTTTTACAAATTAAAATATTGTTAATTACAATAGTTTTCAACGAGCTAAAAATTAATTAAAAAAGGTAAATGGACGATAATGATTCCTTAGATACTTCGGATAATAATAATAATAATAAGGCTTAGCGAACCCGAAGGTCCGTTGCCGACACCATTAATCGCTTATCACACACCTACCTCCACCGCTCGCCGTTCAAACCCAGTCCCTTCAAATCGGCTTTAGCAATCTTCCCACTTTCGCTTCGGTCTACCCCTCGTACCTTTAACATGCGGTACAGAAAATATTAACCATATAGGAATTCTTTCATTACTAAGCGTAACAATTTTACAAGCCCATTTGATTCGCCGCGATATAATCACCTCAATCATATTAGCAGGATACAGTTCACGCGATTCGGCATTGTGGAATCGTCTAAACTCTCTGGTTGACTCATCCTTCTTTGGTCCAATGATTCTACGCAATACTTTATTTTCAAAAACCTTAAGATGTTGCTCATCCCTTAATGTAAGCGGCTACGTTTCACTTTCGGGGAGGCCGTGAGACAATCCAATAAAGGGTCCTCAGGGGGTTCAGTACTATTTAGGGAAAATACTGTTTCAAGGCCAACGGTGCAGGTAGGAGATAGTTTTAAAGAATAATATATAGTATGATTTTTAAAAAATAGTACTTTAGATCATATAACACCTGTACGTGGGGATATTTCGAGAAAAAAAAAAATTATTACCACAGTTCTTGTTCCTGTAGTTGAAAACATAGGTATTTAATGTTTGTATAAGTATAGTAATTTTGTTATGGTATGGATTTTAAGCACTACGAAAATACCTTAACTAAATATATATATATATATATATATATATATATATATATATATATATATATATATATATATATGTATATATGTATGTATGTATATATTTTTTTCTTCTTCTTCTTCACAATCTACCATCTTTACCGCACTGCAGTGTGAAGGGTTTACAAAGTCTGATATCTTTTCCGAACCGGCCTCCAGTCTGTGTCCCTCTTCTTGCAAACTTCCTTCACTATTTCCTCCCAGGCCTTTCTTTTTCTTTTCATCACCCTTCTTAAGACATAAGTTAACAATTTTAGTAATAATAATTTCTTTGGATGATCTTACTTCAGTATGGAGGTGTTCTTAATTGTGGTGCTTCTCGTTTAGTCCTCATCTTATCTTAAATAGCGCATCTCCATGATCTGGAATTTGTGGCTTTTATTCGTGGTGATAAGGGTCCTCGATTTACCGGCATATGTCAACATCGGGAGGAACTTTGTATGTTATTATTTGTCTATACTTGGAGACTTCATTTCACTTAAGAATCTTCTCATTAGTGATTTAAAGCATCTTCCTGCTGACTCCATACTTTCCCTAATGTCCTTTCCTAATCTATTTAGGACGCTAATTTAGGTGAGCCTCTAGACATTAAATGTGCTTCACCTGGTTGATCATGGAGTAACAGAGAATTTTTCGCTAAGCGTCAGAAATAATTTTTTGACATATCTCAACAATTTATTAACCATTTTTTTAATGTTCTAATTCCACCAAGCCTTTAAAAACGTTAGAAATAACTCACACAAGGTTATTTTTTAAATTTAGTTGTAAGAGTTAGATTGTAAGGTCTATTTAAGCCAAAAGTGAGTCCTATCACCGATGTATATCAGATTTACTATAAACTCATAAAAAAAAAAATACACCCATATACAATACACTTTACACTGCTTTTAGTAATAAATGGGTTATAAATTGAATAGAAAATTTACCAGAACTCGAGAACAAGAATAAAATAGGGGATATGAAAAAAAAAGATCAATCTCATCACCTAACCTCATGCACCTTCTACCTCGATTTCCTATTGTCATAATTTTCGTTTTACCGACGTTTGTTTTAATGCAGGTATAATTTCTGTGCAATTTAGCTATATATTTTTAATTTTTTTTTTATTTGTTTTTCATGAAAAATATTGGGCAGTAAAAGACACAGTCACATAGAAGCCCACCAATGCCGCTATATTCGCCCACTGTTAATCGTTCGGCTAAAGGAGTGAGTGACGTTTGAAAAGAGGCAATTTTCAGAGAAAATCTAATTTTCCGTGATTTGGGAGCAGCTAAGGGCGTTTTCAAACGAAGGAAAGGTGCGGCAGGGGAAAAACAAGGGCCTGAGAGTACAATTAACCGGCGAAGGGACTTTGATCCTCTCTAAATGAACTTGTAAACAGTAGGAAGAGGAGGGGGAGCGGCTTCAATTTCCTTTCTCACTTCCTCAGATTTCTCTGATTAGGCTCCCGGGGATTCATCGAGGCTGCAACAGTTTGCATCATCGTTTTAGGGGCTCATCTTCATTGAACATTAAAGTAAGAAGTGACCATTGTTCGTGGTGGATTACGGTAGTGCACAAAATACAACACACAACACTCATATCAGTTCCACGAGTACTGAGGTCGTGATGGCCGAGTGTGTTGGACCGTTGTCTGTTTTCAGCATTCAGGTGCCCCCGCCTGGTAGTATTTTACTTTTGTTTCATGGCGGAATAACGAATTGAAATTCGACCCTCCCCTCCCCAATCTGGTTAGAATGGGTTTGGTTGTACATCTAGAACAACCCCCTTCTCTCAGCTGTATACCAGAAATGGTAGGTAGATGGTTAACCAATAAAAAATAAATAAAAAAAGTTCCACGAGTAATGGTTCATAGTTCATATAATAAAAAAAGTTCTACGAGTATTGGTTCATATTTCGTTATATTTATATAATTTCTGGTGTTTGACAGGTTACTTTTTTAAGAAATAGTCCTCTAACCTTAACAAGGATCCCCTCAAAAGGATAATATTATTAATTAATATTGTTTCTTAAGGAAACCAAAATATTCCACACAATTAATAATTGCAATCACATAACCTAAAGATTGTTACAAGCTTGAGGAAGTTTGAATGTGTAGTAGTTGGTGCAATAGTAGTTGTTTGAAGAAATGTTTGGACGTGGTATGACATATGGAGATAGGTAAGGAGTTCCAAAATGATACAGAACGAACGCGAAGGTTTTGCTGAAGGAAGTGGTTTTACGGGAGGGAATACGTAGATCAGTAGTGAAATGTATTAAGCATACCAAATAATCTTTTAAAATTATACGCTGTGCCGATAACAAAGTTAAAATATGCTGACACCAAACATATCTGCTGACATCAAAGGCATCGTCGAGGTGAAGATTAGGCACCTAAGGACGAAGGGTTCTAGAGAAGGCCTTTGCTTAGAGTAACTGGTATCTAGTAACGGGTTAAGTAACTATTGTTTCTAATTCTAACTATGACATTTTAACCACCCTTTAGGGTGTGGCCAGTTTAAATAATTGTATCAATCAAAACCATGCTTGCCTCACTCTGAATATTTGTATAAAATCTCGTGGACGGAAAAGCTCGAAATCTAATGTATTTTTCCGGCTCTGGGGACTGAAGTGGCGGTTCGACCTACACAGAAAGCATCTTGAGTTTTACCAGAGTTTTACCTAACCACCCACTAATAAACCATAGCTAAGTTTAAATTGGAGTCTAGCTCTGTACTTGCTTGTGACCAGTCGCATTTGCGGTATAGTGTGTTTTCTGATTGCTGTCTTTGTGTTGTTTATGTTGTTGTTGTTTTTTATGTTTGTTTACTGTTAATTAACTTTTTTAGACATGGTTTGTTAATTGTAGTGTTTTTTTTTTTTTTTATAAGTGTAAATAGTTTTGAATATTGAGGTTAGAAAGCCTCGCATGGTTTTCCACGAAATTTTGACCTTAGTACATAAAGACTATTAATATCTAGAGATATTAGAGATAGAGAAAGACTAAATATTAATATCTAATTAGAGTATCATAATTAGAATAATTAAAGTTTATCAGAAAAGACTCTTTTTGAAATCTGGTTGAGGTAAGTTATTCATAACCTATCCAAATTCGTTTAATAAATTGTATTATTGTATTGAGTTATCAAGGACTACCAAAAGAAAAAATTTAGAATCCTTTATTAGCAAATATAATAGGAAGTTCCCATTGGAACTACAAAAGAATTATACAAACAATTGCTGATAACTGTTCCTAAACTATTTTAAATTAGATAGGTTAGAACTGTTATCACTGCAGTAATTAGTGTTAAAATACTATTTACTATGGACGATAGTGTTATAGAAATGGAAGAAGAGATAGAAGATGAGAAAAAACCTAAAAGATCAAGACCTGTAGCCAAGAGAGCCAGGAATGGATCGCCTGATATAACAGACCAAAAAGAGAGTAAAACGGATCCGTTGTTAGTAGAGGCGAAGGCCATTCAAGAAAACTTAAGAGTTTACCTTACGAACGTGGATAAAAGATTAAGTGTGAAAACACAAAAAGATATAAACGGTAAAGTGAGTCATCTTATCGATATCATGGAAACCGTCATCGATAGATCGAAAGAACAGAGAGCATTAATTGAACGAGTTGTCAAGGAGACACTATCATCTCCTAGCGTGTTTGACAAAATCACGGACATTCTCGTTGAACGATCTCTACCTAGAATTTTCGAGAGGCTTCCAGCAGCGGAAACACAAAACCACAACCCACCGCCTAAAGCTGGAACATCTGGGATCAATTCATTAAACAATGAATTAATAATTAAACCTTCAGAAGAAGTTTTAGAATCAGAAGATTTTGCTATAGTTCAAAGTCGAAGAAAAAAGAAAAACGTTAAAATGATAGCCAAAAAGAACGAGGAAGTAAATGAGCAACTGAAAGGAGTACAGAACAGTTCTAATGCCTCAATTTTACCCCCGGCAAAGAAAACTATGGCGGACATAGTTAAAACGCTACCGATTAAACCTAAGGAAAATGCACCGCGGCATGCGTTTGTTACAATGGCTAGAGGAGGGAAATCTGCTCTAGAAATTGTTAGCGAATTACCATCTCCGAATGAACTAGGAGTACAGGCAAAAGTGATCCGTACAACCAAGGCTGGTGCTGTTCTCGTACGCGTAGAAGATGAAAATCAAGCCATCAAGCTTTTACAGTGCCAAAAGTTACTAGAGAAAGGGATAGAAACTAAGATGGCATTGAGGAGAAAGCCTAGACTGCAGGTAAGGGGAGCACCTCACTCTTGGACCGCATCTGAATTGGAAATGGTAATATGGGGAAGATTGCCTCAGGGGACAATACCCATTGGGCTAGAAAGAAAGGAGTGTGTCCAGGCATGTTTCTCTTCAATAGCAAGAGGAGGCCTTACAAGGAATTGGGTGATAGAGGTTCATCCGATGATAAGATTTGGCCTAATACAAACATCAGTTATTGATGGAGGATGGTGGTCCTTGAACTTTAAAGATTATATAGATCCTCCTTGCTGCATGAAGTGTCTGGGATATGACCACTCTAAGGCGTCCTGCACAGCAGACTCTCTGGTTTGCAAATGGTGTGCCTGCCCAGGTCACATAGCTAAGGAGTGCCCAAGAAAGAAGGAAAGGGCAGAACCGATTTGTGCGAATTGTGTACGAGAAGGGAAACAGAAACACCTGGCCAAGCACCAAGCGGGCTGTCAAACTTGCCCAGTCCATTTAAAGAAGACCCAAGAACTAGCGAAGAGAACCAAGTATGAGTAACAAGATTACTATCCTACAACTTAATATGGGCCGACGGCGTCTTGTGTCTGATGAGCTACGAGCTCTAGCGCATCGCTATGACATTTTCGCGGTTCAAGAACCAGGTTGCTATAGGAACATGGTCACGGGGTTTGGCCTCACGTCAAGGGTTATAGCCTTGAGCAGTGGAGAGGGGAGGCCCAGGGCTGCTATAGTTATCAATAACCCCAACCTTGACGTGATGGAACTGAGGCAGTATACCATGGCGGACCGTGCTGTATGTTACATAAGATGGGGCAGGATTGCTTTTACACTGATATCTGCCTACATGCACGATAGAAGAGATGTTGAAGAGGATATATCCGCCATGGAAACGATCTTACAAGGTACAAGAAACGTGATCGTCTGCTCAGATGCCAACTCCTGGAACACGGTCTGGGGGTCCAATCGAACAGACAGAAGAGGCGTCAAGCTGGGTGAATTTATTGCTAGAAACCAATTGGTGGTGATAAATGATCCATCTGCTACACCTACCTTCTCTGGAGGTAGAGGGCAGAGCTGGATAGATATCACTCTAGCTTCACCAACGCTATCTAGATACATCTTCGATTGGACACTCAGATCAGAGACGAGTTCGGACCACAATGCGATTGCATTTGGCCTGGTAGATGATCCAGGATGTTCCTATGGCAACGTGAAGGGCTATTTGACCAGAAGAAGTGAATGGAATGTCTTTCGGTGCATGATGGAGGGTGAAATGGTCGACGAAGAGTGGGAAGTTGAGGATTCAGAAAACACCGATGACCTAGACTACAGGGTGTCAAGGATTACTGATGCCATCCGTGATGCTGCCGAGAACTCCCTCCAGCACCGGAAGACGAGGGCTCGACCTGTCCCGTGGTGGACGCCGGCCTTAACAGCTATGAAGAGAGACCTCTACAAGGCACGGCGGTCGTACCAGAGGTGCACATGCGACGAGAGGCGCACTGCACTTCGTAACGAGTATAAGTCCATGGCCAGGGTATACCGAAATGAGGTTCGTTCACGAAAGCGGAAGTCTTGGGACGATTTTATCGTCGAAGAATCTTCAAAGAATCCTTGGGGTATTCCGTATAAGGTGGCTCTGGGCAAGTTGACTCCGCTGCAAACGATAGCGGCGATGAGGCATGAAGATGTCCATGCTACTACCTTAGAAGAGACCGCTAATTTCTTCGTCAAAGCGACTTACCCCAAGGACGACCCATCTCAAGACACCCAAGAGGAACATTTTGTGAGACATACCACGGTATACCCGCCAGGCACTGACTTTTGCTCACCATGGGACGCAGATGATATTCGTATTGCCGTGGGTAGGCAAAAGAATGGCCGCGCTCCAGGACTTGATGATATAGATGCAGCGATCCTAAAGAACAGTATCTCCTATATTGAAGAGCGACTTTTAGGAATCTTTAATGATTGTTTAGATAGGGGATACTTCCCAAGGAAATGGAAGATCGCTGATTTGAGACTCCTCTACAAGGGAGGAGGCAGGGATAAACAACTTCCTAAGTCATATAGACCAATTTGTCTCCTCCCTGTGATGAGTAAGGTCCTGGAGAACCTCATGATGACCAGGTTACGGCCAGTTCTCAATCAAGCAAGCCATCCACGGCAATACGGCTCTACCAGAGGCAGAGGAACCGCTGATGCTCTGCTGAGAGTTCGCAGAGATGTTGAAGAAAGGGAGGAGCGATACGTCATGCTGCTCCTTTTTGATATATCCTCCGCCTTTGATAGTTTATGGTGGCCCTGCGTACTCCAGCAGCTGCAAAAATATGACGCTCCCAGCAACCTATATGCCCTCGTAAGGAGCTATCTTCAGGACAGGCGAGTGAAGATCAAAGGCAGCTATTACGAGGTAGAAGCTTCCGTAGAGAGGGGATGCCCTCAGGGATCAGTACTTGGTCCTGCTCTATGGAAGCTGGTTTTTGATGAGTTGCTGGGAGTGCTTGAAAATGAGCGGTTCTCTGCCACTGCCTATGTTGACGATCTAGCTGCTGTGGTGGCATCCAACAGCAGGGCGGGGATCAAACTAGCAGCAGAGCGATGTGCCAACCTTGTAGCCAGATGGTGTGAGGGAAAGAAAATGCGTATGGCTGCTGAAAAGACGCAAGCCATCCTCTTGAAAGGCACGACTGATAGAGCACACCCCATTAGCATGGATATAGAAGGTCAAATAATACGCCCAAGTGAGGTGGTAACATATCTTGGTGTAAGGTTAGGAAAAGGCCTAAATATAACACCTCACTTGGATTATCTAGCAACTAAGGTGACCCAAGCCTTGAACGGACTCAGTCGTGTTGGGGGTGCATTCTGGGGCCTCAGATACCCCGCAACGATGACGATCTATAAAGGTGTTGTGCTGGGTATCTTGAGGTATGCATCTCCCTCCTGGTATAGGAACCTCACACAGCGACAGCGAAAAAGGTTGGCGTCGATCCAGAGGATGGCCCTGTTGCGTGTCACCAGAGCATTTAGGACAACGTCACATGAAGCAGTGCAGGTCCTAGCGGGGGCGGTACCTCTCGACCTCCTCCTGCGAGAAGATGTGACCAAGCATAAATACAAGAAAGAAGGCTTGGCTGGAGTTCCAGAAAATCTGCGGGTGAGGATTGTGGAAAGTCCCAACAAATGGAAGAAGATAATCCGGGAGGATACGATTGAGGAATGGAGCCGTCGGTGGGTTGCTACCCCGAAAGGGAGTACTCTCAGAAAATACTTCCCCACCGTACAGTCGCGGTTAGATGCACAATGGATCCTCCCGGACTATTGGATTTCACAGTTTCTCACGGGGCATGGGGGTTTTCGAGCTAAGCTACATGGCTTTGGCCAGGACATAGATCCCCAATGCCCCACTTGTGGAGTTCTGGAGACTGTCGAGCACGTGGTCACGGCCTGCACTGCATTTGAAGGAATAAGGGCAACGATGATGAGAACCGCAGGAATTTACGTCCTAACAGAGGATGAACTTCCTCAGTTGGTAAGTAAGGAGAACTTCCCTCGGTTCAAGAAATTTATTTATGACTGGAAGGAGGCAGTGGGTCCAGCCCACTTCAACATCGGAGCACGGAGAAGAGGACCACCACCAAGAAGACCGCCGGAAGACGGACACCCTTGATAAGACGTCACCGAAGATATATTTTAAACTGTTTCACTTGCAGTAGTATGCTGTTATGCAGTCATGCATAACAGCCCACTATTGCAAACGCCCGTATGGCCCATCAGGCAAGGTAGGGTGGAATGTAAATAAATAAATAAAAAATAGCTAAGTTTAAATTCTCTATAATAGATTTACTAATATTAAAATATTTCATGGCATAATTCTCAAACAGTCCATCTGAAATCATACATTCACACAGCCATTAATTAAATCATAGTTTTATTTTGATCATTATAAATATAATTTGTACATTAAGATTTTCACATGGTTTGTATATATCCTTTATTAAACATAAGAATTAAATATTATTTCATATTTAAGGCTTTAAGGCAAAAATACTTCCAATTTCCTTAAAATCCCTTTAATCACATTTATTATCTCTAACGTTTCGGGACAATTTTCCTACAGCAATACTTATATTCACTGAAACTATGCACATTTTAAATATACTATTTTTACAGTACCAATCTACTTCATCTATTTTACAATTATTTACCTTGTTTTTTTGATGTGGCACCATTCGTCAAAAATTCCAATATTTGTCATATTCATTTTATTTTTTTTTTTGGTGTTACACATCCTTTCTTATTCATTGTTACACCAACCAACATAAAACAATATTTTCAGTTTTATTACTGTACTTTGTACCTTTCCTATTATTTCTTATTATGGCTGTTTGCTGTTGGTTTTTTATTTTTTTTTTTTTATTTTTTTTTTCTATTATAGTATCCAATATTGAAATTCAAAAAATAACAATAGACAAAAAAAACACAACAAACAACCATAACAAGAAATAAGCGGATAGGTAAAAAGTACAGTAATAAAACTGAAGAAAGCCAGATGTTGGTTAGTGTAACAATGAATAAGAAAGGATGTGTAACACCAAAAAAAAAATAAAATGAATATGACAAATATTGGAATTTTTGACGAATGGTGCCACATCAAAAAAACAAGGTAAATAATTGTAAAATAGATGAAGTAGGTTGGTACTGTAAAAATAGTTTATTTAAAATGAGCATAGTTTCAGTGAATATATGGATTGCTCTGATAATAGGAAAATTGTCCCGAAACGTTAGAGATAATAAATGTGATTAAAGGGATTTTAAGGAAATTGGAAGTATTTTTGCCTTAACTATGAAAAAATATGTAAACGTAGGCTTCTTAAAAAAAGAAAAATAAAAAGATAAGAATATAATAAGTTTTTTAGTAGAAGTTATTTGTATTCTGCCACCTATTTAAATCATGATGATCACAGGTAATGTTGTTAATTAGAAAGTATGATTAACACAAACCAACCTTTGAGAAAAGAAATTCAATTCATTAATCCTGGACCAATCAGTATATTATGGATTCAAATTGATTTAACTATTTTGTTGTTATTAATTTGTATGAATATTTCTGGATAATTATAATCAATAATTATCCAGTGGCATCCTGCATAATGTTTACTCCAAAACATAGCAACATTAATGTCATCCCTTTTGTGGATGTAAAACATAGCAGTAGGTTAAAATCCGGTATTAAGAGAATGGATGGAGCATCGTAGAGTAAGGAGTTCTAGGAAATAGGGAGGATTTTTGGTTCTGAGGATTTAGAAAACGGAAAATACCAAGAAAGAATTGCCGTTGGGCGTTAGTAGGAAACATGGGAACGCTTGCGAATCCCAAAGATGAATCTTAAGAAGCAATTCATGAGTCTCTTCAGTATCATCTCGTCTTGCGGACAACCCCTCACCAAGCAACCGTTATCGATTATTATGATGTAAACTATTAAAGCCTTAAATGATTCTTGATAATTGTTAAATTTTGCGTAGTAAAGATAAATTAGGTTCTAGTCATCTAGCATTTCCAGAAGCTAACATAAAAATAAATTTATAAAATGCGATTTGTATCCATATACCATTCCTGTTCTAGAAAAATAATAAGGTCTGTTGTTTTTCATCTGGAAGAAGGGAAAACGCTGGTTTAGAAAGAAGTAGCTTCATAATCTCTAAAATCCCAGCTTCATAGTTTAAACACTTATAGAAGAACTTGTGGGCAGAACCTAGGCCGGAAAGTTAAGCTCAACTTTAGTCAGTTGCCTTGTCACCCACGATCTCGAACAACCCTTTTAAATATTTTGATTTGCTTTATGTTCTTTCAATCACATCCACTAGTTATGTAAGTTGGTTATCATTTGAAACAACTAAAAATTGATAATTTTCGTCCATTTGTAATTTTTTTTTTAAATTTATTTATTGAAAAATATTACAATCTGTCTCAAAGACATTTATAATAGTGTTCTGAGATCACATTCACACTCTACGTACAATATGTAAAACAAATTATACAGAAAATAATATATATACAATAAATAAGTATAAAATAATCTAAAAATAAATAAATAAAAATAACACATACGCACCTATATACAATATTTACAATCTGGCGAGAGAACTCCAAACCAGAATTGTCCGTCCAACTGTGGAGGTAAAAGCATAACTCCAGGAGATCCCTGCACTTCTCTCTCAACCGTGTCACTGGGGCTAAACTTAGTGGAGATAGAGCAAGAGTGCGTGTAAATTACAATACAAATCAACAAAACTGTTATTATAAATTGTTCTTAGAAAATAATTTAAACATTTGATAAATATTTTTAAAAATCTACAATACTCCAAAGAAACAAGTTCAACAAAATTTTTCTTAAGAATCAATTGAAAGTTGAAAAAAATGGAAGGCCTGACAGCAATATGAACAATAAAAATAACTAGGCCTGTCAAAAATTAACTAGGCCGAAACCTATTATTACTACTTAGTGAAAATATTTTTACGAAACATGGTCGGTATGTTATACATGAGTTATATTTTGTAAACTACGTAGAGATGGTGATAATTTATTTCTGCGAAATAGTGTAGGAATGCGTAAAGGTTCTTCGTATAGTTTACTTTTATTTGTTCAAAAAGATTTTCCAACCATTCAGCACTACTTCGGCTTGTGTCTACACGACACAACCAATTATAAAAACGCACAAATAAAAACTTCGAGAGAAGCCGTTTTCGCAGTAGAGCTTGACAATGATAAACTTATGCTTAAACGAAAAAGTCGACAGCAATTTACATAACCGAAATTTATCCACCTAGGTATCAACCCTGATAATTACTTTCTTTTTCCAAATCGAATTACCAGTAGTAAATATTATGCTCTCAAATAGGTTTGAATACAGAATATGTCATTTGAATCCTACATACGTCATTCAAGTACTAATTTATAAAAGGATAGTAACAAACTCCGAACGTTGTAAAACAACAGTAAAAATATTACCTTCTTATCCTTTTTGTTCACTTCCTTCCATAGTCATTATACTCTCAACAATTAGTTGTATTATATTTCAATTGTTGAACAAAATTTAATGAAATTGGCACAACACCAATTTCACAACACTTCATAAATTTCATCCAGTACTGAAAATAATAAAAAAATAAAATTAAAAAAAAATACATTTGCAGATCTGCAAGTAGTAATAAGTTAAAGAAATTTGATGAAAGTGATACCTAATTGGTAATTTATATATAAATTCTCAACTTCTCTCCCAATTTGAATCATGTTGACTGTGCGATATTCGAGTTATTGATGTATCAAAGAAAATAGGTTTGCGCATGTGTAAGATGAAGTGGGTGAGATTCGATATAATTGATACTTTAACATTTTTTCATCATTCCCCAAATTTCTTTCGACTTTGAGCCGAATTCAACGAGCTGTTTCTGAAATATCGTGATGTCTAAGAAAATATATTTACGTGTGCCTAAACAAAATAATTAGATTGAATTTTATCCAATTAATGCAGAAAACGCAATTCCGAATCACACAATCTCTAAGGTAGGATAAACTGTAGCAAATGATAGGATAGTTACGTAGGCGTGATTACAGGCAAACACGGTTTTAAACTTGTTCCTTGAAGTTTTAAACTCAAGTGGAAGTTTTCGATTTTTTAAACTTTCTGCACGAATATAAAGCTTCTCCACCTTCACAAGTAATATGTTAGGTGCATATCTGCAATTTCTTAACATTGAAATTTTATTGAACGCTATTAGTTTTACCAACTGTGTCAATTACAAAACTTTACAGTCATGCCATTGCACTTAGTGGGAAATACATCAAATGTTCCAAAGTTGTTTACGAATACAACTCCAGTTTTGAGTAATATGCAGCAGCTTGGAGGGACGTTGTCACCCGAGACACGCGCAAGACATAATTAAGGATTAGATGGTAATAAGAAGCTATGTCAACCTAATGGACTTTGGACAGAGTTGCTATTAGTTGCGAGTCAAAGCCTAACTAACTTACTGGACCAAGGACAAACTTATTTAATCCGCGTGAATCCTCCAGCCAACTTCAAATCTGAGAGGCTCGACGCAGCTGAGTCGAGGCGCGTTTTTCTCTTAAAATTGAGTGGAAAATTCTTCTTCTCATCTCCTCATCTAGTGATTCGAGCTGCTAAGGAAGTTTTTTTTTTTCAAATGTTTTAGACGGAATTTCTACAACCTTACTATAAATCAATAGAATTTGAAATATCTTCATGTGGCAACCAAGCATATTGAACAACAAAAATATGCGGTTTTCGACGGATCTATACGTTTCAGAACCACCTGAGTCCGCACCATGAAACACATTTTTAGCCATTGGTCTGTCCGTCTGTCTGTGCCAAGATTTTCTCGGGAACTAGTGAACCGATTTTGTTACTTCTTTTTTTATTTTGTAGGGTTTCGACTACTGATGTCTGTGACACAAATTGGATGCTCCCTGCACAATAAGTGAAAAACATATTTTCCAATAGACTGTAGCGCAAACTCTAACGATTTTGATGAAACTTCCCTTTAATTTTCTAATAATTGTCCATTCAATTTTGGTACATGTATAAAATTTCCGAGAATTTTCTGTAAAAAAAAAAAAGTTATAGAGAAAAGAAAAATGTTATAAAACTCGGTAAGTATTTATGGTAAAATTTATAATAAAACTTTTGGAAGATAATAACCAACAAAACAAAACAAAAATCATCGGAATCGAACCAGTTTTAGCGATGACACAGTGTATCCTATTTATTAAGGTCGCCCATTGTTCAGCAAATATAACTACGAGAAGAACTTATTACGAGGCATTTGTATTATGTTTATATCTATGCACCGGAGTTAAAGGATGTCAATTTTTTAAAAAATAATTTAGTAACAAAGAAACAAACTTTAATTGCTCAAAGTTATGGATAATCGGCTCCCTAAAGAAACATAAAAATGTGGCAGGGTGTAATTTTTCTCCGGAGTACAGATTTAATAACAAAGAAGGAATTTTTAATAGTGCAAAGTTCTGGAACATTGGTTCTCCTGAACAAATACAAAAATGGTCATTGTGTTATTTACTTTCGGGTTACAGATATTTAAGAGATACGCACCCTATTAATTTAAGCAGGGAACCGATTCGATCAAGTCAATTCAACATTGTTATTTACTTTTTTTATTTATCTATTTTCATTATTTTTTTATGCATGTTGCTAATGAAATGAAATGAAAATATATTTTATTATTCTGGAACTGTTGTCCGTTTAGAACAAATTATAAGTACAGAATACATTATGTGTGGTCATAAATAAATTAAATATTTACGATAACAATTAAGTAAAAGTAAAAATACAGAAGAAGAGAGAAACAGACAAGAAAAGCGCACATACATATAATCCAAACAAACGAAACAAAAATGACAGAAATAGTTTCTGGGGGTTGAGAAAGGAGTAGGTGATTAAAGAGGAGAGGTTTGAAAGAGCAAACTGATTTTGTGTGTCGAATATCAGAAGGAATCGAATTCCAGAGTTAGGCGGCTTGAATTGCTAATGATTTGTCAAACGCAGCAGTTTGGTGAGGAGGAGGATAGAGGTCGGAAGTACGAGATCTAGTGGGACAGGATAGGATTGAGTATTTAAATTGTTAGCTGTGAAAAATATAGTAGGGTCGATGAGTTCTAATGATCTAAAGGTGGCCTATATGATTGCTTAGTCAAACTTTTATGTGTATGTTGGTATGGATGACATGTCTTTCTTGTACTTACCAGTTCACAAATCAGTAAGTTAATATTGTTCAGGAGAGGAAATAAAATAATTAAAATTGGAAATTGAACAGGCAACTATATAATATTAAAAATAACTGATTAAAAAACGATAAAATTGTAATAATAATATTCAGATATATGTAGATATACGTAACTACTGTTTAATATTTAATATTTATCAATAATACGTCCTTCATTCTATTTTAAATGTATTTAACAAGTACACAATTCAATAATATTCATTCTAATATTCATCAAAAATGTATTTCTAATAGAACATTTGAATCAAAACTACTCGCATATTTGATGGGCTGATTAAAGTGAGCTAATTCATTACTTCATCAAATGATTAAGCATCTTAATAACTGTTTGTTATATATGTGTAAATGTATAGTCTATCACAAGCCTACATTAAAATAAAACTGTTCTAATCGTAAATGTACCTATTTTCCGTACTTATTTTATCTAGAATAATAAATATTTCGACCATAATTCGAAAACCCCTAAAACCAAGCTAAATAGTTTTTGAAATTCCGTCAGGACAGGGTATATTTACATCTATGTATATACTTAAATACCATATAATGTTAAGCTGGTTTTTATGATGAAACTATGTTCAAGTATACATAATGATGTATGCAATAGAAATGGTTGTTATAGCTTATAGACCATTAGTATACTATGTTGATGCACTTTAATTATAATAGAGCAAACATTAATAAACTCGGTATAAAAATGAACTACAGTAAATTTTTTTTTCTAACATTCCAAAATGTTTATTTAATCAATTTACATATATAGTATACATAACAATACAATATATACCAGTAACAAATTCCTTCCACTGCCCGAGGGCAGACAATAAATATATATTTTTTTATTTATTTATTTTCTGTAATGAATCATGGATTCATTGAGACAGTACCTTATATTAATCAAAAATGGAATAAATTATGTTTGGTTCACCGTGGACTGTCACTGCATTCAGAAATTTATGGCCGGACAGTTCAGAGTGAATAATTAATTATCTTTTGTTTATAGACCTCTAAATTTGTGTGTGTGTGTGTGTGTGTGTGTGTGTGTGTGTGTGTGTGTGTGTGTGTGTGTGTGTGTGTGTGTGTGTGTGTGTGTGTGTGTGTGTGTTGTGTGTGTGTGTGTGTGTGTGTGTGTGTGTGTGTGTGTCCGTCCACCCCTTCATCGCCTATTAGGTTATACTGGGACTTCCCCAGGTCATGTGTGAGGGGAGATTAATGCCAGAGTTAGATCTCTAAAATTTAATTGACAGTTTTCATCAACAACCACCTCCATAAACTGAGTTGTATTAAGAATATTAATTTTTAGTTGTGTCTGAGTCACGTTCCATCCTATTAAATCAGCACTATATATTATTACTGGTAACCAGTTTTTCATGTACTAAGCAGGTAAATTATTTTATATTACTTTATTTCTTTACCTATATCTCTTAGAAATACTGACAACCAGTGGATCTGCTATTGAAAATAATTATAGTTAACTCTTTAAGTTACTAATTTTAATCTTCTTTCAATTTAAAATGCTTCATGTATGCCAAGGATACTTATTGTTCATAAATCAGTAGTTACCAATTTTCGCGTTGTAATCGCCAACCACTATTTTCATGTCGTACTTCGGACAGGTACCAAGACATCTTTTAAGCTCTTCGTAGTAGGCATTTTTCACATCCACTTCTTATACTTCAGTAGGTGCATGGCCACTAATTAAGCTAATATTATAAAACTCTTGTTTTAATCGAAGCATACAGAGCGAAGGACTAATAGGCTTAAAATCAATGACCTACTGAACTTATATCCTACTAATAACAAAACCAGTAACGAAAGTATGAACCAGTAACTTCCTTTTCTTTGGCTACCTTGTCCGATCCACCTGATTTCTTTGAAGGCTGTATGTCTATTTTATAGTTTTCAAAGGTGTTTAAAAACACTTGAAGTGCCCCAGGTCGATACAAAGTCAATACATTCCATAAGGCGATCGTATAGTCCAATTGACGGTTACTAAGTTGGTCTTTTTTATATCAGCCTCGCTGATCGGTTTTGAGCTTTTTTGATATTATAGATTTGAGGGGAGCAGGTTATCAGTCCACTGCCTATGAGTCAGGGACTGCCTCCTCGAAGTGTCATGACACACTACCCCTTCCGGGACTACATGGGGAAGATGATCCTAGGGTATGTATTATATATGATCTTTATGTGCAATGTGCTGTAAATAGTGTATTTATGTGAGTGTTTGAGCACTGTTCCAACAACGTGTAGGGCCAGAGGCTATCTGGGGTACTATGACCGAGCGATGGGGCCACCACTAGTGTTGCCCAAAATCGGTCTTGATTTTGCACTTTGCGAGACCAAGACCAAGGCCGCTTAATTGTTGCAAGACCAAGACCAGGACTAGTAAAAAAAATCAATTTTTTTAATAAAAATTAATTCAAAAAAGTTACTAATACTTGACAATCTTAGTTACTGTATGTTAATAACTGATATAACTAATATACTTTTGCATTCAACTCCTCTGATTCTTCATTCGGGCTTAGTTAGGTTTCTCCTATCTAAAAAAATACAGTAATATCTCTATAGTAATAAGCTAATAAGTAACTGCAGGACTGTTGGGAGAGTCTTGCGCAAGACCAAGACCATGACCAAGACTGAGTTTGCAAGACAAGACCCGTCTCGGTCTCGCATTTGGGCAACACTAGCCACCACCTCTACGCTTATGACAATAGCTTATGTATTATTTAACTACATTTATTTTAGATTGTTTTATCTATTTTTTTAAATATTCATAACTTAAACATAAAGTTGGAGATATGATACAGACCAAATATAAATAACATAATGGATAAAAAAATTATTTGGAAGCAATATTATGAGCTCCAGTTTTCGTTTATTTTTTTCTTCAATTATTCTGAGCAACTCTAACTAATTAGTTAATTACAATGATTTGAAATGATGTAGGCCTTGTATGTCGTACCAAACTATCAGTACGATTCACGATGAATAATACATAAAGTTATCCATATTCCCTCCATTGTGAGCACTTATATAATTAAAAATTTAATTTAATAATACTCTTTCTTTTTTATGATGATCGAAATATTTTTTTATGTGACACGTAAAGTGACTGCTTATGGAATCATAAGGTCGTCATAAAATAATGCAGCAGTATTGTATATAGCAATTTTACGATTATTACTTATCGTGGATCAGCCAATGGAATGATCAAAATAAAACCATAATACTTTTGTGTTGTTAGTTATTTAAATAACAACCGATTTAGTGATACCGAGTGGGATATTTAGAACTAGAAAGGAATCCACTTTTTTTTTAAATTTATTATTTATCTAATTACGGAAAATATTTAAAGCAGGTTTGATCAGATGCATATCAAATTGCAATTGAATGACAGCCTGTAAAATTATAACAAATAATAAACATGTTAAAGAATGTACCGTTATTAAAATATGTAGCTTCTCATAAATAAGAGGCCTATCTCGATGCCATTACAGCAATTAGTTTATTTCTAATAACTTCATTTATCAAAAGCAGTTCGTTACTAAAGATGGGTCTTGGCCATCTCCATCCCCTAGAGTGGAATTCGGTAATCTCAGATATTTTGGGAAAACGATCGCTTAAAATCCCATCAGGATTCTCAGCCATTAACCCAACAGCTTCCGCTATGGCTACTTTTCTTACTATTAGGCCTTCAAAGTAAGCTCTCTCTGGAAAACCTCTCAAACAGATCATCGTCCATTCCTTGAAGTATCTTCCTTTGGCGTAGAGGAAGAAATAAAGAACTTTTGCTTCCATTTATATTATATATTGGGTTGCCCAGAAATTAATGTAAGTTTATGTTGTTTTGTTTTTTCTAACAGCCTGTTCTTACAAGTATGTTACAACTTGTAGGCCTCCCCTAATCAAGAGGGTAATGGTCTAATTTCACAAGGGAACCAGCCGTAGTGGAAAGTAGTACCGGGATTCTATCCTATGACCTTCACTATACTACTATGAAGGTCCTAACGGGGCAGGTGTCTCTCGACCTCCTCATACTAGAAGAAGTAACGAAATATTCTTATAAGATGGAAGGCTCTACAGTACTTTCTGACAATCTACAGATGAGGATTATGGAAGCGCCTAGTAGATGGAAGAAGATACTCCGGAAGGATACAATTAAAGCATGGAACCGGCGGTGGTTAGCAACCCCTAAAGGAAGTACATAGAGGAAGTACTTTCCCACAGTACAGTCGAGGCTTCTGGCAAAGTGGGTCCGTCCTCCTGGGCTACTGGATTTCCCAATCCAATCCCTCACTGGGCATGGAGGATTTCGAGCTAAACTTCACGGCCTGGGCATTGATGTAGATCCTCTATATCCAATCTGTAGTGTTCCGGAAACTGTAGAGCACGTGGTCACGACCTGCATCGCATTTGAAACGTTAAGAGCGACTATGACAAGAATCTATGTCCTCACTGAAAATGAGTTTCTTCAGTTAGTCAACGAGGAAAATTTCCCGCGGTTTAAGGATTTCATATATGAATGGAAGATTTTTATAATTTAAATACGCTCAATAACTCTAAATAAATTTCTGCCTACGTGTTGGTAACTTTTTCATACCCTTTAAATAGAATGATGATTCTTTATTATCAACAAATTCTGAAAATTCAATTTCTAACGATCAATAAAATTTTCATCTTTTAAAAAATGACCTATAAGTCTAAAAAATATAAGCCGTTAGAAGATTCAAGAAGATTCATCTCTGCTTCGGAAAATCAGTGCAGCAGAAACTTGATAAAGAAGACTTTTTTAGATAGTTTAGCTCATGAGGAACCCAAGTTTCAATCTTTCATCCGTTTTCAATTGTTACAAAGTGGTCAGCGTTGGTCGATTTGCTGACAGACTTTCTCTGCAAGTTGTTTAACTGATGTTCTGAAATTTATTCCACCGCCGGTGGATTTTATTTCGCAAAAAAACCGTCATCAAGGGAGAAATATCTTTCATAACCATCTTTGTCTTCAAGGCCTATCTCTCAATATGATTTACAAACCAGCAATGTAGTCAGTAACTTTGATAACCGATGTGATGGTCAGTAATCATTTTTTGCTCTGTCATCATGTCAACCAATCTTTTCTTTTAATTTTTCGAAAACATTAGAACATATCGCAAGGAGACTGATAGGTTGGCAGGATGAGGGATTGAAAATATCTCTGTCCCTTTTGTGTGCCATGTTGATATATGAATACTTTCATTGTAAGAGGAATTTAGTTGTCCACAGAATACAGTTGTATATTGTCGTGAGGAACACGGGGTCTTTCCTGGGCATTTGCTGGAGCTCCTCGGCAGCTACTAAGTCATAACCTGGGGCTTCTCTTTTAGGTAGACGTACGGTTTGTTGTGTGACTTGTGAAGGAGTGAACAAAAGAGGAGGAGGTGCCATCTGTAATCGTAGGTCTAGAGTAACAAGTACGAAGCTTTCATGTACAAAGTTTTGTCATGAATTCAGCAAATGGTGAAGATACTGATGAAAGATGGTCTGCAAATAGTTCAGACTGACACTTTTATGTTTTAAAAAAATCTTGGTATGTTTTCACAAACTTCCATCATCAGTTGATAGATTGTCCAAGTATGCATAATAATTTTTATATTGGTCGTTTAAATTCGTAATCCAGTCTGTTATATGTTTGTCCATCTGAGGGAAGTCTGTTAGTTTTCCATACCTTACGTGCTCCTCTCTTTGCCGTGATCAAGTCCCTTATATACTGTGGATATCTTGGTAAGTGTTCTGCTCTTGATTACCTTGGTAGAGATGAAGAGTAAGCTGCTTTTTGGATATTTTTTTGCAAATTTGTCCACTTCCTCATCCAGTTCATTTGATGTTTTAATAGATCCGTGTTCGTTTAAAGTTTAATGTTTAAAGTGATCGTGGGATATTGATGGGTCGTCAAAGATAGCCAAATGTACAAGGGAAATTTAATTTAAAAAATAAATACAATATTTTATTTATGTTTTTAATGAATCTCAACGCCCATTTCAGGGATATATTTTATTATCATCACTATTTTTTTTTTTTAATATTGAGAAGTCTCCTGTTAATTTCACTGAAGGTAAGACTGAAGAAGAGCTGCAAAAATAATATACAACAAGATACGTTATAATAGCCCCTGAGGAACCCTTGCTTTCATGTAGTGAATTGATGATATAGAAAATCCCTTATTGATGATAGAGGATTTACTAATAGTATATTATTGTCTGGAAGGATTTCGGTAGGATTTGTGAAAAGCCCATGGGGCGAGACTCACTTGAGAACTGAACAGAACTCACTTCGTAAAACTGTAAATAGTAATCATTTATGCATTTAGTAATTAAATAGATGTAATATCTACAATTATTCAAAGGCTGGAAAAAATAAAAAATACAAAATGGAAATCCATCAGCTTACTGAACTAAAACCAAAATACTTAAAGAAATTTTCTTTTTTTTTTTAAGTTAATAAAAATGCTTGTACAATCCTACAGCCGTTATTCTCTGATAATTTTGTCACGAAAATGCTTTTTCTATCTCTTTTTTTTTATTACTTAATCGGTTTAAGAACGAAAAATAGCTGAAGATAATCAACGAAAAAGAATAAAATATATACGGTTTGTAGTAACAAAGCTAGAAAAAATATGTATACAGCAAACATTATTTATTTTGAAAAAACTTAAATATTATATTACTGTATATTCGTATCTCTTTTGTGAAATTTTAGCAATTGCGTTAATCATGCCTCGGAACGAGACCGAAATTATAAATTTCGAAATTGGGAATTTCACTATAGTTCTTAATAGGACAGTCCACAATGAGAAAAATAATTTAATTTTAAAAGAACTATAATTTTCTTTGATGAAATCTTTATTCTAGAAATTAATAATCAAGATTATTTCAGAAACCTGTAGGATAAATTCATTAATTTTTTTTACCAATTATAATCTAATATCTAATTTCTGTCTCTTGTTGAGTGATTGTTTCTTTTATATTAAGTTATTAACATTTTGATATCTAAATTTTAAAGTGTTTTTAATAGAGAAACTTACAAACATTACCAACGATGTGGTTCAAATGAAATAAAACGTTATTAGTACAAAGTACTGTTAGCAAAGGTTTTTTACATGTTTCAGAGAAAATCTTCGGTAAACGTTAGCAAGGCTTTAACAACCCGCGGTATAAGAAAACTCTGGGGTAAACCCATCATCATAAAGAAATATAAATAGAGGTGTATTCTTATTCTTTCTTAAATATTTAAATATGTGGTTACACATACACACTTATAGTTATGGATACTGTAATAAGTGGTGGGAATCTGGTTATAATTCATAATATTATTTTGGAATATTGGAGTTGAAAGAGAACATCACTTAAAAAATGTTAACGAGTGATAAATATTCAGGACGCAGTCTTTTTTAAAAAAAAAATTTAATTTTGGATGGCAGTGGATCAGCTGATGCGAAAGGACGTGTTTCTACATCGTCTCTCAGAATTTACTTATTTTGCAGTGAAATCTTTGAGATTATTTATTCAAAACAAGTCAAGAATACATAATAACAATTGATATTTATTGTTTGTTATAAATTATAGGGTTATTTTTATTTTATTTTATTTTTTTTTTTTTCATTTTTTTTTCCCTTATATGCGATATCACAATCAGGCCATGTCTAGTAGAGCTTCTATCAAGAGAATTCGGCCGTTAGGCTCAACACCTTGTTCTTCGCCTGTCAAACAAAAGCCTCGTCAATGTCGTCAAACACCTGCAGTAACGCCTATTAGCTCCAGAGAAAATGAAACCCAGCCAGGAACATCATCAAAACCAACAATTGAAGAACTTCAGCATCAACCAGGTACATCTTCACAAGAGATAACCGAACAATCTCCGTTTTTCACCCCTAACCCCTATCAGGTGCTTCAGAATGATAAAGAAGTGATGGAATCCGCTTCAATACCAAGAGATCCCCGACCTCCACCCATATTCGTTAAAAACATAAGCAATTTTCAGTTACTATGCTCACAACTGAACAAAATAACAGGCTCTGGAAGCTATTCATGTCTAAGCAGAACAAAGGACACGAAGATATCACCAGATACAGCTGAAACCTACAGAAAAATTGTGAAGTATCTAACGGAAACCAACGCGGATTTTCATACGTACCAATTACGGCAAGATCGAGCTTTGAGGGTAGTCATAAGAAATCTACACCCCTCAACACCAACCGAAGCAATAGAAGAAGAATTGAAAACTTCAGGTTTCATAGTGCGCCAGATTACAAATGTACAGAAGGAGAGTAAAGAACAGCCAGGAGTAAAAGTTCCTCTACCCTTATTTTTCGTAGATTTGGAGCCAAATCAAGGGATCGAAAAAATATACGAAATAAGAAGAATATACTACACAAGTGTTATAGTAGAGAAGCCATATCCTAAGAGGGAAATCGTACAGTGTCACAATTGCCAGGCATATGGCCATACCAGGACTTACTGCCATCATCTGCCGCGCTGTGTGAAATGTGGAGAGCAGCACAAATCCGGGGAGTGCACAAAACCGAAACGGGATCCTGCAGTTTGTGCATTGTGCCTTGAAGGACATCCAGCGAACTACAAAGGCTGTCAGATCTACAAGAATATTAAATCAAGATATCAAAAATCCCGGACCCAAGAAGAAGCAGAGGCATCAAGAAGAGAACCTAACGCATCAAGAAGAGGACCTTAAAAAAAAATTGACCCAACGGTGTCTTTTGCACACTTATTAGGAGGTAAGAATGATGTTACTTATTGTGAGACCCTGCCGCAACAACAACACATACCTCAAAATTCTCAACCCCACCCTCAACATCCTAATCAAACTTCACCTAATCAACAGTTTTATCAACACCAAATTCCCCGCATTCCTCCTCCCTCAAATACCACAGATCTCACCAGTTTACTTACATCTTTCCTCTCCGAATTCAGATCCCTTGTTACTCCTTTGATATCTCTTCTCACCAATCTTGTATCACATTTTATCCCTCCCGCGAAAAATCCTTAAATGACTTCCAATAAACCTTTATCCATTCTCCTTTGGAATGCGAATGGTGTTAGAAATCACACAAACGAACTAACTACATTATTACTTGACAAAAATATTGACGTGGCACTAATTACTGAAACTCGACTAACCACTAAACAGCACTTCAAAATACCACAATACCTGACATATCGTACTGACCACCCTGACGGAAAAGCACATGCCGGTACTGCTGTCATTGTACACCAATCCCTCTCCCATCACCTACTCCCGTTACCTACACATGATTTCCTACAGTCCACCGCTATCGTGATAAAAACCTTTTCCTTTCCGGTTACCCTTGCATCAGCGTATTGCCCTCCTAACCGATCCATATCCAATGCCCAATTCCGTTCTCTCCTCGACTCCTTAGGACATCACTTCATCTTGGGTGCAGACCTAAATGCCAAACATCAACAATGGGGTTCCAGAACCACGAATACTCGTGGCCGAACCCTGCTGTCTGCACTCAATTCCCAACATTTTCACCTCCTTTCCCCCAACTCTCCTACCTACTGGCCTACAGATCCCAACCGTAATCCTGATCTTCTTGATTTCTTTATCCACAGCGGCTTAAGTCCCCTCAATTGTTCCATTACACGTCTAAATGAACTTTCCTCTGACCATAGTCCTCTAATCCTTAATGTTTCACTTGAACCCGTTCCCAAACCTTCTCCACCGTCATTTATTAGGGGCCCAGTTAACTGGGACCTTTTCCGCCAAATCATCTCCGATAAAATTGATCTTAACATATCCCTCAAAACTCCCGATGACCTTGATAGTGCCGTAAATTCCTTTACTACCACAATCCAACAAGCCGCCTGGACTGCTTCCTTCCCAAAAGACTCCTCCAGAATTCCTAAAAAGACCATTCTACCCCAACACCTCCTTGACCTAATCCAAACCAAACGCCGTGCCAGATTATTGTGGCAACGTACCCGACATCCTACCGACCGCTGCTCCTATAATTATTACTGCAAAAAATTAAAACTGGAATTAGCCACCTTCAGATCACATTCCTTCAACTCCTACCTATCCTCCCTTTCTTCTCGCGACAATTCCCTTTGGAAAACCACTACCAAAATCTTAAATCCTCACCGCATTTCCCATCCCCTCCGACGAGATGATGGCTCCTGGGCAGCATCTGACGAAGATAAGGCTGAGGAGTTCGCCATTCACCTATCCAATACATTTATTTCACATCCGGAATCCCATCCTGCCCACACCGTAACAGTAGAAGAATTCCTTACATCACCAATCCCACTTTCCTTGCCCCCAAAAGCTATTCATCCTTCCGAAGTGAAATTTCAATTAAAAAAATTAATCCCCCGTAAAGCTCCTGGACATGATCTCCTTACCCCTCAAATCCTTCGACAACTTCCATCCAAAGCAGTCATATTCCTTACATATATCTACAACTGTATCCTACGCACCACCCACTTTCCTCTGCTATGGAAACACTCCACTATTATCCTTTTCCAAAAACCAGGCAAACCTCCCAATATCTCAACATCCTATAGACCAATTAGCCTACTCCCAATCCTTTCAAAAATTTTTGAAAAGATCCTTTTGAAACGAATCCTACCCATTATAGAATCCCAAAATATTCCTTCCCATCAGTTTGGTTTTCGCTCCCAACATTCCACTGTTCAACAAGGACTCCGAGTTGTTGATCATATTTCCTCAGCCCTAGAAAACAAGGAATACTGTTCGGGTGCATTTCTGGACATTGCACAGGCATTTGACCGGGTATGGCACTCCGGACTGCTCTTCAAGCTTAAAATCCATTTACCTCAGTCCTTGTACCTAGTCCTCCGATCCTACCTCTCTGACCGCTCCTTCCGAGTTCGCTGTGGAACAGAATTTTCCAATATCTACTCCGTTAAAGCCGGTGTTCCCCAAGGCAGCGTCTTGGGTCCCGTGCTTTACATCCTCTTTACTGCTGACATCCCTGTTCATCCCGATACTTTTCTTGCAACATTCGCTGACGACACCGCAATCTTATCATCCAACTCTGATCCCAACATAGCATCCTTAAATCTCCAAAACCACCTCACCTTGATTGAGCACTGGTGTAATAACTGGCGCATTAAAGTTAATGAATCTAAATGCCAACATATTACCTTTACACTCCGACGCAGTTCCTGTCCACCAGTACACTTTAATTCCATCCAGCTTCCTTACTCAGACACAGTCCGGTATCTTGGCTTTCATTTAGACCGAAGACTAACGTGGAACCCACATACTAGACTCAAAAGACAAGAACTCAACCGACGATACGGCCAGCTATACAGACTACTAAACAGAAAATCCAAACTTTCTATTGAAAACAAATTACTTATCTACAAGACAATACTGAAACCTATATGGACATACGGACTTGAACTGTGGGGGACAGCAAAAGCTTCTAACATCAAACGTATTCAATCCTTTCAATCTAAAGTCCTTCGAACAATAGTTGATGCTCCGTTCTATGTAAATAACAAAATCCTACACCATGACCTTAATATCCCATTTGTCCTAGACCTTATTCCAGAAAAATTCTCCAAATTTCACCAAAACCTTACCTATCATCCAAATCCCCTTGCACAATCTCTATCCAGCACCACCCATCCTTACAATCCTCCTCGAAGGTTGAAGCGGCAGTGGCCCAGAGACCTTTTGTAAATAAGCATCTATTGGAGTTTTGGCAATGGCCAGATCCTCCACTCAAGCCCGAGTGTGTATGATTAGGTTAGTTCTTTTGTTTATATACATTTATTTTATTTTATTGTATTTATTTTTATTTTATTTTATTGTATTTATTATTATTAAGTTTCTGTATTATTTATTTATTTTTTTTTTTATTGTAAATAGAGTGTGAGTGTGCTTTCTCTGATCACTATTATAAATGTCCTTGATGTGACAGAATGTAATAATTCTAAATAAACAAATAAAAAAAAAAAATTTTTTATTTATGCAGACGTTTCAACCCAAACAAGTGGGTCATCTTCAGGGCGTGGTTTGAGCACAGAGGGTGTCCAAGTACTGAATGAAATACTGGTTCAAGTACTCAAAAAAATGTTGAGTACTTGAGCACCCTCAGTGCTCAAACCACGGCCTGAAGATGGCCCACATGTTTGGGGCCTGAACTGCGCCCTGAATATTTATCACCCATGATATGTAGAACAGTCGACTAACTTTCTTCAATATATATATATATATATATATATATATATATATATATATATATATATATATATATATATATATATATATATATACATATATATATGTATAAGTATTTTTAAAATACTCATTTAACAAAAATAATTATTTATCACTTTAGACGATCAGTTCTAGTGGTACCTGTTATGCGCTTGGTTAGGGAGCTATCAAAGATACTAAATTGGTGCTAGAGGCCTATCAAAGGGAACGTAATTAAATTTTCAAAACGACTATGTTCATATGGTAATTTAATGGTAGGTGTGTAATTATACACAAAGTACATTATTTTAACCGCTTCTGTATGAAAAGGAGAACATCCTTGAGCCTAATATGACAAGGGTTTCACTACCGAAGACTTAAAATTAGTCGTGCTCAAAGGATTCCACGTGGCTGAATAAAATTATTATTTTCCTTAAGGAGTACTTAATAATCAATCTAAGTTAATAAGATAGGGCTCATCTTACCACAACATCCGCCCGATCCTTATTCAAAGCCTCAGATCGTAAATAATGTGTTGTAATGCTATTTTCTTTTTGTCAAGAATTAATGGATTTATGGTTAGATATTATTGTTTTAATCCATAATAATTAAATTTCAATCATTATTTTAGATAACGGATTTTTCCAGCTCACGAATTGTATTGATTTTTTTATTTATTTATAAATTTTTTTGGATCTCTTCAACCACCTAAGTCATAATAGACCTAAACGACAGCAATTAATTCAAAGCCTAAAATACGTTAAAATACACAAATCACAAACAAAATTATTCATCAAAATTGCAACTAACAATTACATGTTTATATCTACTAAAAGATAAAACTAGAATTTTTGTTTTAGTTTAGAAATTAATTGTCAGATCAAAAATTAATCGACCAATTTATAATTTATAGTTATGCAATTGTAACATTTCGCAAGAAAAAGTAACAAATATAAGAGTCATTAGAATTAAAAATTATTTAAAAATAAAAGGGTTAGCATATACAATTACCGATAAATGGTGAAAATAAAAATACAATAAGGATACAAATAATGTTAATATTACATTAAAAAATTAGCAGTAAAATTACAATTAAATTTTGAAATTTATTGATTTATAAAAAAATTTAAAAGTTTAACGCTTTGCTAATAAATTGCATAATTCAATTTAAAATAGATTCCGATTTCTTAATAAAGAAGGTCAAATTGTTTGCAGTGTTTGTTTTTTGTTTTTTTTTTCTTTTTTTCTTACCCTCCAAAATGTTTATTGAAACAATTTACATATACAGTATACATAATAATACAATATATACATGTAACAAATTCCTTCCACTGCCCGAGGGCATTTTAAGGATTGGGGTGCAGTGTTTTGATGAACCCTTTTTCTTTTTAATCATTGGTTTAACAATGAAATTGTTGAGAACGCATCAATAGAAAAAAGTTATAATTAATACAATGATGAAATATTTAAAATTTCCAAAAAAAAATCATATTGATATTAAAAATTTACATATAAAGAATAGCAACCAGGAGGGCTTAATTGTATACATTTATATAGCATTTCCAAGTCAATTTCAACCTTTTCCAAATCAAATTCAACCTTTTCCAAGTCAAATTAAACCTTTTCCATTTCAAATTCAACCTTTTCCAAGTCAAATTCAACCTTTTCCATTTCAAATTCAACTTTCGAATTTTTGTCAATTTTCGATTTTTTTCGAAATGAAGGCCACTTACTATATTATCGAAGGCATAGCTTTTGAAAAATACAAAAAAAAATATTGATAACGCGGTTGCATATCCATTTATTTTAACATTTTAGATTTTTTCAGTGTGATATTTCTATGTCATTTCCAAGTCAAATTCAACCTTTTCCAAGTCAAATTCAACCTTTTCCAGATCAAATTAAACTTTTTCCAAGTCAAATTCAACCATTTCCATTTCAAATTAAACCTTTTCCAATTCAAATTCAACCGTTTTCATTTCAAATTAATGTTTTAATTTTTTGTAAATCTTATATTTTTTTTTAAATAATGGCCATCCCCTCCCCCCCTCCAATATGAAAGTCTATTATTATGCTCTCCTAAGTAGAATTTTCACTTACGGATATCGATTTATTGTACCTATTCGGATTTATTAGGGACTAGTATTATGCTGTCCTGTACCTAGTTTTGAAAATAACCCCCATTTTAAGATTAAGTGACTGCGTTTCGAATCATTTAAGTTTTTTTGACTTATTCGATATAAGGGTGTATTTTTATGTTTCCCGATCAGTAAATTTTGAAAATGACATCCATTTTATGTTTACGCCACTGTGTTTTGACTTATTTAAGTTTTTAGAATTTATCCAATATAAAGGTCTACTTTTATGTTTCTGGAGCCGTAGATTTTGAAAACGACCTCCATTTTAAGATTAGGCCACCGCGTTTCGACTTATTTGAGTTTTTCGGATTTTTTTCATATGAGGATGTATTCTTATGTTTCCGGAGCCGTAGATTTTGAAAACGACCTCCATTTTAAGATTAGCCACCGCATTTCGATTTCTTTAAGTGTTTCGAATTTATCCATTTAAAGGTCTACTTTTATGATGCCGAGCCTTAGTTTTTAAAACGACTTACATTTTAAGATTAGGCCACTGTGTTTCGGTTTTTTAAGTGTTTTTGATTTTTCCTTCGAAAAAAAACAAAATACGAAGGATTAATTTATTTTTCAATAAAGAAATAAGAATATCTAATCAAAATAAATAAAATATGTATTGTCTCATTTTTAATTTAATTTTAGTTATCTTTTTTAATATTGTGATCTCCTGTCACAAAATTATAAGATTTCGAACAATTAGCTGAAAAATCTGAATACGGAAGGTTAAATTTATTACCAGTTGCTTTTCGGCTTTTTAGTTTGTATTCTGTGGTTAATTTAACTTTAGCTTCATAATATTTATTTATTTATTCATACTCGAAAACATATTGATGAAACTTTGTATTGAAAAAATCCAAAATGAAGCCTAATTATTCGAGATGCAGCGGCTTAATCATAAAATGGAGCTTAAATATTAGATAAATTTAAATATTAAAGATTAGAAAAATTTCAATACGTCTCGTATAACATATAAATAGATTCTTATACCGAAAACGTACAAAAAAAAAAATTTATAATCCAAAACACAGTGTCATAAACTTGAAATTCGGTCATTTACAAAATGGGAAAAATCTACTACTCCAGAAACATAAAATTAGACCTTAATACTTGTTAAATTCTAAAAACTTAAAAAGTTAAAAAAGTCTACATAAAAGTAGACCTTTAAATTGGATAAATTCGAAAAACTCAAATAAGTCGAAACGCGGTGGCCTAATCATAAAATGGAGGTCATTTTCAAAATCTACAGCTCCGGAAATATAAAAATACACCCTTACATCGAATAAATCAAAAAAACTTAAATAAGTCGAAACGCAGTGTCGTAATTTTAAAATGGAGGTCATTTTCAATATCTACAGCTCCAGAAACATAAAAATACACCATTAAATCGAATAAATAAATAAAACTTAAATAAGTCGAAACGCAGTGGCGTAATCTTAAAATGGAGGTCATTTTCAAAATCTACAGCTCCGGAAACATAAAAATACACCCTTACATCGAATAAATCAAAAAAACTTAAATAAGTCGAAACGCAGTGTCGTAATCTTAAAATGGAGGTCATTTTCAATATCTACAGCTCCGGAAACATAAAAAAAACACCATTACATCGAATAAATAAAAAAAACTTAAATTAGTCAAAACACAGTGGCGTAATCTTAAAATGGAGGTCATTTTCAATATCTACAGCTACAGAAACATAAAAATACACCATTACATCGAATAAATAAAAAAAACTTAAATAAGTCGAAACGCAGTGGCGTAATCTTAAAATGGAGGCCATTTTCAAAATCTACAGCTCCGGAAACATAAAAATACACCCTCATATGAAAAATATCCGAAAAACTGAAATAAGGCGAAACGCGTTGGCCTAATCTTAAAATGGAGGTCATTTTCAAAATCTACAGCTCCGGAAACATAAAAATACACCCTCATATGAAAAATATCCGAAAAACTCAAATAAGTCGAAACGCGGTGGCCTAATCTTAAAATGGAGCTCGTTTTCAAAATTTACGGCTCCAGAAACATAAAAGTAGACCTTTATATTGGATAAATTCTAAAAACTTAAATAAATCAAAACACAGGCGTAAACATAAAATGGATGTCATTTTCAAAATTTACTGATCGGGAAACATAAAAATACACCCTTATATCGAATAATTCAAAAAAACTTAAATAATTCGAAACTCAGTCACGTAATCTTAAAAAGGAGGTTATTTTCAAAAACTACTCATACGATAACAGACCCACACATCGAAAAATTAAAGATAATTAAATAAATAAAAAAAGGTTGAATTTGAAATGGAAAAGGTTTAATTTGAAATGGAAAAGGTTGAATTTGACTTGGAAAAAGTTTAATTTGATTTGGAAAAGGTTGAATTTGACTTGGAAAAGGTTGAAATTGACTTGGAAATGCTATATATCAGTATAGCGCTTTTATTAGGATTTATTTAGTTACAATGAAGAGTACAAAAAAAAAAAAAAAAAGAAAGTAGTTGAATTATAATTTGATTCCTTATGTTATTCTTAATTTAGAAAAATATATCGTTTTATAAATTTGAGCGATTTCAGCTCCAAAAATATCAAGTACACCTAGTTTTTGAGCCTTTTAGTTGACTAACCCAAAGTCAATATATTTTTGTTCAAAATGATTAAAAGCACTAATAGTAACAAAGTATTAGTAACTTTGATATTAGGATTAGTGATTCTGTAACTGAAATTCTTATTTTTACAGAATAAATTTATTTACTGATGAATAAACCATATAAGATTTTATTGTGGATTGTCTTACGGGAACCTTTAAATATAAAAAAAAAACAAAGCCAATCTCTCGAACTCAATGGCACTAACTAACTTTCAATTAGTATGGACGCAAATGCAGTCCATTCAAGACTTCCATCACCTAATTTTTTATTTGTGTTTAATTCACTATTAAGTGCAATGCGCGTCATGGCGTTTTGTGTTAAATCGTATCTCTGTATATTTCTTTTCGAAAAACATTCAGCTTAATGAAGAGATGTACATGCACAGAACAAACACAAAAAAAAAATAATAAAAAAAGGAACATAAGCTGTAACGATCACTTTCCATCATAAAAGAAAATGACATTCACAAGCACAATTTCATTTTCTCTTCTTTTTTTTTTCTTTTTATAAAACAGTCGAAGTAAGTAAGATAATAAAGTAATGGTTGGTTAATTCATTCGGTGGAAAGGTAGAGGAGAGAATTTCTGTGAGACCGACGTTAGAATTTTTAAACAGAGAAGAGCCTTGGGTAAAGAGAAATGAGACGACGAGGGAATGTTAATGGAGTCTTGTTAGGGCTAATTTTTGGACCATCCCTGGGGTCCTTTTGACCCTCCAGGACCCTCTCCCCCTCCCCCTAGTTTTACGGGGAATTACAAATTTAAACAATTCTTTAAGTATAAGCTTCCTGGTTAAGCCATCTCCCCCCCTTTAATTTCGGCTTGGAAATGGCTTGGCCTCCGTTAAGATTTTCTTTTTCCCTTTTGGAAAAGTAGATAATACGCCTTAGTTCGTATTAATGCATCGTAATTCGACTCAAAAATAAATTTATTGAAAAAATTTAAAAAAATATTTATTAGAATTCTGATATGACAAAATTCATTATTTGTATATTTTAAGCACCTTTCATTTTCTGTTGTTGGTCTCTAATTTTTTTTTTCTTTAATTTCAAGTCATATAGAAAGTAAATAAAGTAAACAGATGAATTAAATAATCTATTTGTTTTTATATAGTTTTTTGTTTTTCTCAAAAAAGGAACTCTTTCGTTAATAAATAATTTATATATATATATATATATATATATATATATATATATATATATATATATATATATATATATATATATTGTGTAAACAATGGGTCTATCTATTTTCAGCAGAAAAGTAGGAAATATAGGTTTTTCTGTTTGTCAAGATTTTTGTTAAATAGGAAAGATAACTAAAGAAATATTTAATTAATATAATTAAAAATTGCTACGAAGTAAGCTAAAAAAACATTTACTTAAACGAAAATAGAGTTTGTCATTATTATTATTATTATTTTTATTTATTTATTTTTTATTAAGAAATATAATAATCCTTTACGTGGGCAATAAAAATACAATTTCATAACCACCATCATGTGGAAAATATTTAAAAAATCATTATTTTTAATTTTTTTATTTTGATGAATAAAAATTATACTTATGCAGTTATGTTTATAACAATACATTCCAGATCAGGGATTATAAAAAATCGGAAATAAAAGCTTTACAACAGTTAATTGTAGTAATTTTTGCTAAAGCGCGGGTACTTCTATGTGTCTGATTAAAAAAATCAAGTATTTACACAATTTGATGCGAATCTCAAATTTTTGTCTAGCAAACCTAAACTTAATTAATATGGACTTAAAGCTTATTAAACCAGAAAGTTTTCCTGATAGTAGGATATCTGTAGTATAGTCGGACAATGATAACAAAAAAATCGGAAATAATTTATGATTTTTTCTAAAACAGAATAGAGGTTCGTTTAGCCGCTCAAAAGTCATCTTTAAATGGTTTTAATAATAAGAAACTCTATTTACGTTTAAAGTAAATTTTATCTTTTTTACAGCAAAGTAACTGTTGATTACATAAATTAAATATTGATTTAGTTATCGCTTCCAATTTAACAAAAATCGTGACTTAAAAACACAAAACTTGGATTTTCTGCTGAAAATATTTTTTGTAGGCCTCGTGGTCGACTTTTACTCCTACAAAAATTTCCCTCTACTTGCGGGACACTCTGTATATGTTATTTTAATGAAAAACTTAAAATTTTGCAATTTTAATTAGGGCTAGATCATTTTGTCTTTTTAACGGCTTAATTACATTATTATTCTGCATTAGGCCGATCTAGCATAGTACTTATAAATCCTAGTGCGGACATGCAGCAAAGGATAAAAAAAATATAAAAAAGTATAACTGGGAAAAAGAAGAATACGCTGAGAAAGTAACGAGACCCTCTAATTAAAATTAATGGTTGACACAAGTGGATAGCGTAACAAATTCCTTCATACACAGAGTACCTCCGACGTTTGGGACCCCTTCCATTCCTCCATGACTGTATTAACTCATGAATGAACAAAATGGAAATAGTAATTACATGGCGGTCTTTTCTCTTGTTTAAAAAAAAATAAAAAACTTTTCTCAAACGAGATAAAAATTCTCTCGCTCACGGCTCTACGAAAAGCAGCTTTCTATTTTTATTACGATTTTAATTACTCATCTGGACCGGAGTGACCAATTTCGGAGTAATTAAATATCTTATGCTCTTTATTTTTAAAAGCTTTTAGTTTTCATTTTTTAATGCCAATTCATTCATAATCAACGATATTATTTCATATATTTATTTTTCACTTATTTATAAATCTATTTTTATAAGTAGTGGAGATTAATATATTGCAAGTTCAGAGGTTAAACTAAAAATATGGTGCGCGCAACACACAACTTTCACTTACCGATCTACTATGAATAGAAATTATTTTCTGGCAATGCTGGGCTATTATAAATTTTTTTGAAGTGCATTTTAAATGGAGCTAAAGGTTAAAACTTATAGATAACGATTCATTAAGACCATTATAATTACAAAATGTCTATTTAATAAATCGACAACAGGCAATAAAAATCTAGTCACTCCATCTGCTTTTATAAACCACACAACTTTCTTTGCTTTTATATACTTCAGAATGACTAACTCCAATTTCAATATTTTTAAGTGATGTCATTTTAGTGATATTTTTAGTTGAAAAAGTTATCTATGCAGAATATGAGTAAGTTGATTCCAGAGGTGGTGATTGCAATATTGAAATAGAGAACTGAAAATAAAGGTGCAAATTTAGATACTTCCTTCTTATGAAAAATGTTCTTAGGAAAGATAATTTATTAAATGTCTGTAGAAAAAAGTTTTTTTTTAGTCTCAACAATTAAAATAGTATATTTTAAATTTATTCAAATTTTTGCCTCTTCAGGGAAAAAAAGCTAGAGACCATATCGTTCCTCCTAGTTGTCAGATCTTAACGATTTTTTTTTTTAAGAAATTCTATAAACTTAAAAAAAAAATATACAATATTACCAAACAGTGTATACTTTTTGAGTTATTCGGAATTTAATTTTACTATCGCTCGTAACTTTTTGCAGCTTCTTTTCGTTGAAGTATGTTATATAGATAAATTTAAAGGGTGTCGAGAAAATAACTTTAGTGAAGTTTCATTGAAATCGGTACATTCGTTTAGGCGCTACAGTCTATAGCAACGCAGGTTTTTCTGCATTTATTTTCTCCTTTATTAACTTATCAAATTCTTTCAAAAGTTATATTTAGAATTTTTTCATTACTTTGAATAATGTAAAATGATTAACTTTTTTAAAATAAACCATATTTAAGGTACTTTAGAGGAAGACGTATATGAACATTGGGCATTTAAGCCATGTAAAGTGACATCAATGGGGATAAGACCTAATTGATATTAAAGACCACTTAATTATACAATGATACACCGATCAAAATCGTTAGAGCCGTCTTTGAGAAAATAGTGAAAATGTGTTTCAGCGTTGATATGAAGTGGCACTTCCGGTTAGCTGATTTTAAGGAAAAAGTTGCCGTCACATTTAAGGCATATACCTATCTTAAATACGTAATATCAGTTTCGTAGGACTTTTCGTTTTTGATCTAGACTGCTAACATACAAACACACAAACCATTTTTCGGGATTTGGTCATTTCGACTCAGGGCACCTCAAAACGTCTATTTCTGTTGAAAACTCAGTTTCAAAACTTTTCTCGATCGCAATACTTACCCTTACTATATATTAAATATATACGTAAGTGAAAATAAAAAAAATGTTGCTCTTTAAGATTTACATTTTTTTTAAACATCTGTCATTATTGTTTTATTTCATTTAAATCTTAGTAACTCTATTTTTACAATTTCACCACTTAGTTTGTTTTTTTTTAATTAATCTTTTTTAAATCGGTTATTTCTATGTCTTATTTTAGATTTTGGATCAGTATATGTTAATGTTTCTTTATCTTTCTATTTAAGTGTATCGTAACAATAAACATATACTTTTAGAAATTTATTTATTAAATTTATTTTCGAATACAGCTGGAAGCTATTTTAAGTCTATACCATACCAGACTGAAACGAGAAGAAACCGCTCGACGTTTCCAATTACTTCAGCACTTACTATACAAACTTACTATAGTTACTCAGTAAGTGTTTTCACGTCATTATATCCATATATTCAAATTCACTAAATGTATTTCTTTAATAAAGTTGTAAATATCATTATGAAATAATAAAAAAAAAAGTCTATACAAGGTCCTTGATATTTAATTAACTTTCATGCTTTCAATATATTTTTATATATATATATTTGTGTGTATATATATATATATATATATATATATATATATATATATATATATATATATATATATATACATTATATACATGTATATTTTCAATATATTTTAGTAATCACGGTAACGTTTTTGGGCAACAACCTCCATCATCAGAACCATTATTTTATTTTCAGTTTAAATACAAATGATTAATCATCTTCTAAATATATTGATTATATATGGGGCCTTAAATCCGAACTCTGCGTCCAGCCCACGTTCACCAGCAATAGCCTGTGTTTAGCACCTATATAGAGACTCCATATAGGTGCACCTATATACCTTCACCTGGTCGCCATTTGATATCCCAACGGCTATTTGCTGGCAAACGTGCATATATTTTTTCATCAGCTCTGTGAACATGTTCAATTTATAAGTGAAAATCTTAGTATGAAATAAGTCACTTTTTTTGCCACGGTCTCCCGAACTATTGGGCTATTTTTTTCGAGTAATGACGAATTGGCGCTCCATCGCTCAATGCATTGCTGTTCCTATAGTTACATTTTTAGCAGATTTCTTTTTCCAAAGTAACAACCGTTAAAAAAACATAAAATAAAATAAATGAATACCGAAATTCGAATCCTGGATCCGCTAATACATATTTACAACAATTCTCTTGCATTGAAATATATTTCAATTACCACATTACCATCCTCAATACATTGAGAAAGTTGAAACAGATAATAATAGGGATAGATCTAAATTTTAGAATTTAAATATTAATCCAACAAAATCGTTGCAATCTATTTTGTAAGCGTCGTTTCTTCTATATATAAATGGTTTTTCATCACAAAAGTATATTAAAAAGTTATTATAATAAATATTGCAACATCTTCTGTAATCACTAGGTCAGGTCGATTTATCACATTTCAATATCCATTATCTGCTTTAAGAAAGTTTCTATTACGTTCTGTGGAGTTGGGAATAAGAAATAATTGAATTAATTAAAGATAGAAAAAAAACTTAATGGAGAAAAAAAAAAGGGCTATTTAGGGTTAATGAAGATGCTGGAGGAGGCTAAGTGAAGGTGGCGGAGCGAGAAGATAAGAGGGACCACGTAGCGCTACGTGAGCCGGAGGGTAAATTTGTTATCTACAAGTTGGTAATTAATATTAGCCTCTAATGTCAGTAATTTTTTAGCGACAGTCGAGCGGCGTCAACACGTAGGCAGATAAAGCTAATGCCCTTCCTATCTGCTCCGTCGCGAACAACGATATTTCACAGACTTTTAACCTTTAATGCCCACTCAATGGCCCGGACTGGGTTGTTACGGATATATCTCAAGGACCCTCCTTCTTCGTAGTCGATAATGGCTCTCACTGAGGAAATTGGCATCGTTTTAATAATAATTGCTCTGTCCTATATCTACTGCTTCCGAGAAGATTATGTTTAGCCCAAGGGGTGCTAATATTCCTTGCAGGGTTTGTTACTTTCATTAAAGGAACAGAACATTCTTATAAAAGTGTTCTACTTTGTCGATTCCTATTGTTAACATAGAATAATAATAATACAAAGTATTTGTTGTTCGAGTTCCACCTTTTTCTCTTTCTTCAGATTTCTATAAATCTTTAGTAAGATAGATCTCGGTGTACTACAGGGAAAAACTCTTGCACCATTACCTTACCTTATATTTATAAACGACCACCATTGCTGTAACCTGGATCATCTGAAAGCAACCACCACAAACGAAAAAAACAAGATCATAAACTTTGAATTTGTACAGAGGCTACTTAGTACACAAATTATTTATACCAGATGAGGAATAACTAATATTTACTATACGTTCAAATGTGATTAAAACCGTTCCATATTTTAAAAAATTTCAATAGTGTTATTGAAATTTTATTTGATTCCATTTCAAGATTTTTTTTTTTTTTAGGTTGTAGTATATTATTCTCGTAAATAAAAATTCTAACGAGGGTCTACCGTTGTGTTTTGTTAAGGTTTTTTGTTTGTTACGTTCTATAAAAATTTTAAAAGAAATGAGTTTGACGATCTCATTGACTCATATCCAGAGTTTTGATTTTATAGTAATAGTATTTGGAGACGGTGGTATGGCTGTATATACAGAGTGTCTCTGTTCTTAATGGTCAAACTTGATGATTCCAAATAAAATTTTGAAAAAAAAACTTGATGTAATGCATTGGACCGATTCCGAATGGAAAAGAAGTTAAGACTAATTTAGTTAATTTCTTAAGATGATCAAGTTTTTTTATCGAATAATAAAAATTTCTCTAAAACATTCAAGATAATTAAATTCTAAGTACGCCATCTTAAAGTAAATAAAATTTTATCATTGACCTCAGCAAATTTAATCACTGTTTTCTCAAATAAAATTTTGTCTACTTATACTCCAGAATTTAATTATCTTGAACAGTTTTTTTAGCAATTCCTTCTGATTTAATAAAAAACGTGACCACCTTGGGAAAAAAACAAAATTGGTCTTGTCTCCTTTTCGGAATCGGTCAATGTATCATAAGAATTTTTTAGTTCGAAATTTCGTCATGAATCATCCTCCTCCCATTCCCCCAAAGTTTGGTTATTAAAAACCAAGACTTGCTGTATGTTTATTGCTGTGAGTGATCTCAACTAAATACTTAAACACAATTACAATATCCTGGGTGATAAATATCCAGGACGCAGTCTTTTTTATAAACAAAGTTTTTTATTTTTTATTTGTGCCAACGTTTCAACCCAAACATTTGGGTCATCTTCAGGGCGTGGTTTGAGCTCTGAGTTTGCGGTACTGCGTAATGAGGGTACTGAGTACTTGAACACCCTCAGTGCTCAAACCACGTCCTGAAGATGACCCACATGTTTGGGTTGAAACGTTGACACAAATAAAAAATAAAAAACTTTGTTTATAAAAAAGACTGCGTCCTGAATATTTATCACCCATGATATGTAGAACAGTCGACTAGCTTCCTTCCACAATTACAATATGTACATGTGTACTCTTTTTAAATTATATCGCATATTCAGCTACTAAATGTGAGCAATTGTCAAAAAAAAAAAAAAAAATCTTCAAAGAAATCATTGTCGTTTTTTTTTTTAATAATATTTTTTAAAAGACCTTCAAGGATCATTTGAACATTGTTTTGTATAGTTTCTTTATTTTTTTCCAGATTAAATACCGCAAAATTAAAAAAAAAAAAAGTTTAAAATTTAAATCCTGGATTCACTTCTAACACTTGAACCGGAGCGTTTACAGAAAACTTCTCCTAATACTAATAAAATTTATAGTTTTTAACTGATTTAGTTTTATTTTATTTTTTGTTGCAAAGCATTTAAAAGGTGTGGCAATTAATTTTCAGCCTAGATGACTTCACAATTTTAATTCAAAACTTCATTAACAATTTTAAAATTTATCGTCGTTATATTAAAAGTAGTCTTCTTTTTTTCGATTGATTTAGTTAATTATGAATAAAAAAATTACAGTAAATAAGGAACAAACTGCGATTGTTAGTTCGATTTAATATCTTGCCTTTATTTCCAAGAAATATTTCGAATTAGAGTATAAATCTGTAAATAAATTATATTGTTGGGGCCATATGGGGTATATCAAAATTAAAGTACAAGGCGCTCCCCGTTGAGTCTCCTTGAGGTGGGAAAAATTCGAGCAAAATTAAATTATGGGAAAAAAGGAGAAAAATGAGTGAATATGAAACGTGCAAAAGAGAAAAAAACATGTACATGAAAATATTATAAAATAGGAATATTCAATAATTTAAAATTTAAAAATCCCCTTTTTTTAAATGTTCACAATATTTATTATATATTGAAATAAAAAGAGATGGACAAATATTGAAAACAAACAAAATGAAAGAAATTAAAAGCACTTAACTAAACCCAAACATAAATAAAATATTCAGTGAAAATAAAAACAAATCAACCATTAGGAATAAAATATAAATAAAATCAACTTCTAAAATTATAAATAAAACAAGAGAAAACCATAAATGTTCAAAAGAATAAAACTAATTTATTGGGAGAAACATACATTATATTAATGTTTAAATGTCTTTCGTGACGGTGGAGAATAAAAAAAAAAAACGAGCCAAGTTGTAGGTTCTGCTTCCAACGAGGTTACCTTGTACAGCAAATAACAAAAGCAGTCGATGGTGGGGTAATCGATATGTATATCGATCTCGATCGATGACTGCCGCTGCGGCAAAGCTGTCATCAAAAAATGGCGCTAGACTGGCGCAGGTGAGGTGAACTGAGCCTGAAGCTGGTGAAATGGTGTGGGTAAATGTCCAATATGTGGACCCAACACAAACGGCAGCTCGCTACAGACTGTCTTTCCGGCAGTCCTATCGCATTATTTTGATGTCTTAATTCCTAAGACTGGGTATTATACTGCCGGGGGGGAGCGTGTACACAAACGCAATAATACATCGCATAATGCCTAATATATAAACAATATACACTGAAATACATTTTAGGGACACTATTACTCAGCTTTTTACCAAAAAAAAAAAAATAATAAACATTACATTAAGGTATTTATTTATTTGTTTTTGGTATTTATTTATTTGTTTTTATTGTTTCCTCTACTCTGCAGGGTCATTGGCAACACTTCCTATTTATATTGTATTGTAGAACTTTATTTTTTTAAAAATTGTAAGGTTTTTTCCACGGCGTTTTCGTTGTCGCTGAGGTTTTCTTTTAGCCTCTAAGTCATATCGAGATTTTTCCTTATATTCTTAAATACTGGGCAGTCTTGAATGATACGTTGGACAGTTCTCTCCACCTTACAGCTCTCGCAGGTCGGTGGGTCCAGTCCTCTTAGTAAGTAGGCATGGAAAAATTCACAATGCCCAATTCTTAAGCGGCAGAGGACTGTCTCTTCTTAATCGAGTTCTCTATAACTGGCGAGATATGGATCCAAGGGGGGATAATAATGTCCGGCACATATTTAACACGCATTTAAAGAGGGATAAAACGGTGAGAAAAATAAATGAAACAAAAAAGAAAGGAAAATAAAATCCGTAGATTCAGGCGTTAACATTGGTAAATATTAAATTATAGTTTTATGTGTACATAAAATATCCCAATCACTGCTAGCAATGAAGGGAACGTAGGGTTGAAAGGGCGGACATTGTGGTCGGATTCAGAAGCAGTTAGCGTGAGCCGAAGGGATGCTTTCAAAGCAATTTCCAAGTTAGGTGCCCCAATACCCCAACCATCCTTCCACTCCCTAACGACATTCTTGTCTCCGTAAGCGATAGCAACGTTTTTGTTAAAGTCGGGTTTTTATTTTTTACACAACACATTTTTTTACCCCAGGAAAGTGATGATGACAGGCGGTCGAAGTTTTCCCAATATTTCGTTTATATACGGTGAAGTATATTTCAAGCAACATTTTTTTTTTTATATGTGGATACATTTTGAAAAAAAATTGATTGATTACTTGTATTAACAATTTCATAACATATATATTTTTTTAAAATATGTCATCTTTAAATATATTTTTAGTAATTATTATTAAGTCTCGGAAACAAAATGCGCTGAAGTATGCCATATAATATGCCTTAAAACATACCTCCTTAAAATGCAAAATATGCATTAGAAGGATAACACTTAAACCATAGAAATCAACAAAAAACTACATAAGGGCCTTTGAAAAAAAAAAAAAAAGTAATAAGGAGTATACCACCTTAAAATGCAGAAAAGAAGAACTTTTGAGATCTTAAAACTAGTCAAGGAAGTATAGACAGGGCTAAGAAAAAAATAGATATAAAAAGTTTATATGCAACCAAATAATAAAAGGAGGTAATAAAGTTAAAATATTGAGCCTTAAACACATCTAAAACAACAATCACTTTTTACCTCCACAGTTCTTGCTCATAGGTCTAAATTAAATAAAAAGTCACTCATAATTTACAGAGTTTTCTTTATTATTTTTAACTGTACGTATCAAGGATAGTATGTCTCGTTTCTTAACATTAAAATAATTCATTATACGTTATGAACCAGCCATTTACATCTGTTAAATTAATTATATTTTTATTTATTTATTTATATTTTATTTATTTATTTTAAATTTAATTCAACTTTATTTGAATATTTATATTAAAAAAAAAAAAAAGTATTAAGACATTAAAATCTACTTAGTAATTTGCCCCAGTATTGCTTTAATTCAAGAATAAACTTGTTAAAAGATCAAAGACAGGTGGGTTAGAAATGGGGAGGGTAAATACTAAATTTATCTTTTATAATTTTATTCAATGTATTTCGAGAAAAAAAAAACGAGGTTTTTCTTTATATTTATTTACTTTTTTTCATATTCACAATTTTTATATTATTCATAAGTTTTTCATACACTACAACAGAGGGTTAGTTTTGTTTAGTTTTTTTCTGTATTTTTATTTCTAATACAGTTGTAAGTATCATAAATAAACAAAAATATATATTATATTTTCATCTAAATGATAATTTTATACGAAAAATCATTATATACATTTCAGATGAGAACGTTTTTGTTTTAATTTTTTTTTAAATTATATTTACTTCTTTTTGTAGGAGTCTTCAAATATCAAGTCGTCAAATATCCCACCCAAATGGTCTATTAATCCTACTAACGGGATCAATAATTTACTTGACACATGCTTTTCTAAAAATCATGCGAAAAAAATAAGCATTGGCATACAAATCTACATCTAATCTTAATTAATTGTTCAGTTCTATTACAATTACCATATGTGTATTTCAGGCATATTACAAGATTGTTATTCTTCGGTCTATGCGCAAAGATGATTTAAAAAAAAAAGTTAATTTTCATTAAATGTGGCTGCGGAGTTGCTTTCAGTCTAAGGAGTGATAATTTACTGGGGTTCATTTTAAATATGAAATTACTTATTGGCCTACATTTTTGTATTTAAACAGCTTTCCTTCATTCTTGGTTTAACAATATTCCAGTCCCTCAGGTTATTTTAAATTAAAAATAAACGCTAGTTAAAAAAAAAAGAATATATGTATATATATATGGTGTGTACTTTAGACCAAACAATAGAAGTGAAAACATCAACATGACGAGATTATTAATATGAAATATAAATTATTTTTATATGCGTTCATATCCGAGAGTGACAGCTCAATCTCATTCACTACTAGTCCGAGAGCCCGTGAGAAAAAAAATCTACTTTATTTGATGAATAGATTGTAAGAATGTTTTTGAATATTTATAACATTTATATTTAAAAAAATGTAGTCTGATAGTGGGACTTTGCTACCTGTGAAAATGGTGACTGATTTAATGCATATTAGAATATTATGAGTATCGTAGCGAAAAATGAAAATTGGTTTAGACATATAAAAAATAAATTTGCTAATACTGGCCACAAAGGTAAAACTTTTTGAAGCCAAAAAAGGCAGAGTTTTTCGATCTTTTTTTGTTTTTTCACCTTCAACTCCTAAACGATGCATCGAAGCGAAAAGCTTTTCCTTTAAGAAATCAAATAACGTTCAATTGTGCGACAAACGAGTAATTAAAGATAATAATTTGGTTAAGTGGTATGGTCGATAACCAAGTTCAAAAAACGCAGATTTTTATCAAATTCGTCAAATACTGAGACTGAAAATCAGTTCTGTAGAAAAAAACAAAAAAAAAACACGGAGAATAAAAGTTGTAGAGCATCAAATTATGTGTCCCTATAAAATTCCAGATATCTTCATTACAAATTTCTAGCCTTCGCTATTCACTACCAATTTCGAGCGGAGTAAGTGACTTACATTAAAACAGTTAGTGCTCAGTGGATGCTGAATTTGATTCTCTACAACTATTATTCTATATGTTTTTTTTCTCTTAGAGAAGTTATTTCCAGGCTGCAGCACCATTTATATTAATTCTCATCAGTTTTGATAATGAATTTTAGAAAATCAGGGATGGTTGACTGTGGTTATCGACTACACCACTTGAACAAATTATTTAAATTGGGTACTCATTCGACCCACTGTTTAACGTTCATTGATTTCTTTAGGAAAATTTTTTCTCTTGGTTCACCGTTGAAAATACAAGAAAATATCTAGCTTTTTTTATATGTAAAAAGTATACCCTTGGTGGCCTGCGTTAGCAATTTCGTTTTTTACCTGTCTGGACCCATAAATACAAGTTTAAAAGTAAAAACTTTTCACACATTTTACGCAATGAATTTTCCGTTTAGATCCTCAATTTATTGGTATAATATTGTTTAAATTAGAATTTCTTTAGTATAAATGTTATAAATATTCAAAAAAATTCTTTAAAATTTTCATTTAATAATGTCGATTTTTTTCACATGCTCTTGGACTATGCTCACATGAAATGTGCGAAGCGAGCCTAAAGATGTTTTCCCTTCAAAAAATCTGTTCCATAAAAAGATGAAAGAAATAAAACACTGGGGGGTCGGGCATATCACTTCAACTATTTACCTTTGAAAAAAAAAATACTTTTCATTTATCCTATATTTTGTCTATCGTAGCTCTATCAATGCAGAAGGTATTTTATCCAAAAAAACTTTGTGGTCTAATTTTTTCTTTACACATTTTTAATTTATTTTGGTTATGATTAAGAAAGTTCAGGATTAAAAAAAAAGTAGAAAAGTATAGAAAGTGATCCAGGCGGAGAGTGAAACTGACCTCAAATGCCGAAGGAGTTGAGGGTTAGCATCTTCATCAGACCTTGACGTTCAATGGCACGAAAAGTTGGCCTCAATATCTAATCCTTTACTTAAACCATTAACATTTATGTAGAACATGATTTTTGCACATAATTCAAATAAAACATGCATAGAACTTATTTTTGTGATAATTTATATATACACTTTCCTCCATTTGTAGTGCAAATCAATCGTTATCTAAGATTAACTCATCGAAAGCGCGAGCTTTAAGAGATAATATTTTTTTTTTTACTGGAATCAATAAATAACAAATGCACTTCATTTCACTGCTTAGTAATTAATCATCCGAATCTACTCTTCCCTTTTCTTTCTTCCTCCCTTTAAACCTGAACGAAGACTAAAAAGACTGACGCCCGAAGATTTCCTGCTCACAATAGAAGTATAAAGAACAACGAAGACCAAAAAAAAAAACAATGATGATACAAAATTTATTGAGTCTTAATTTTAAAAATCAACCCATGCTTATTTTATTTTATTATTTTTTTTCATTTAAATAATGTTTTTTTTTATTTCGTTTTTTCTCAAAATTTTATTTTATTTTTACTTGTTTTAATTTAATTTCACTGAAGATACTGTGTATATTCTTTAATATTGATTAATGTAATTTTTGGCCAGATGTAGTTTTTATTTTTTTGTTCATATCTGTTATTCATAAGGGACTTTGTCCCAGAATAAAGTTTACTTTCTATCTATCTATCTATCTATCTATCTATCTATATATTGTTAGTTTACTTTAAGTTTTCTTTTATTTTATGTAACAGATATTGTAACCAGAAATATTCTTTTTATTCTCTACAAGTCTTATTCTTACGGGGCTTCTTCCCAGTAGAGAATAAAAAAAATTATTTCTGGTTACAATATCTGTTATATATATATATATATATATATATATATATATATATATATATATATATATATATATATATATATATAATATTGTAAGGGAAAGTATTACATTAGTAAAATTTTCGAATCTGAGTTTTCAACGGAAATGCGCGTTTTGAAGTCCCCTGAGACCAAATAAACGAGTTCCGCAAAATGATCTGTGTGTCAGTGTGTATGTAAACAGTCTAGCTCAAAAACGAAAAGTTGTACGAAACTGATATTACGTACTAAAAATAGATAAATACCTGGGATGTTACAGCAACCTTTTCATTAAAATCGGCTAACCGGAAGTGTCACTTTATATACCACTTACAGTCATACACATTTTTACAATTTTCTCAAAAACTCTGACGATTTTGATTAAACTCGGTGTATCATTGTATAATTAAGTGTCTTTAATATAATTTAAGTCCTATATCCATTGATGTCACTTCATATGGCTTAAATGCCCATTGTTCAACATGTCTTATTCTAAAGTACCTTTAATTGGGTTTATTTTAATTATGGAGTCAATGAAATTTGTGTATAACTGATCAGAATAAGATCCAACCAGTGAAATCTATACAGATAGTTTTTGAGGTTTTCATCTTTAAAAAAGTATTCACCGCTAACAAACCCTTGCCACTGAAGCCTATGAGGAGGTATATATAAATAGTTTGAAATGCGGTATGTTGGTGCAGGGAATGAGAGAATGTTTAATGTTAGTTTTAAAGGAAAGTGATCCGATGCAGTATGCTTAACATAAGACCAATGACAAAATTCATATCAGACAGTCTGCACCATACCATATCTATAATACTTTTTGAATTCGAGCTTACATAAGTAAATTGACCTTTTGCATCACTTGGAGACCGTCCATTGAGAAGAAAAAAGGAATTTACTTGCATGACTTCGTTTAGACATATTCCCTTCAAATCACAAACATTATCTATGGAATGCCTCTCGTGGTTAAAAAGCTGTTATTGAAAATAGAACAATCCAATTGATTGACGTCTAACATGTGTGCATTAAAATCATCCAAGACCAAGAAAGGAATATCATCGGATTCAGTGCTTATTTTTTAAATTTCTCTATCAAATTTATCATATATGAGTTCCATATCTATATTGGGCTTAAAATATACCAAACCCATTATGAAAGAGATTTTAGTATTACCATTTGTGTAACATTTTATAAAAAACGTATTTAACGTAAATCACATGTTTCCAAAGAAATTAAATAATTTATATTCAAAGTAGAACGGTAAGTGAAAGTTATGTGTTGCGCATCTAATACATTAATCAAACGTGTGAATAACATTTCTGGTGTATATTTTCTTCTAGTGTATATTGAGACATGATAAGATCAATACAATTCCAACAGCTACTCACTTTTTTATTTATAATTTATCCAACCAATTGAAGCGTATTTCAATATAGTTTATATCTTGCCATAGACATACAATTCATTTCTTCCACAAAATAAGAAATATTTCTTGAACTTCACTGTTAACATTGACATCTCCTAATTTATATTTAAAAATATAATTATCTAGTAACCTAGATCTAACATATTAAACATATTAAATATTCTAAAAATTTAAATATATATATATATATATATATATATATATATATATATATATATATATATTTCAATATCAAGCATTCGAAAAAGAAATAGCATGACATTGCCTATCGTCTTTATTTAAATAAATCTAGAATGTGAATCCTGATAATTTATCATCCTCACAAACTTTATGGTTGATTCATTCGAATTCTATATTATTTTTATCTTTTTTTTCTTCCCTTTCTACACTTTTCGTTTATACGTGTTTTTTGAGTCAAGAGAGAGGGTAGGGTATTCAAGAGTTAAAATCCATCTATCTCCGGGATTCAAATTTGCAATCTTTAGTTTATAACATTTCCGTGCAAGGAGTATTTGCAAACGTGTTAGCCCGCTCAATCAACCCACAACCAAAATTCTTGCTACCAAAAAATGTTCTGTTGTAAGACAGATTTTAATTTTCAAATTTTCTAATACCAACTGCAAGGATTTCTCCAGTTGGAATCTTTTCCTGCGTATGAAATTCGGTAAAAGGGATTAAGATATAAAACAAGGAACCGTGAAGGAAGACATTACAGGGGGTAGGTATATGGCCGGGAGAATAAGGCCCCAGTGTAATCCCCGGGAGCTGGCCTACAATAAAAGTGAATGCCCTCCTCGGATTATCCTCCTTGCTACAACTCTTCCAGGGGCTGTTAGCATCTCCTTTATGCCGAGGCACACTTTCTCATAGCGTCGCTTGCTAGTAGTAGCTAGTTCGCACAACCTCCGTCCATGTTATACTAATCATAATAAGCTGTTAAAGTCATTGATAGAAAAGTGTCGTTAAATATTATATTTGTGAATATAGATGAGGACTCTATTTCTAAAGATAACATTTCTACATATTGCCTAATAGATGCTGTATGGTTTTATATATATAATAATTTACAAAACTTCGGAGCCATTTATATCAGTTCATGGTACAGAGTCTGTACCACGAACTGATATATATGGTCTGTACTACAGACCCCTTGTTTTGGAATTATGATCATCCACCTGAAACTTCGTAAATGATTTCATCTCATTGTAACCTACAACTATTTTATCTACGAAAACTCTTGTAATTGGGACGTTTTCAATCTGGAGGGGGGCAAACTTTGTCTATTTAATTAGGTACTAAAATCTGGGTAAATACCCATTTGCTTTCTACTTTGATCTTAAAATAATTTGATCACAAAATCAATAAAGGGTGGTCTAAAAAAATATTGGACCGTTTGTCCTATATGACCTAGTTATTTTGAAAATTTGGGGATGTAGATCACGCCAAACGGCTTAATATTATTGAAGGCCACATTTTTTCTCGATTTCGTGTTCAAATTATCTTACGATCCTAGTAGAAATAAAATGAGTATTTACGAGTTTTTAGTACCTAATTAAATAGACAAAGTTTGCTCCCCTCCTGATTCAAAACGCCGCAATTCCAAGAGTTTTCGTAAATAAAATAGTTATAGGTTACGACGGGATGAAACTACGAAGTTTCAGAAGTTCGATAGAAAGGGATATGTACCACGGACTATATATGGAATATAATTTATACAGTTAACACATGATGTTATATAAAATAACCTTATGATAGTCTTTTCAATTAGATCAAATTATTAAGTATTCATTGTAATGCATATGTTGTAATGTTGTAAAACTGTTTGGTAGGTGGGTATAGGAGTAAGACTTAATGTATTATTTACTCTGAAATTAGTATTAATAATGATTTAGTTTTTTACAAGAAAAGGAAGTTTATAGTCTATCTATAGCTAACTCTAAACAAGACTTACAAATCAGTTTTAGTCTTAGTACGATGCAACAAATTTGATCTAATTGAAAAACGTATCATAAGGTTATTTTTTATAACTGATTAACATTTATTACTCTAAACTTCCAATTAATTACAAAAGACTCGCTTACATGACTATGATAAGGCCTATTTGGACTTCAGTTGACCTCCACTAAACCATCATATCCTTCTCGTATCCAACCCTTAAAATTCAAAATCCTTTCTCCTCCCCTAAAATCCTCAATGACCCCTACTTTGTTACAAATAAAACCATCCATAATGACTGGCCCATTCAGATACCTATCCTTCCATAATAAACTTCAGAATCATCCCAGCTCTCTTGTTTCTAACCTTGCTTCCTCTTCAATTCCTGATATCCCTCCGAGGCGTCTGAAAAGAAGATGGCCTCGTGATCTCCTAATGTAGACATATTATTAGAGTGCTACCAATTGGGTAGTTTCTCAACATCAAGTGTTTTCACGTCATTATATTCATATGTTCAAATTTACTAAATGTATTTCTTTAATATAGTAGTAAATAACATTAAGAAATAAAATAAAAAACATTAATTAATTAACTAATTAACTGAAAGGTGAGGATTGGTTATGGCATGAAGCTTCTTTACATAAAAACATGCTTATGTACAGTCGTAGTCATAGAAATGGTATCAATTATTTATTTTGGTTGTGTTGATTCCATTTAATGTTTTTCATTACTTATTCAAGTTACAAGAAAACTTTAACAATGTTTCTCAGTTCGATTTTAACTAATGTCAGGATGAAAGCTATAATTAAGACTGAAAATATTAAAATGGTGACGTTACATGAAATGAAGAAATTTTCGCGGACAATCGTAACGAGTATAGGGTATCACCAATCAACGATAGTTCAAAAAAAAAAGTACCATGGAACAAAATAACGGAACTGAGTTGGTGAAAACGAACAATTTGACCGATTAATAGTATGATTTTTTTTTTATAATATCGTTTTAGAGCTGGCAAAGAAATATCCCAAGATCTTGCAAATAAAATAAATGAAGATCTCTTTTCCCATCAGGCTGATTTAGTTTTGATTCTAAACATCTTCATATTATGTAATTCCTTTTCCTCTCCGCCTCAGTTCAGTTATTTTTAACGAATTTAAAAAATATATAAATAATAAATAATTAGAAAAAAAAATAAGAATAACTTATGTCTTTATTTCGAACCTACAAATAATAAAAGTTAGTTCATTTGTTTATTTTGAATTGAAAAAAATTCAAGTACAATTTTTTTTTTTAAATTATTATATTGCAATAGCTTGAAATAATCCTAATTTGTTTTCTTATTAAAAGATTTCCTTTCTCATAAATACTTCAGTTAGATTACTATGGAAGTAATCTTATCATCTAGGTAGCCGTGTTATCTTAGTCAGTTCGAAAACCGAATCGTAGATCGAGGAGGTAATGGAAGACTTGGAAAAGGCAGAGATTCCAGACAAACCTGCCCCTGACAGAGGCAACTTGAAAAGACAGCTGAGCCGGCCAAGAAAATCCTGAAGCTCGGTCGGTTTTTTGTTTTTATCTTAACCTCGAACTGCCTTGTTTAGCTCTGACCTTTATTTTAATAGAATTTCACTGTAGCTCAACTACCATTAAACTTACAGTGAATATTGTTATTTAAATGACGTTATATAGAAGATTCCATCCCGATTCAAGCAATAATAACTCTCCACTGAATTACTTTAACCTCCCATTATCGTTTCGGTTTACGCTTAGTGCGTTTCTAACGGATGCATGACGGATTAATATTCGAAAACCAGGTTGGAGAGAAGGAATATGGATTCCGGAGTCAAAGAAGTTTTCTGAATCTGGTTTTAAACATGCACCATAGTACAGTAAAATTTATCGAGAAGGATAAAGAAGTCTTACTGAGCTTCGTGGATCTACGCAAGGCCTTGACCGAGTTAGAAAAAAAGGGCATAGTTGATGTTCAGGCGAAGAAAGTTGTAAATGAGTGACTTGATAGGGCCGTGGGCCGTAGAAAATGTGAAACCAGGAATCCCGGTTAGGATGGATGTACCTCTCGAGGATTCGAGAAAGAATTCCTTACACGTGCGTGACAGTGGGTTACGTCATGATTGCACCAGGAGTCTTCTTTTCGTATTGGTCCTTGTATTACATGGGTCATTGGATAACATGAGAGAAGCACTAAAATTAGGATAAAGGCACACATTACCAATTATTGACTCTTGTAACTTAAATTTGATACAATAACTGTTTAGGTCCATGCAAGCTTTCAAATTTGAAGACCTTTCAAAGCAGAGATGGGCAAATGCTAATCTGAGTACCGAGTAATAAGTATTTTATTCAAATTGGACCAATATTGAGAATTTAATCACTACTTCAATTAATCATCCGACATCAACTGAAGTAATAATTCCATTCTTTGGTACTCAAAAAAGGTCTGTATTTGAGTAAAATACTTGCTACTCAGTATTCAGAGTAGCATGGGCTCATCTCTGTTTCAAAGGTATATTAACCAACCTTTGAAAGGCTGACATAACATAATATGTCAATCATAGGTGCCTTTACCCTATGTATTTTTATTAATTTTTAGCATGAAGCTAAAGAATAAAATTTATTATTATTTATAGTTATCAAGTATATACATTAATCATTTTTCCAAACACATTTATTTTTAAAATTATTTTTTGCTACCAGTTTAAATTTATCTGGTATACTCACTCGTTGAGCTTCATCATATTTTCATAACATTTAACACATTGTGCCTATGTCATACAATTTTCATTTTGAATTTAATATATCCTCGATGCTCCTTACTTTGTCACAAATAAAATCATACATAAAGACCTTAATGTTCCATATGATTTAGATTTGGACCAACCCAGATACCTATCCTTCCATAACAAACTCCAGAACCATCCGAACCCTTTCGTTTCAAACCTGTCTTCCTCCTCAATCCCTGATAACCCTCCGAGGCGTCTGAAAAGAAGATGGCCTCGTGGTCTACTTATATAAATATATTATTAGAGTTCTACCAATGGGTAGTTTCTCAACAAGCGTTTTCATGTGATTGTATTATTACTGTGTGCACATTTACTAGTTGTATTTTTTTTTATAATACAGTTGTAAAGATCAATGAATAAAAAAAAAAAAAATTATTTTTTGATTTATTTAAAAAATGACCAATTGCAGTGTCGTATGGGTTACACTTATATAGATTATAATAAAAGGATAGATATTGAAATTTCCTTGCCTAGATGCTTAGTGGAAATAATTTAGCTAAACTTCATCAATAGACAATTTATAATAAATTTTGAAGACGGTACTCATAATTCGATCGAAAGGTAATCTGTTATATTTTAACTACTAAACTTTAACTGGTTGTTGCATTTTAATTCTTAGTTCCACTAAAAAAAAATCATTTTAGGACTTTCGAGTCTTTAAGGAGGAGTAATTAAATTACATTGATAATATCTACCAAATCTTACAGCAGCTTTTGATATCGCGCGGTGGATCAGTATCCCATTTAATTCTAAGCGCTCTGGTAAGTTTAATCTCAGAGATAGAAGCTGAAAGATAGAGACCGATGCAATAGAAGATAGTTTCAATGGACAGAAGAGAGGATTGAAGACGACACAGGATTGACGGATAAGCCGCGAGGTTGTCAGTTCTACTATTCCTCATAAGACCCCATAATGGAACCATAATAAAAACTCCAAGAAATATTGCGTTCGTCCTCGAATGAAGGATAAATAAGGAATAAAGACCGAAAACATACAGTTCTTATATAGTAATAATAATAAGTCTATTTTACTACATAAAATATACGAACTATTAATTAGCAGTTGAGAAAAATAAATAAATATGATATATAATAATTTCATAATAAAAAATAAGTAACAAATTTACTTATTAAATTTTATTCATTTGGTTAGAGATAATTTCGTGTAAACTTTAAGAATATCACATCGACGATTCTTTTTTTTTTTATTTTTTTTTTTTTTTTTTTTTTTTTTTTTTTTTTTTTTTTTTTTTTTTTTTTTTTTTTGTGCTAGACCAAGTACTATCGCTGCACGACGCGATATTTTTACACAAATATATTTTTGGAGACGAAGATAATGAAGTGTGGGCCACCCAACCTCAGGCTGCTACGAAATAAGACAACTATGGTTCAGAGCATCCTAACCGTTGATGTATGACCTATCCTATTGCGAATTCAGAGTCTTCTTACAACAAGAATTCACTCGGTTTCAAGGTCTGTAATGAATTGATCTGGACCCATGTAATATGAATCCTCAGTGACTGGAGGCGCGCAAGAACTCATATGTCTTTCCTTGAAAAAGGCTGTCTACCGACCAAACCTAGTATTTATATTGGGCCGCTATTAATATCCTGGAAGACCATGATTCTCGATTGTGAGCATGAAGTAATGACTCCCACACTCGCATTATGGCTATACGCCAGACAGACATCTACATTAAATAGGTAATTATAGCTTAGGATTATTTTCCGTTTTTTTGGGTTGTTCAAATACACAACTTTTGAGAGACTTGTTTATTCGGATTCCTATGACATCAAAACTTGGATTCAAATTTTTTCACGATCGCAACACTCAATACTTCATGACGGATAGGAAAGCGAAAGAAAAAAAATCAACAATCTAAATGGATAAATTATCAAGCTGAAAAGTATATGTATATCCCAAACAGTATTTGGATTTAAGTCTGTCCCATATAGATAGAATACGGATGGGATAGTCCATGTCAGGGCCTTCTACCCTTTTACGAAGTATTGCCTTGGCGTGGCTTCCTAGATCCCTATGCCTAAAGCTCTTCTCTCTTTGCAACATATTTCAACTCTGCGGATTTTGTTTCGGTATATTCTCTTGGGACGCTGTTGAGACTATTACCTAGAAGATTAGGGAACTAATCAAACAACTCTTTTGAAGCTCCTTTTAAGATTAAAGAGGAAGTTAATCACCCTGGAAGTAATACCCCATCACGCAGGAACATTCCATCTAGTTAAGATAAATACTTCAGTTGGATTACTATGGATGTAATCGTATCGTATTGATAGCTGATCTTCCATTAAATAAATTCTGTAATGTACCACTTTTGGTTTATTATTTTCCATAATCAACCATTGTGATCGACCAAAAAATTCAAAAACTTAACTCCCTCTTAAAATTTGAGGTTTCACTTTTCAGGATACCTAGCATCCGAAAAACGAATAAAAATGTTTTTGTCCGTCTTCCGTTCGCGCATTTTCTCCGAAAGTACTGGACCGATTTTTTTCAAATTTGGATATAACATCAGAGGTCACCCGAGGATGATCCTCTTTCATCGACATTACTATCCGCCTTTTACTTTCAAAATGGCGGCCGAAAAACCTACGTTGCTATAGACTGTAGCTTTAAATTTATTTATGTAGCAAACTTCAACGAAAAGAAGCTGGGAAAAAAATTATGAGGGATGGTAAAATTAAATTCCGAATAACTCAAAAAGTTTACTCTTTTTTGTTGATATTGTATATGTTTTTTTAAAATTTTACGAAATTTCCTTCAAAAACAAAAAAAAAATCGTTAAAATCGGACAATTAGGAGCAAAGATATGGTCTCCGGTTTTTTTTTTTTTTTTGTGTGTTCTACTCCAAATGCTATATCCTTGGTTTGGTTTTTAAATTTTAAATGTGTTACTGAACTAATGGTATTTTTTTAACATATTACTAATGATTAAAGAAAAGCAATTTCGTCCAACAATTGGAATCACCTTTTGTTTTTTTTTTCTTTGTAACTCGGAAGGTAATGTTACTTTAGATGCATAATTGTTTGGAGATAATAAACAATTGTGAAATAATTTGCAGCGTTTTTTAGTGTATTACAATTTTTTTGTTCTTCTAACAGCTGAAGTAATTCCATACAGCTATCACGAGATTCCTTTTACTCTATCAAACATCAGTATATATTTAAAGAACCAAGTTTTTGTTAATCAAGAAACAGTTATGACAAAAAAAAAAATTCATAAATGCAAACAAGCAATAGCACTTCTCATTTCGAAACTCGAAGAAAAACTTAACCAAATAGAGATTAGAAACTCCTATAAGACAGATAGATATATCTAAGATAATATTAGCGGTATGTGAGGAAACTCTAGGTTAGAAAGATTCTAATGTAGTCTAGAGATTTGCAGTTCAGTCGATTTTAAAAACATTACTTTGTTTACTGTTTCTCTAAATGTATTTCAGAATTTTCTTGTTTCATTCCCTTTCAAGCAAGCAAATAAACATATTACAAACCTATTTGAATATAAACAAAAAGTTTATATAGGAAAGAAAGAGAGACGAGAGGGTAGGTTAAGGAGAGTAGAAGTTAAAAGGGTAGAAGGTATTTTATAGCGGCTAGGTCGTGGGCCAGAACCTCCTCACCATTAGCCCCCTGCTAAATCTCTTCCCTTCCTTACCTACTCCGTCTCTATTTCCTCTCATCTCCTTTATCTTAGTTCTTCTTATCCTTTATACCACCGCCTCCTTTATACACGCTCTCTCAACATGTCGTTCCCCACCCTCGCTGTTAACGTGATTTCCTTCAATGAATCGATTTATATACAGCTTATACCACACCAATGTTTGGTCCTTAGTGATATTATTGAATTCTTACAGAAATAAATAGAGGTCGTAATTGGAGCGATATTTAAAAAAAAATGGCATTTGTCAGCGATAATCACGTTAATAGAAATTTACACCGGTTACCTGAAGTTTTGAAGTGATGTAACAATAACAGAAATTAATTCATAAGTGTATTTTCTATGCGTGTTTAAGAGGATAAGAAAAACAGTTTATTTCAAGATGAAAAACATTTTTCACCTAGAGGTCGAGGGTACCACTGTACCCGCGTGACGTCACTCGTGCCCATACTACTCCTAAGCTTCATCGGCGATCACCCTGGCAACTATTTTACTGTTGTCTGCAGCAGATCGACAAGTTTTCAGTAAAATATTAAATATTTATTTCAACAAATATACAACAATCAATTGAACATAAATATTATCAATTCAATTTTTTTTCACTCATTATTGTTTTGCCATTAGACGAATTTCCAATTCGAATGTTTTACTTTTTTTTTTAAATATGTGTATATTTAAAAATTAACAAGATTTTATAGATATAAAATTCAAAAGTATTATTGAATTATTTGAAAATAAAAATTTTTTTATCGATATATTATCACTATTGTTTGGTTATTCAGATCGATATATCATATCTTACTTTGGTTGTGAAAAAAGAAAAAAAATTAATGACACCGTTGGTAACGCTGCATTACACTTATTTTTACACCTAATTTATAACTCATACTGCTTCTGACTAATTTTTAATTCTAATTTCTGAATGTGTTAGTCTGTCATAAACACCATTTATAAACTTAATAACATTCATTAAACTTATCGAAAATGGTGTGTTCGTCATTTATGTATGAATATGTTTCATTAGTTCTGGAAAAAATAAAGATATTCGTTAATATGTATATATTTCTTTTTATAAATACTTCACATTTATTTTTTAAATATTATAAGCAGTAACAACCTATTCGCAATTTACATTGAATAAAATGGGGTCTGCCAACTAACACATAACCTATGAAGATGATGTGCCTCAATTTTTTGTTTCATTTTATACTTTATTGAATAGACTTGATTTTAAGAGACTCAACTATTCTTCCCTATGTTTGTAATTTTCAGGATCATCACAGACATGAGATATTGATAATGCGATTTCATTAGGCGATTAGTAGAAATTTATTTTCAGTCTTTAGTTTTGATACTATTTTTCATAGGATGTGTATATGACCTTTCTAATAAAAATAAACATAAAAAAAAATTTCTATAAAAAATGAATTCGCGCCTGTCAACTTATTTTTGAAAATCAGCAAATGTGGTGGCGAAACATGACATAATGACATGACAGGCATGGGGAAGAAAAGTACTCAGCGGTACCTCTTCCCTAACTTGTTCCAATTACTTATGTTGTTTAAGGAAGAAGATCTCTCATCCAACGCCTTTTTAGTCTCATCCTCATGTTCTGGGGCATGTCAGCTGTGGCCATGTCTCTTATTATGTTATTATGTCTGTTTAAATTTGTATAAAATCGTTGATAAAGGGTCGTTATATGTTGGTCAACTGCTGGAAAGTTGAGGTCAGTATGTAGAGTTTTGTTAGACAGGCACCAAGGAGCTTGTATTATGTGTCGCAATAATTTTGATTGGAACGTTTGAAGTTTTTTGTAGGTGGGTTTTCTTAGCGTATATTTGCGATGAGTAGTCCATATGGGTTAAAGTAAGTATGTATATGTATTCAGTTTTTGCTTTAGTTTTAGTTATGAAGATTTGGCAAAAAGAGAGTAAAGTAAGTTTGAGTCGTTTGTTAAGTGTCTTACGTTTCATTTTAACATGTGGGCCCCATGTCATCCTTCTGTAGAAAGTGAGTACAAGGTAAATTACCGAAGGAATTTGATTGTTATCAATATAAACTGCAGGGCAGGTGTTTTTTCGAAGAGTAAATGTTGTATGTTTGGATTTGTCATTATTAAGTTGAATTTTCCTTAGTGTGAAAAAAAAATTATTATTTATTTATTGCTTAATCCATCTCCAATAATATTTCTTGTAAAGTGCAAACACAGGTATTTAATTTTATTTTTTTTTTATCCTCAAAATACTGTCATTCTAATTGGGAAATCTGTTTCCAATATCAAGTTAAATACAAAGTTCGGTATTGTAAGGAAGCTCTATTCCACAATTCCGATCTTCTTTTCTTCTCCCTGTTACCATTCTCATAAAAATAGATCATTGAGGTTGAATAAGACGCGATAACGAATGAGCCACTGCGTAGGCAAATAAGATAAGACCGGGTTGGTGAATAGGAACAGATTAAAGGAGGATATCTATGGCGGGGGAGGGGAGGCTATTGGAATATCGGGATTGGAGTGAGTATCTGTAACTACGAGGATGGGCCATTGTCTAGGAGGAGCCTTATCTTCCCTCCTCGGAGCAGTTGCCTTTTATAGCCTATCGACCTCCGTCGTCTTCTTCTTCCCCGTCTTCTATTTAGCAGTCATCTTCACTCAGGTTGGCCCTCTTGTGCTCCTGCCACTTCGCAGGATCGGCTATTTCGGTAAGGGCCAGTTCCGATAGGTCGTTTGTTCAAGGCTAGCGTTTTTCATTTATTTTCTACAAGCTACATCAATATCGCAATCATTACTTTAAAAAGTTCTTTCTTTTTTATATTTCATACTATTTTATTTCTAAGTTTATGTTCTTGAAAAAAAATTGTTTAGCTCGGTAAAACATGATAATATTTTAGTTTGGAATTTCCCAATTGTGTGGTCCTTCACTCCTTCAAAGAGTTTTTCGCTGTATGAAACATATATTATTTATTGTCTAATCATCCTAAATCTTCTATTACCTTAATTCAACAGGGCTCCAATTTCATTATGTACATATAGTTTCGGGCTACTTTTTTATTATCAGCTCCCAACAGTAAATCAAATTATTAATGCACTAATCAAGTTCATCAGTAGTATGCAAGCATAACAATCATATATAGAAACACCTTGTTGTTCAATGAAAGACAAAAAAAGTCTGCTAAGGTCAGTACAGTTTTCTCACAACTTAGATTGCCGAAACAATTATTTATATTTTAAGATTTATAATTTTGTGCTTAAGAATATAATCTCCGGTAGAAAGAATTTTTAGAAATCTCTCAACATTTGCGGGTTTGATATCCGCGAATTTTGTTCATCTGCAAATACAAAGGAGAAGAGTTCCACGATTGTGAATAGCGTATTGGACTATTTCTGACTAAAAAAAATGCCCAGATCATACTGAATAATAGATACATATGTTTTCATTCATAAAATGATTGAGACAAAAAATCCATTAAAAAAAAATCAATTTTTTATTCGTTTCCGACTGCTCCAACACTTACTACTCAAGCGGTCTAAACTTTCAATTAATTACAAAAGACTCATCTACTTAACCATAATAAGACCCATATGGACATACGGAGTTGAGCTTTTGGGTTATACTAAATCAGCAATTTCCTATCGTATCCAATCCTTACAATCCAGAATCCTTCGTCAAATCCTCAATGTCCCATATTTTGTCACAAATAAAACCATTCATAAAGACATTGATGTTCCATATGTCCCTGATTAGCCCGAGCCAGATATCTATCCTTTCATGATAAACTCCAATTCCGTCCGAATCCACTTATTTCCAGTCTTGCTTCTTCCTCGATTCCTGATAATCCCTCTAGGCGTCTGAAAAGAAGATGGTCTTGTGATCTTCTTACCTAGAATTAAATAGAGGGTGCTACCACTGGGCAGTATTTCTTCAAGTCTGTTCATGTCATTATTTCTATGTCTAATGTGTACATTTTTACTGGTTGTATTTTTTATCTAGTTGTAAATTGCATTAAATAAATAATACAAAAAAAAAATGTTTTTGTTTGTTCATTATTTTCAAACAAGACCAATATTTTCACTTTTATAGGAATATAAAAATATGAAAGAAGTTTACAAAACTTTGATGTTTAAGTAGGAAATCGATGGGCTAATTAAAAATTAAAAGAAACAAACAAAATCACAAATAAAACCATTTTTTTTTATTAACTCAGAACAAAAATTAATTTAGATTTATTGAAAATTACATGAAATCTAAGTAAACACATAAAAAAATTGTTTCACTTCACTATCCATTCCAAATGATCAATGCCTTCCACATTTCACAGGTTTTATATTCTTAACAGTTGTTAATATTAATTGCTCATACGGAAAAGAACAATGGGTCAGTGGGAATGAAAGGAAACAGTTTACAGCTGAAGAACCTTTTTCATCAGCAAACAATTACGGTTTTTGGAGTTGCTTAAGAATTGCGGGGACAAACGACTTCTTAAGCCTAGAGAAATGTTTACTGAAAAACTGCTTTCTTCTGTATCATTTTACAGTTTTATTTGTGACTCATAAATTTAATCAATTTTTTGTAATTGAAAAACAATTTACAAATATTGATCTATTGTAGCTAAGATAGTTTAAAATGTGTTAAAAATGACCCGAGACCTTCCGATAGTTATTTCTTTAATTTTAATAGCATTGCTCAATTTGTAATAACTTTAAAAAAAATGTGTTTTTTCTAATACACATTTGGAGAAAGCAAAGAGAGGAGAAAATATATAGAGGGGTTATCACTCAATATTCCTAAAATAATAAAAGGTGCAATAATAGGTGAAAACTTCAGGGAGAGGGGCGAGGAGAGCCTCCCCAATAAAATGTTGAGGAAGCGAGAATATCGTCCTCGGAAGTAATCAGGAGGATATTGAGAGACTCGCTCGGACTCTATTAAAAGAAGCAGAGCAAATCGGTCTACAGGTCAATGTAGATAAAACAAAATACATGATACGTTAGCCGAAACATCCACCCTAATAACATGATCTGCGTTGACTATCAGTCATTCCCGAAAGTAGACAGATTCAAATACCTCGGCTCCACAATAACCTCAATAAATGATCAACTAACAGAGGTAGACCAGCAAATAACAAGTGCAAACAGATCTTTCTTCTCTCTTTCAAAGGTACTGAAATCCAGAAAAATCTCCAGAAATCCCAAAATAAGGGTGTACAACGCCGTGATTAAGCCAGTTCTGCTGTACGGTTGTGAAACCTGAGCTCTAACCGGCACACTAGAAGCCGGAATTGAGAGATTCGAAAGAAAAGTTCTACGTAGGATAACAGAATCTATATGGGACCAGAACCTTGACACATGGAGGAGAAGGAACAATAAAGAACTGCTGAAAGAAAGGGATCAGTCAACATCTGATGACATGAAGGCAAGGAGGTTAAAAGAGGTTAAGGGCATGTAACTCGTAGCAATCCATCATGACGCCTTTAAACGACAATGAATGCCAGAGTAGAAGGTAAGAGACCACGTGGGAGGCCCAAAATCCAGATGGGTAGATAGGATAAACAAAGATACGTCTGAGCTTCATGCCGCAAACTGGAAAGCAGTAGCCCAAGATAGGCAAAGGTGGAAAAGGCGGGTTAAGGCGGCCAAAGATCTACAATGTCTGTAGAGCTCACCTCAAAATAACAAAAAACCAACATATAGAATAGAAACATATTCTTGGATTTTATCATTCATTCACCTTTCATGTGAACTCATCTATTTTCACCTGATATTCTTATAATTTTTTTTGCATTAAATTTGGAAAAAATTTATTTCATTAGTACAGGTACAAACATTTTTTATAGAGTACGTTTTCATAAACATTTTTACATATTCAGAAGGTTAAAAAGTTTTAGTTTTATTTTAAGGTTGTAAAAATAACAAATCAAAAGTATTTTTCGGTTTTTAACCATTATTCATTCATTTTTATCTGAAAACGTTTTAGAAGTGTATCTATGTTATGGAGGCATGTATCTATGTTTTTTTTTGGTCAATCGCCGCTCCCAATGAATATGGAAAAGAATTTCCATTTATTTTTACTATTTCTTATGCACCTATGGACAAAATAAAATTAAACTATTCATTATAAAAATAGAAATTACTAGCAAAATAGGATTTCAACTACAATCTTAAAACCAAAAAGCAAAATAAAAAAAAATTTTGAACGATTCATGATTCTGATGCTTGTTATACTCATCTTAAAGATTTTTCTCTATAGGATGAATTTAATATAATTGTATTTCATTTGAAAAAAGTTCGAAATTTCCATTACAACTAAATATTTCTATGGTCTAGATTATGATTATATCTACCCTACAAAGAATATTTTTCGGAAGGAACTTCTAAAGAACAAAAGAACTTGGTGGCACAAGAAATTCCACGGTTTAGAGGACGACACAGTAATTAAATTTAAATTCCAGAGCGGTCGGAGTCTAAAGACTGAAAAGACCAGAGCAGAAATTTCCCGGGGGCCAGAGGAAAAAAGAAAAAAAAAAAGAAAGAAAAAGTAAAAACTCCTTGGGAATGCGGGGAGGGGAAGGGGGGGAGTGGTTGTATTGAGGGGCTGATTGGGTCTAGGTGCCGAGCCATTGTCAACCCTCCTCCTACCCAATTCCACTCTCTGTCTGTTTCATCCCATCCTTCCAAGTAGCTCCTATTGTTTCAATACAAGATCCATAGACGCCTTGGCAAAGTTCATAATTAAAACTTAACATTGTTCTCATACATCAAAGGATGTTTTTTTTAGTAAATGAGAACAACGTCTATGTATTTATAGAAAGTACTTGTTCTAAAAAAAAAAAAAAAAAAAAAAAAAAAAAAAGAACACTATGGCAAATTTTCTAATTATGGCAAAATAACTCTCATGAGTTACCCGGCAACATTCAAAATTTAATGGCAACTGTATCTCAACGGATTGGTAGGTTAATGATTGTGCAAAAAATAGCTTACCGTCTATATTCCAGCCTACATCATTTTTACCTGGAGGGCCCTCCGCCGTGACTGTTGGTCATTGCTGAGCACGGGCGGATCTACGGGGAGGGGGGGGGCTTTCGGGCTGAAGCCTCCCCCCCAAAATGGTAAAATATAACCATGTTTTATGGGAAAAAAAATGTAAAAATACCTGTTAAAGTATTATTGTTCGTTTAATTACATTTAAAAGAACTTTAGGAATCACTTAAACAAAATTTCAAACAGGTAGTTAGTTTCTTTCTGTTTTTCTAAATTAATTATCGTTATTTTTATGAAAAAAAAAAAGCTTTCGGGCTGAAGCCCCCCCAGAATTAAATCCTGGATCCACTAGTGTTGCTGGTCAAGAAGTGAAGGAAGACAACCAGCCGCCCACAAAGCTTAAGAGTTATCTTTTAGATCTGCCCCAACCACTCGTCGTGATGCGGGAAACTAAATGAAAACCATTCTTTGGCACAACCAAATTCTATATAATTCAGGGCCTCCCCACCATTTTATTGACCTCCCTTTTGAAGTCAATTACTCCTGCACAGTTATGCCTAGGCTACAGTAAAGTGTGCACACTCATTTATTTTGTTTACCAAGCTTTATTAAACAACCATTGATTTTCTAAAGTATAGGAGGCCAAGAAAATCAAGATCATTCTTAAACACTAAATGAGTCCACATTCAGCAAAATAGAATTTTTGGTCTAAATTAAAATTACTTCACTTTCAATCCTACATTGCCAAACTACAAAATTGTATTTTTGTCCCCCTTTATTTAGCAATTTTACCTTTATTTCTAAAATTATATCAAGTGCACAAATTTCATTGTTTGTTTATATTCATTATCTTCAATATAATGATTTGTTGTTACACAAATATTTAATTTCAGTGTTCCAACCCTCATAGAGTCCACACCAATTGAAACATGAACCAATCCAAAATCACACCAAATTACAGTGATTAAACAGTAAGTTATCTTGAATACAAATCGTTATCCAAGATAGTAGATCAGATCATTGAATATTCTTCAAAAGAAGGCCTTTTTTAAGGAAAAAAAAACAGAAGACGTTGATTATCACCTTCGACGTATACAAATCTTATTTGATTTGATTGATTAGCTTTTCAATAACAATAAAATAAATATGTTTTTCAAATAAAATATAAAACATGAAAACGCACACTTATTTACCTAAGCCCATTTGGACCTAATATACGAGACAGACAAGTAAACTAAAAATGTTTCAATCAAAATCTATAACCAAAGCTACCTGGAACGCTAGCAATATTACTTTACACAAAAACCTACAGATGCCAACAATTAACTACCTCAAAAGAAAAGATACAATGCAAAACATTTCACAATAAGTTACATGGACATGCCAACTCACTAATTCAAGGCGTGGTCATAATTAAAATGCCTGATAACACTCGTAAAAGGCTCAAAAGAAGCTGGATAAGGTATCTTCTTCATTGATTATAAATATTAAAATCAAAATAGGAAGGGATGCCACTGGGCACTACTCTTCCTCATACCTACCAATATATTATTCCATTCTACTTCTCAACAGCAAACTCGCTAGTTGTTGGTTTCTTTGATGGATGGGAATCGCAAAATAAAGTTTTATTTTATTTAAAATTTTATGCAATTTGCCCCTGCACTGCAAATTTGATGTATTAGCCATTAACTGCGAGTTTGCTTGATTAGTTTTTTCGTGTTATTAATGTATGAGTAGGTTGCTTGGCCAGATTCTTTTCTATTTGCGTCGATCAGGTAACAGGGAGCAGAAATTATAAAGTACTAATGGATTGATGTGAGTTAGAGTTGAAGAATAAAATGAATTGTATTTGTCGTGGATGTAATATACAATAAGGGAAAGTATTGTGATGTTGAAAATTTTGTAATCTTGAAAATTTTGTAATCTGAGTTTAACGGAAATACACTATTTGAGGTTCCCTCAGTCCAAATGATCAGGTGCCACAAAATGGCCTATGTGTCTGTGTGTGTGAACAGTCTAACTCAAAAACGAAATCGTATCGAAATCGTTATTCATGAAAAAAAAAAACTTGAAGGAGGTGACACCAACCCATCTTTTGGTTTGATGATTATAAGTTTATTATTACCTAATGCAATACAGATATAATGCAATACCTAATCACCAGATCCTAGTATACAACATTCAACATTGATATTTTCATATGTAAAACAGATAAAAAATGAGGGTTCATTTTTCCAGTGAACGGGTGTTTCTCGCTTTCTAGGAAGCAGACCAAACATGTAACAAACCTATGGGGGTTATTCAATATTCTGGAAAGGTACTAAGCGATTTCTGAATTTGATATACGAGGAAGGGTCATCATTGTTTAACCTTATCGGATTGAATTACTTCCAGTAGACTTAACTAGTTAACCACTTCTTTATTATTCGATTTTCCGTCGGAATCCTGGAACTGGGATTCGAGCCCACATCAATCTTTGGTTTATAATCTGGGTCGCTTTTGTAGGTGCCTTAGCCCGATCGACCACCTATTTGGTTTTTATTATATATATATGTGTGTGTTTGTAGTGTTGTGTGTGTGTGTGTATGTGTTGTTGTGTGTGTGTGTGTGTGTGTGTGTGTGTGTGTGTGTGTGTGTGTGTGTGTGTGTGTGTGTGTGTATGGATGTGTGTGTAGTAATTACTTCATAATTTTATTTAGTGATTCATAATTTATTATTATTAGTCGTAATTACTTTTTAAGGTTTACTGTCCAAAATGTTTTTTTTTATTATATTATACTATATGAATCGTTTATTTTCAAAGCAAGCCCCAATCATAATTGAGAATTTTTAAGGAAACCCGAAGAACAATATATCCTATTCCATCAAAACCAATGTTTAAAAAGAAAATAAATCACGATTTTTTTTTTTTTTAACAATTGATTATTTTCATATTAATTTGAAAACCATTGAAATTTAATGAGGGCCGGTTTTGGAACGAATTAAACATCAAAATACTGGAACAAATATTTAAAAAAGCAAATATGGTTTAGTTTGGAGAGAAAAATTATGTTATTAAAATTTTACTGTAAAAATTAACTTTTTGTTCATAATAAAGTTAAAATAAAATTTGTTTATTTTAAATTTTCATTCGATTGAAAAAAGTTTTGATGATTTTTTTTTCTTTATTAATACTTCAGAAATTCGATATCATTATATTTGGAAGTTATAAAAAGATTCTTTGAAATAAATTTATTTTCACACTATATTTTTTAATATTAAGGTCTCACTTAAAAAAAGTAAAACATTACACTATCGGGGTCGCAGTATGTTTTTACATAATAATCGATACTTTTCTCAATTTAAAAAAAAATCTATTAAGGTTTATGTAATATATAATGTGTATAGATGCAATAACGTAAGCAATATTGTAGAAACTATTATATGATTAACATAGCCAACACTAATGGCATGTGGCGTTTCTGGAAATAATAATAATCCAATAATGAATGACCACATTATTTTATCCATGGTAAATAAATACCTAGCAATTTCTTTGTTCAGCGATTAGTTTCATTCGTTTTAGCACTCCAGATTTAATGCTCATTAAATACCCTTGGTTTTAAAAAAATGATCAATGGTGATATTTTTTTTGGGATGAGTAACAATTGCTGAGATTGTTGTTGTGACCCATTACAAGCAAATTGATAACAGAAAATGCAATACCCATAACATTTTCTGTTATCTCTTTGCTTGTAATAGGTCACAACTACAATCCTATAGTGTCATTTTCTAATAGCATATTTTTTTTTACTTTTTTTAAATATTACAATCTGTCTCAGTTAAGGACACAATGGGAGAGGGATGGCCGAACGGCCTATCACGAATGCACAGCACTGCCCTGACCTTACAACTTGTTTTGTAAGATAATTTAATAAAAATAGTTACGAGTTCGAGTCAATAGGCTCGAGGAGACTTTTAACCCAGGCATTAATCCCCCCCCCCCTTGGTGAGAGCGGTCAGAGAAAACCATGTATAGCCTAAACGCCAAGGAAGGGGAGGACTAAAAAGTTGAGGACACAATGGCATATTAGATTTAAAAAATGGAGAAATAAAAAATATACACTATAGGAGAAATACCTTTGCTGCTATGTAGGCGCAGCATGTCAGCTTATTTAGTTCAGCTATGAGTGCCAATTGCTTCATATTCTTCCTTTCTGATAAATTCGTCTTCAGCAGCGTAAACTCCCATCGTCTACTTCACATCATCCGAACTGGCATAAATATCATTTTGGGTTACCTAGAAGAACATTTAGCATCGTTCTTTCCTTTTTCTTCTTAAGTTTTCTTTGTGTGAAAAGAATAATATATTTATTAATAGAATTTTCTAATTGTTTATGACATTCCCCCAGATTGTCAAATTCGTCAAATTTGGGCAAATAGACCAATAATCGTCCAACAAAATAAAGAAAGCGAATAATACATATCCCAGATTTGCAATACGATTGTTGGAAAGAGAGAGTTAGGGAAAAATTCCAAATTCCACACCTACGAAGCAGTTTATCTCGATACATTGTTACATGGTAGCGAAAGCTGGGACACCTTAGACAAGCATTTAAGCAGGATTATGCTTGCGGAAATGAAATTCTATTGAAAAATAGTAAAATTGGTATAACGAGAATTTTTCGCGGAAATTGGTGAAATGTATTAATACCAATTTCACTATGAGACCGACGCTATGTTCTTTACACACTCCATATGGGACCAATTTAGTCAAATGAAGAACGAAACCTTGAAAATTAAATAAATCTTTGAATATAGAATAGCCCAGGAGTTCCCAAACCAGAGTTCGCGATCACCACTGTGGCCGCGTGACGTCACTCGTACCTGTGAGCAAACCTTTGTCGGTGATCACCTTGGCAATAGATGAACGAGTTTTCAATTGGAACGTTTCACAATTTGTTTCTTAAATTTATGTATATAGAAAAATTTAACAGTTATAAAATTTAGAATTATAAACGGATTGTTTGAAAATAATAATTCATTTATGGAAATAATATTATAACTATTGTTTTGATTAATCCCTTTCTTTGGTAGTAAAAAAATTAATAGCATTGTTACTAACACTGCATTTACATTATTTCATAACCAGTTGTAGCCCACATCGCTTCTAATTAATTTTCAATTATATGTTCAAAATCTATTATAAGAGAACTAGTTATATAAAATCAATAACTTTCGTTGCGCATGGTGTTTATTCCATTTCTGTTGAAACATGTATCATTTTTTTTATTTTTTTATTTATTCATGATATTTACAACTGTATTAAAAAATTAAATACATTAAGTAAATATATCATTAATGTTAAAGTAATAAAATAGTCTGTTATCTTTACGTATATATTTTTTTTGTTGATACCTTTTACATTTCATTTTTAAATATTACGAACAGTAACTCACATTGAATAAAACACGGATCCCGTCACCTAACACATAACCTATAAATGTGCCTCCAGATGAAAAAAAAAAAAGGATGGGTACCTCTGGAGTAGCATGATGAAAAATAAATTCATAGGAAAATCTAAGAGACTAAACAACGCGTACTTACAGATCCAGTAAATTTAATTAAAGTAAATAACATCGATATTGCAGAAATGAGCTTATAAATTGATATGACATCGTATTTTTTTTATTATTATTACTTTCACAATTAGGAATGAAGCGTTAAATATTGTAAACCTTATTTTACCATAATCAGAACAAAAAGGAACAGATAGCTCAAAAAAAGGAGTGCCATGTTTTGCTGAAATTAAAATCAAAATGTTTTTACAACGAATTCTACCTGAAATAGGACCTTATGTTATTGAAAAATTATTACTACCTTTCCAAATATCGGACTTGATTCTCTAGAAGTGCACCGCACAAAAAACATTTAATTGTTTTATATATCCGAGAAGAGATTACTAGAAACCCTTAAAACTTATCCCCTTCCCCAATCCAATTAATCTAAAATAAAACACGCTCCATTATACAAGCTGGTTATTATCCACTTATCAAAATATTGTGATGCAATCAATGGATCTTCTTTTTACACGTATTTTCATCCTGGAGAAATTTTTCTAGAGACATTTATCGTTTTTTGTGAATATGGACCTATCTCGATAAACCCTACCTGATTAAGATACCTTCTTAAGAGTTAAGAGTATCCAACTTCTGATAAACTATCCACTCACCTATGTGTGCACTTTACGGCCATATTAATCCGAGTTCCTATCTTGGATCATCTTGTTAACGTTATGGATCTCCTTGCTCTAAGTGTCAGTCTCGTAAAGTCAACAGCCATAAAAGATTTGAGATAAGAAGTGCTGAAGGCGATACCACCAACAGGTGCCGCAGCAACAGTTGATAAGAGCAACAAGAGCAACAGCTGAGTCCACCGACCAACCACTTGTCATAACTAGTCTTTTCTAGGGTCAGCCTGCCAACTGTTTATCTTTTAATATCGTCAAATCCTCCGAGCCTCCGAGAGAGCTCTTGGTATAAGTAGTATTTCCCATCTGTGATACACATCCATATTTGTATGCTTAACTGGATATTGGATATGGTGATCTCACCGTCGTTCGAATCTAATTTCCTTACACACCATTAACCTCAAGTATCTGTTGTCTCAATCTATCATACATTTTTTTCTCTTGATGACAATAAAATTAAAAAATCTTACATCTGCATAATTATTATTGCAAATGTTGCAAAGCAATTGTTGTTTTTTTTCTTTGATTTTCTTGATGATTGTCAATTTTCTATATATTTATATTAGGATTCAGGAGATCTCTGGACCAGTGTCTTTTTTACCGGTTAAATGAAAGGATGAAACATATTGAACAATGGATTATGAGGGATAAAACTGGAAGAATAATATGTGGTGTTTCTGTCATTATATCAGATATTACAGTTGACATGGCACAGTCGTTGTGTAAAGTGTGATTTCAATTAAACCTAGGCGTATTTACAATTTTTCGAATAATTTTGAATTGCGCAATTTGTATTCTATTTATGTGGACGTGCTTTACGGAATCCCAAAGCTCTGTTCTGTACGTCCTAATAGTTCTTAGTGTGTACATAGGTTTTGTAACCACATAGATGTGATAATTGTTTTTACCGTCCGGTCAGTTTATAGTTTATTAAAACTCGGAGATCATCAAGAGAGTTTCTTTTATTTTTTAGTTTTATGTGTACCATTTTTTTTCCTACGTTGCAGATTGTTTTTTTCTGATTGATTAAAAATAACAGAATAGTGGAGAAAAAATAAATATAGTAAAAACACAGGATAAAATGAGGAACACCTAAAGGAAATATAGATGCATAAATTTATAAACTTACAGAATTGAAATCATATACAATTGGTGAGTTAACATCATATAAAATGAGAGGTGTTTTCAAAATGAGTGAGGGTATAACATAAATAGTAAGTTGTAAAATAATTTCTACATAAAATGAAAAAACTTGAAATTTTATTTTTCACTATTTGGGTTTTTTATGTCCGAATCGCTTCAATCAAGGGGGGCAAACTTTGTCTATTTAATTAGGTACTAAAAACTCTTAAATGCCCATTTCCTTTTACTGGTAACGTAACATAATTTGATCACAAAATCGATAAAAAAGATTACAAAAATATTAGGTCATATGTCCTATATAACGTCGTTATTTTGAAAATTTGGGGGTGTAAGTTAGGCCAAACTGCTCAATTTTTTTATATATTTTTTAAGCCCACTTTTTTATCGATTTTGTGATCAAATTATCTTACGATTTAAGTAAAAAAACAAATGGGTATTTACGAGTTTTTAGTATCTAATTAAATAGACGTTTGCTAATCTAATTAAGTTTGCTCCCCTCCAGATTGAAAACGCCTCAATTTCGAGATTTTTCGTAAATAAAATAGTTGTAGGTTACGATGAGTTGAAGCTATCTACGGAGTTTCAGGCGGATGTTAACAATTCGATACAAATGGATATGTACCACGGACTAATAGTTTTCAGCTGATAAATAATTGAATTTTAATTGACGATTTTAAGAGACACCCTATTTACTAAAAAATTTAATATTACAAGATACTTACTGTCTATTAATACTTTCAGCATGTTACTAACATTGTTTCTATTACAGATTATTTTGTTAGGAGATAGTGGGGTATCTCAGGAGATAGATAAGGCACTGATCCAAACGTACATCGATCCTGGGGTCGGAAAACTCCCTGTATAAAAAGGATAAATAATCAATCAAGAGGGAAAACCTGGCGGTTGAGCGTTATCCAGGCCCAATCACATGCCTGTATACCCGTTGGTCTTGAAACAGTAATTCCTTCCAAATTACCCAAGGACCTTCATGGGTTGGAAGAGGTACAGTTTTTATTTGTTTTATTTTGATAGGTTTTAACTTCGAAGCAGTCAAACAGTTAAGTCCAATTATCTTATTGAACATTTATTCGTAATCGAAACACAGGTAATATCACATCTTCCTTTGAAAGGAATCCGACTGTATATGCCTCAGTATACTCCTCCCTATTCAGTTCTATATCCGCAGTGTAATTTGGAATTTGGCATATATGTTTAGAACTGTACACAGGGAAAAAGCTACTACCCACGAACTGCCATCTCGGTCGAGATAATCCAACCATAGCAAACAGGTAAATACTAATACACCAAGCAAATGATATTTCCCTGCTTGAGCCAATATTGAAGATTGGTGTAGCCATTTATCCGAATCGTTTATTAACCGCTTTTCATGTTTGGGAGCACTAATGACAGACTTGATGTTGGCAAAGTAAATAATCAGAGTGGAAATTAAATTTAGGGCTCTTGATAAAGTAATCTACTCATGTTGTTTCGAATGGAAACCTATTCACTCTTTTATTAAAGGTTCATTACATAATGTATTTATTTTGTTCTAATATATTTTCAAGTATTTTCATTTGTAAATATTCTGCCTTGAACCTGAAATTTATTTGTAGACCGGATAATCGTGGACTTGAAAACAGTTGATGATTGAAAAAATTTAAAAAGTTTCTTATTTATAAAATTAATTCATGGTGAAGAGAACTATGTCAAAAAATAAGATTATTTTAATTGAAAATTTTGTCATCCACACCAATTATTATCGATTGTTAGCGATAAAAGCTAAGTTTTTATAATGACTACGAGTATCCCAATAAAAAAAAAAAAAACTCATATTTTTAGAATTGGACACCTTCACCACCTTAAATTAAATTGTTTAAAGATCTTCAACCAACTAAGCCATTTCTGATTTGCATTTCATCTATTTTACATCTGAAGCGTTTAATATTGAAAGAGGCTAGTGAAATTTCTAAAAAATATAAATAAATTATGAAATAATTTATATTCAAAAATAAAATGTGTATCCTTATTTAATAATAAAATTATTAATATTAAAATAAAAATACATCCTCCCAAGTGAAAAATCGTATAACAAATGTAGAAAAAATGATCGATTATTACTTTTAATCATGAATATCTGATATGAGACTTGCAGCCTACTTTCTGGTACATTGAACAACTACAACTAAACCTTGATACAGTATAGACACCAGAACAAAACATAATATACCTTTTGTAATAACCTGAAAAAAACGCTACAGTATATAAGTGGCATTCATTCAATGACTTTATATAAGTTATTGTATTATTACATTGTTTGTACTGTGTATTTTCATTTATTTATTTTCTTTTTTTCTGGGAAGCTGTATAATATTCTTAGTTATTTGGCAATAATTACTTCTAAATAGCAACAATTGAATATATTTCTTGTATTATCAAAGTTACATGTTAACAAGTTTACGTTTCGGGATATTTACTCCCATCTTCAGAACCACAATCCCAATGATCTTGTGGATACAAGGCTAAAAATGAGTTATAATATTTTTGAATTTTGAGTTATAATATAGTGCATGTTGCAATACATGTCAGCATTTTGTTGTTACAGTAAATTTGTAATTACCTTAAAAATAATGTGCTCCATCGTCAGTTTCTAGTTCATGTTATAAAAATCTAAAAAAAAAAAAAATAAAAACGTAAACTTGTTAACATGTAACTTTGATAATAAAAGCAATATATTCAATTGTTGCTAATTGGAAGTATTTTTTTTTTTTTGGTGTAACTATTTCTATTGTTATTCTATTTATATATGTACACAAATTTATTTAAAAATTAATATCAATCGGGTAGCATTACTGAAAAATCTTGGTGGTAACTTATCTATAAATTAAATCCATAAACAATAAGCTTAGTGTTGTCTGCTAAGGTAGAAGCTGTGTAAAAATAATCAAATAAACGAGTGCACATTATTTGGTAATTCAATACTAAGTTTGAATATTCCCTATATAAATCTTTTTATTTTTTGTATTATCTATAAGAATTAATTGGATTTTTTAAAAATAGTTTTAAAGCATTACTCCAGTATAAAAATAGTAACATGAACCAGAAGTGGATCTTGGATTAATTTGTGGGTTGAATTTGTGTGTTTTTTTTGTGTGTGTTTTTTTTTCATAACTGTTATTATTATGTTTAGATGGTCAGAGGCCATGAGCAACGTTTATTTAAATTTATTATTATTGCATTTTATGTGTTGAATGAAAATTCTTCCTGTATATAATTTTAATAATAAACATGAGGTGATAAAAAGAGTGAGTGGTAACGAAAGAACTAAATCGCTACTCCCGGCCTCGCACACGGTTGAGGTGGCAGGCATAACTTTACTAATAGGTTGTTAGGACTACTCTGATTAGTTCGTTACTGACTGTTTGAGCGCGGATCCAATATTCCATCGCATTAAACAGTTCGATTCTACAGCCCCTCATCTAATCAGACTGTTACAGCTTGGGCCTAATCGATTGTTACTACTTTAGCATAATCGATACGAGTCAATACATTCATTCCAAGATGAAGCGTGGATTTTTTTTCAATAGACATAATAATAAATATTTAGGGCGAATTAGGCTTCTTTTTTCAACCTTCTGACTATTTACTTTTCTAAGGCAGGCAGGGGCTCCTGAACCGGCATTTATGTGTATTTATCCACACATATATTACTATATTATGGTAAATGTACCAGTAATAAACAGTTTTCGAATCATTGAAAGGTTGAGGTCGTGTAGGGTGGGGAGTGTAGTGTTGCCCGTTCTTATTATTAAAAAAATGCAGATATATGGACGTTTTGAATTTTTTGATCCGTTCTTCCTTTGGAAATATGAACTTCATTATTTGATTTGTTGATATAGAAAATCTATCAATCTACCCGTAGAGTCCTGATTCTGGTATGAAAATTTTTCTAATACCAATTATATTTTGTACTTAAACCTAAATATTTCAACTCTGTGAAAAAAAAAAGAAGAAAAGTATTCATATCAAAGTTTCCAGGCTTCAGAAAGATAGGCGAATTCCGAAAAAAAAAATTCTATATACTAAAATTTATGTAGATTAAGATAAGTTATGCAAAGTACGGAATGGAATAATAAAGGAATGAGTGATATATTCTGAAATGGTAATTTCAGAGATAGGAATTCACTAAAGTCCCGACGGACTCAACAAAATTTGAATAAAATAAATTTGAGTTATTCCCAGTGATAAGGGTTGAACTAACTGTTGTGGTCGCGGGGGTTGTATTTCAGGATTAGGCGAGGGCTACGATGACACCGGTTTACCATCCCCCAATTTATGTGGTGTGCCCTCCCCGCCCAGGAACGGACTCGAAGGAAAATTATTCCACTACGTGTACCGATTAAAATTTGATATTTTTTTTTTCGGAAAAAAAGGCTGAGAGAAATGTATAGCGGGCCCTATCTCCTTTTTTTCATTTGCAGGCATGATCAGCTATCAACGGCCCATTTACAAAGCAAATATTTTCACTTTTTCTCTGCTGTGAAATACCATCAAATGGTATAATAGTCGACCCACGATTTTATTGTTATAATTTATTGATTCGCAAAAGAGAACATATATTCTTTATATATTTGAATCTTTATAATTGTAATTCTGATAGCCAAAAACTTACAAAAAATAAATGTTACTATAAGAGTGCCTTTAATTCGAAACAATAAGACAATAATTAAAAATATCAAAAACGATATAAGAAATGTTACAAGACGTTGAAGAGAAAGTGGATTTTATTCATTGTGGTATTGGACAAGTCGTCTAAGGTATTTTTCAATATCCTTTTCCAACGCTTATCACCTTATGTTGAAGAGAAAATAGACCAATATCAAGCAGGCTTTATGAAACGCAAAGACGAACCAAATCTGCTTGGTGAGAATGTTGGAACCATTTCTCTGAGTTTGCAGAACTCCTTTCTAAATCTACGAAGTTGGATTGCTGGTGAACGAGGCTGAAACAAAGTATACGCGGATAATATCTAGAAGGGAGAGTAAAAATCTGTGACTTCATCTTCGAATGTGTCGAGAACTTTATTTATCTTGAAACAACTCGACTTAATATTCAACCAGAGTTCGAGCAGCGGACTATGACAGTTAGTAGATGCTATTATGGGCTCCACAGGTTTCTGAAAATGGTTATAGTATGTTACAAGTGAAAAGTTTCCAAAATACTTTTAGAAGTAAAAATATTGGAACTTAGAAGAGTTGGAAGACCTCGCCGGCGCTGATTGGATTGTTCTAAGAATCTGTTAAGACAAATTGGAACAGTACAAAACAGAGAAGACTGACGGCTACGATTGACGGAGGCCTTGGCTCTTCATCAGTTGTAGAGACATTGAAGAAGAAGAAGAAGGTATTGGACAAGCTTATGAAAACGTTTTGGAGAAAAAACAAACCTGGCGTGAAATAAAAAAATAACGTCAGATGTTTAGTCTTCACTGATGATTTAGTTCTCATGGAAGAAATTGATCGAGAAGAAACAGAATATTACAGAAAATGAAAAAAAAGATTTTTCATTAATTTTTACAGTTGTTTATTTTCTACAGAAATTCAAGCATCAAATTACTTTTTTAACCGACCAATGTAAAGAAAATCAGTCATTTTATTCATCATTTTTATATCACCTAAATCACAAAGTTAGTTTTAAAGTTAAGTTTAAAATAAATGACGTTTTATTGCCTCCGTTCATTATTTCTCACCATCAATTTTTTTAAACAACATAGATCTAGTTTTTTTGTAGCTCCTAACATGTACACCAATATTTTTAAACCAAAGCCACAAATCTCGTAATAAATTAGATCCATAATTTGAAACTCAATTTTCGTTGATGAAAAACGGGGTAAAAGCTCTCATCCAGTGAACTTAAATAACCCAGATTGCTTCAAAGGACTCCGCAATCCCGACATTCCGCCGTACTGCGAACGACAATAATAAACGCCCGCGGCAATGATACTTTTTTTTTCCTCCAGGTATAATAGCCTGGAGAAGGCTGGATTCCAGCATAATAAACATTCCTTTTAATATGAGAGGCTATTGTGCCGGCCATTGTTCGAGAAGAGGAGATCCGCAAGTTGGCCCCGCCTTCGGTATTCGCAACTTTACATGGCCGGCCGAAACCTGTCCACAACTCGATAAATAATTCCTCGCCCTATTATACTCCCTATCTCCCCTGATTTAGTGCTTTTTCCTTCAAAACTTAATCTCCTCCGGTCAAAACACCCTTTGTAACTTTGATTAAATTTTCAGAGCGACCGGGGGGAAAAAACACATAAAAATTAATGGGGTATCTCGGTTGGTCAAAATATTCTTTTTTTTTCTACCTAATAACTTTAAAACGCTAAAGTGACTGCTGATAAAGTTTAATATATTTTTTTTTAATTTTATGAATATATAACTTTGTCTTTTCTTTAATGCTTCCTATGAAGGAACACTTCCGACCGAAAAATGGTAGTTACAGGACACCACTTTTGATATATTATTTATATATTTATAAGAGAAGTACAAACAAAATTTAGGACTGCTCACCACACAACAATGTAAGTTGCTACATGACATAGTATACTGGATCAGCCTAATTGATCATTTAAAAAAAAACACAGAAAGAATACAATTTTACTGGACTATCATTTTTATAGTAAACTAACTATGTACCCATCGTTGAAGGGTGTATAGTTAAAATTTGAGAATCTTTTTCTAAGTTGGATATTGTACTATGGGGGAGAGGTTAATTTCATAACATTGGGTGAGGAGGGAGATGTAATTTTAATTTTTAGAAGTATTTCTTCCAATTTCCGGCTAATCCGTTTGATTAATCCTAAAAAAGGATACCAGAACATTTGTTAGGCTCGGGAAGTTCAATAAAATGACACCTTGAACGGGAAGAACGGATAAAGTTGAAAAATTAGTGTGTTTTAAGAGACAACGCATTACAGATGTTTGGTATTTCGGATTTTCACCGTTGAGTTGTGATAATTTTTTCCATCAGTTGAATAGTACAACCGTTAAATATGGCTCGCGGTAGAGTAGGTTGGGATGAGAATCGAAGTAACTGCCTAACCGGGATCTTTAGACAAATTACTCAAGAATTCATATTTCTAGTACTTTTTAATATTTTGTTTTCATTTGAAGCCTATGTTTTAAGTCAAGTAAACCTTAATATAATGTCAACATTTCAAAAGTCTACAATAAGCCATTGCTGAGCTTACCCCCTTACAAACTTTCGTTGCAATGCGGATATACAGACAGACAACAAATTTATTAAAAGTGGATTTGGTGTCTGCAACAAATGAAACGGAAAGATGTCATAAAACGGATTGATTCTATTCAATGTACAGACAAAATCTTTATTTTATTTATATAGATCCTATTTTTATGCTCAATTTCTTCTTTCTCCTTTGTGGTGAAGAACTGAACTGATGTGGTGAAGTGAATCCACTGTTTTGATCTCTATGGACTTCTCCAAGGCAGTCGATCCCGTTTGTCACAGACGGCTTTGTCAGCGGCTTATCGATCCCAAGGGTCCCGAACAATTATGTTCACTATTAAAATAATTTCTAAGCCAGTCTTGTTTAACGGCAGTAATAAAAAATATAAAATCAAACAATATTGATCTGCCTTTTTGTGTTAGTTAAGAAGCAGTTTTATCATCAATTTTCTTCTTCGTTTTCTCCATTCAAATGGCTAATTGGAAAATTACAGGATAAAGTCTGCGATATTCTTGAGATCCACCAGGTCACCATACAGCTTGGTCACCATAACAGTTGGTTCAGACCATCTCCCATGAGCCCAATTTTATTTAAACTATAACCTGCAGAAATAGAATAAGTAGCTGACCGAAAAAAATCAGAGAAGCGGGTTTCTTATACTATGGCCGATTAATATTTTTTGTTAACCTTAGTTGTTTTTCGGTTTATTTTTTTTTCATAGTATTTTTATCTTATTTATCTTTTTAATATGTAAATGAAACATTTCGACACCCAAAAACCTGTAAGTACAATTTTATTAGTAAATGCGAATTTTAGTTTTTCATGTCTAACATAGTTTCACCAATATTCAAAAATATAAACCAGAAACATCATTTAAAGTATTTTGTTTGTCTTAAGCATGCATACAAAATCAATCTGAAAATAAATTTTTCCATTGGAAACAAACGTTTCCATTGTAATCTCTGGTCTAGATTTAAACATTTGTTGAGCTATTGTAATTTTGTTTACATCATGGGATAGGTAATAAGATTTTTGATAATAAAACAAGTTTTAATTTTTATCCTGATAGTAGCAAAGCTAACAAAGTTGAGGAGTATGCTTAGAGAAGCATACCGTTGCAGGGGTCTGTAAAAGACCTCATCTGCCTAATTTACATTATATGATTGGGAGCCGGTTGATAATCTCGCCAATCTGCATGATAATCACCTCACGTTTGTGATAATTGCAATAACCAATGAATGTTTTAACAATCCCCTTCCTGAATAAAGGATTCCCCATACAACCTTACCGTAGTTATCGAACCGGTTTTAGCTGAGCCTAGATCATAGTTGCGATATCAGCTCAAACCGCCGTCAGATTTCGTTCGGCATTAACGCTCGAGTAAACTCGGCTAGAGTCGACTAATTGAAATATTTTTACATATGGATTAAAATATCTCAGAAACTATAAAACCGACCTCTATATATTGTAAGCGAGGAAATTGTTCAGCATTTCATCCTGTAGTAGGTTATAATTCACTGTATCTTAACTCGACGCCGTGGAAGTGGAAAAAGAAAAAATAGTGTTCAAAACCAAATGATAAGGTTCGTTGATCGTATGGATTAAAATATTTCTAATACTAAAAATATGATCTGTACACTGTAAGCGAGGAAAATGTTCACTATTTCATTTTCTTTGTAATAAGATTTTATTTATATTTCACACACTTACAGATGTTTTCACTTATATCGTGTGGTCTAAAGCGCACACCTTAGTTGCTTTTTTTAAATTATAATTATGCTTTAATTTCTATTTTTGTCCTATAACCTTTATGCCATTTCATATTTCTTAGCAATAGAAAACGTTTTACAAACCAGTAGAACCTACCTATTATTTAAACCATACCAACGATGGGAAGCCGTATTCGGAAAACCCTTTTCATGAAACCTTAAAAGTTTCCTGGAAATTTGCATAGATGGTAAACAGCAGATAAGATAATAATGTTATAAGATACAATTTTATATTCTCAAGTAAACAAATATCTAAGATTTGACCTCAACCTACAATTCTTTGGTTATTTATTCTCTTTGGATCGTTATAAATTGGTTCATTGGTATGTGTATTTTATTTCCATTTAAAATATTTGTGCTGACTTCGATATTTTTCAACAGCTTCTTAACCTTAATTAAATTGTTACTTATAACCTGTGAAGTTGTGAACCATCGGTATATCTTTTATTACTGGTATCCAGACCCTGGACGTTTAAATATACCTTGGAAAAACGAGAGAGTTTTACACCCAGGAATAAAATTACCCTAAAACTGAAAAAACTTTTTTGATGACTTAAGCCAACATATGTAATGATAGACTTGGTAATAGTTTTTCTATGAAATTAGAAGCCAGTTCTCGATGAAATCGAACGTTACTTAAGGAGGAAATAGGAAAATAGTAATAGTAATTTTTCGAAAAATCTCGACAATTGGCAAACCCTCTTTTTAACAAGTTGTTACCAGCCAAAATTGCAAAACGTTGGCAACAAATCACATGAAGATGTTTTATTAATTTAGTTGTAAGCTCTATAGGATAAGGTCAACTCAAGCCTGAGGTGAGCCCCATCACCTTTATATTACAGATGAAGAACGAAATACTAAGAAACGAGTATCTAAAATCTAAAAATAAACCTTACAATGCTTTTAAGCAGTAAAAGGAGTATTTTTAAGACAATCCGAGGATTAAAGACAAGAATAAGTAGACAGGGGATATGAAAAAGAAAAAATTCGGATTTCGGAGTAGTGTTACCTTCCAAGATTTAAAGTCACCCTTTATGAGGTATTAATAATTGAAATAGTTCGGTAGTTAATCCAGATTAATTAGTTAAAGTTTCAGAATCTCGTGAACCTGATTCAAATGTCAACATTAATAACAGGGAACCAGTGACGGGCCTGAGAGAGAAGCATTGGGATCTCCTGGAGTCCTGTTTATCTTGCACATGTTGAAGACAAAAGTATGTTTTAAGTTTATGGACATGAATGCAGTGCAAGTGCTTATTTTTTTTTTTATCTATTATTACTTATTTATTATTATTAATATTTTGTATTTTTTTTTGTGCAATTCATTTGAAATATTTGTATTAGCTATATTTTTTTTTTATTTTCTATGTTTGTTTTGTATGAACGAACACTTCAAAAAACCAATAAAATAAAAGTAAAATGAAAATATTTCGTTTAATCAGTATACATCGTTGGTTTATTGCAAAAAGTCTCTGAGTACGCTTTTGGTGGATTTTTACCAGAAGGCACGTAGTTGTTAATTTTGATCATATTTATTGATATAATAAATAATTAAGTGCATATAAATAATACAAATCCTTTTATACTTAAAAAATAATTTAATTAAGTGCAAGATGTCCTGACTTCACAAAGAAAAAAGTCACTATCCGGTAGTTAATGACTTCTTTCACTAAATTTATTGATCAGGTGGTTAATAAAACTAAATAACTGAGGTGAAGCTAACTCACATTCTTTGTACTTGCAAGATTATAAAAATAAGTTAGTGTTTTATTTAACTATGGTAGTGTGCAAAAAGTCACTGCATGCGTTGTGGTTTCATTTTTTTTTTTCATTTCTCTGTATATTTTAAATATTTTAATTAATTGTCAAAAATATAGTACATGTATAGAATTGCAAATGACAAAAAAGAAATAATCAAATTGCTATGTTAGCATTTTTTAATGAATCAGAAACTTCAAATTCGATTATCTGAAATTGATTAAAATGTTACTTAATGACTTTTTGTAATAAACTGACGATATATATATTCAAGCGTTGTGTATGCGAGATATTTGTAAGCAAACTCTAGAGTTGTCTTGTATAGAGTTGGAAATAAAATATATTTTGAATTCGGCATCAACAATGATTGAAAAAATCAACAATACAGTAGTTTTTTTACCATCGACTCCACATTGAAACTAAATTCATACGAAAAATTCGAATATTTAATCATTTATCATTGAATATCCAACCATGCAACGTTGATATAGACCTTGATGGCGCGACCCAAGCAACGCCGTGCGACTTAATAGGGGATCCATCATAGGCTTGTTGTAATCTATTAACATGACAATGTGACGTGAAGGGAGCTCCAACATGACGGAATATGTTGGAGGGGTCTAATGGTGTAGGATGGAGACTCGCTATAAAGAACGCACACTGAATACTGATGTACTTGCATCTCGCTCACTCCTCACGCAACAGAGCCTGTTTTAGGCCGATCATGCCCCCGCCGTAAAATAGTCTAATATACACTTAAATCGGCTCCCATCTAGCCATTTCTAGCCCAAACCGCATAAATTGCCCTTTCATAAAAACTTTATTCAAAATACAAGCTTTATCCGGAAGTGTTGTTATGTTGATGTGGTACCGGTCTTCTTAGAAATAGTTCATTGTGGTTTACTGTCAATAGGCTTTTTGGATAAATATAAAAATACGTTACCTGTTCTTCTAAAAAAAATAGTGAAGCAAGAAACATCACAAAATAATTGATTTTATAAATTAAATATCGCTTTTATATAGTTCTGTTTTGATGAACTTAACTGTACTGTATCAGCAATTACATAAATATTTCTATATCAGCATTCATCTGGAATATTTAAATAACACTAGCTTTACCCGGCCACGCGCTGCTGTGGCTTAGCCTGGCAAAATGAAAAAGAAAGACAATAGAAAGCACATATGAGTGGATTAGTATCAAAGGAGATCTGTCATTTTTAAAAAGTTGGGTAACAAATTTGTCTGCAAAATGGCTTCAATTGAAACTAATTCTAATTGCTTTTTTTTTAATGATTGAAATTGAACATTCATAATCATCTGAGTTAATACGCCATCATTCATAGTCATCAGAAACAGTCTGAGTTGAACTTATAAAACTAAATTAAAAAATTAATTTAAAAAACGTATAATAGTATTGACCTACATAAGGAGAATCATATAAATTCTTCAAATGATAATTTCAATTACTGTAGTAATTATAAAATTTTCGATTAATCAATAAAAAAAAATAAAAAAATGCTTGCCGACGTTCGGTAGTGAGGAAGCAAAAGGAAACGACCTTTTCTGAAGAAAAAGCAGTAAATGTTTAAAACTCAATAACTCTGCAACGAACCGTCCGATTTCGATGATTTTTTTTTTATTTCGTCAGCAATTCAGAAATCTTTCAAATAAATTTGGGTATTATCGGTCGAAAATTGTGTACTTTTTTAGTTATCGTCAAATAAAATATTGAATTCATCGTAACATTTTTTAGCTTGCTTTCGGGAAAGTATGTTGTACACATAAATTAAAAGGGTTTCAAGGGAAAGACTTTAGCCAAGTTCCGTTAAGATCGGTAAAGCCGTTTTGGCACTACAGTTTATAGCGACACGTTTTTTGCGGCTTTGAACAGAAAAACATTTACATTTTTATTTTTTTTACATATATAAAATTGTCGTAAGACAGAAGTACTATGCTAGAACCCTTCCCAGGAGTGTACAGAACAACTTCCCAAAGTTTCATAGCGATCGGTTGAATGGTTTAGTAATGCACTAAAGACAAACAGACAGACATACATTCATTTATATATATATAGATTAATATTATTCTGTATATTTGTAAAAGTGAATTGTACGCTTTTATTTTTAAATTGTGTTAAATTGTAAGAACATTTGTTTTACTTCACATCAGTGTTGCCTTTCTTAAGAGGATCCTCGTATGTATACGAGCCTACGACGCATTGTACGAGGTACGAGGATCGACCAGACTCTTACATAATTTTTGCTGATGTATGCAAAGTTATATTTTTATGAATGAGGTTTAGATTTGTTTTACAATTATTATATACATATATTAATTTTCGAGAAAAAAAAATTATTTTAAATTTTTACTGTAATTTAAAAAAAAATCGATTTTTATCAAGTATGAAATAAAATTTAAGAATGTATATCCATTAGTTCCTTCATAAAACTACGATTGCTAAGAACGGCATAATTAATTTAAATAGTTCTAAGTAAGAAAGATAAAAATAAAGATTTAATAATAAAAAATTAATATTAATTAATTTAAATGATATGTAACCTCGTTTCGAACTTCGATGAAATCATAATAATGTGTTTTCCTTTATTTTTTATAATGATAGAAACAGCCTATTCTTTAAAAAGTTTATTTTGCTATTTTAATTTTTTATAGAATGTTTTCCAATAGTTTCTAAAAATATATGCACTTTTTTATACATTTGATTTCGTGCTTTAAATTAAATAAAATTGAAAAAAATGTAAAAAGGCTTTAAACGATATAAATAGAGGTAATAAGCAAAGCTCTGATCTAATTTTACTTTAAAAACCAATAACGTAGAGGCTACAATAGTACGAATTTTCAAGGAGCAAACGTATGAGGTTTGAGGTACAAGGATTCGTAACAGAGCGCGTTGCAACACTGCTTCACATATGTTTTAATTATTCATTTGGTATTAAGTTACATGTGAGTGAGGTTATAACTTTAGGTAAATTTACATTATAATTATAAGAATGTTATAGTTTAATTATTTGAATTTCCAACTCGCACAAAATAACTTTCAAAACCAATTTATAATGTGGTGAACGATTGCTTGTTATACAATATTTTTTTTGTTTGCGTTACAATAACTTTACACTATTTTATTCTTGAAAAAAGTCGGATGTAGCTACTTTGTGGAAGTGAGAAATTTAAATAGTTAAACTATAACTCTCTTCTAATCTATATATATATATAAATGAATGTGTCTGTCTGTCCGTCTGTTTGTCCATGGTCCATTACTAAACCATTCAACCGATCGCCATGAAACTTTTGGAAGTTGTTCCGTACACTCCTGGGAAGGTTTCTGGCATAGTATTTCTGTCTTACGATAATTTTATTTATGTAAAAAAAAAATAAAAATGTAAATGTTTTTTCTGTTCAAAGCCGCAAAAAACGTGTCGCTATAAACTGTAGCGCCAAAACGGCTTTACCGATTTTAACGGAACTTGGCTAAAGTCTTCCCCTCGAAACCCTTTTAATTTATGTGTATAACATACTTTCCCGAAAACAAGCTGAAAAATTTTACGATGAATTCAATATTTTATTTGACGATAACTAAAAAAGTACACAATTGTTGACTGATAATACCCACATTTATTTGAAAGATTCCTGATTTGCCGTAAAAATAAAAAAGATGTCATCGAAATAGTTAAGCATTATCTCCGAAATAAAACTATTTCCAGCGGCCGTAGGAGTAAAGTGGATTAAATTATTTTGTTAAGGAAAAACAAAGTTCACATTTGTATTTCGCACCTTGATAAACCCTCAATTACCAATTTTCACTGGAATCGAAAAATAATTATTAATTTAATTTAAATTTTTCTCAAATTTTCATCAAGGGTTGGACCTTCAATTTTATTTCGGAAACTACAAATAGTGTGATAACTTAATAATGGCTCCACCTATAAACACGAAAAAAATCAGGGGTTTGGGGCCACGTAAAATGCACAAATTGCAACAAACCTTACCCCCGCAAGCATATTAGAAGTGGAGATAAAAAATTAAAACGCATTAGGATATTTTCTCACAGCAGCGCGTGGCCGGGTAAAGCTAGTTACAATATAAACGTATGTGAAGTTATAACGTCACTCACCTGTAACCTAATGCCATATAATTAATTTACATGTGTAAAGCGAAACGAATGCTCCTACAATCTTACACAATATAAAAATAAAAATGTAAAATTCACTTTTACATATTATTTATATATTCCAAGTTTTATAGTAAAACTTATATTCCAAAAGAGTTCCTTCGAAACTTTTAAAATGGAACTTAATAAAAAATTCTTTTAAGTTTTTTTCATGACTGGTACCCAAGACCTTCGATTTTCTCAGTATTTTTTATATCATTTGTATCTTTTGTAAGTTTTCTTTTTCTTTCTTATCATAACGTTGTCATCTTATTTTTGCTTAGCCATGATGAAGGCCTAAAACGTAGGCACATAGAAAATAAATAATTTTTTTGTGTACTTCACTGACTGCAACCACACACCCTAACAATCCATAAAAAAATAATTCAATTCAATCATTGATAATTAGTCGTATAATAATTATTCGTTAGCGCTACTACATTTAAAGAGTCTTCTACTTATGGCCATAATCCATCTCTTTATGCTTTATTTATTTATACATTATTCCATTTATATTCATATAATTAAATAAGTGTCCATAATAGAAAATATGTTGAGAAATAACATCATTTGTTGAGGTACCGTAGTGACATCAGCATTTGATACCCATAAAATGTTCGAAATTCCATTAAAGTTACCAACCAATGTAATCCTCAGGCTCAATCAGTATTCAGATCCTCTCAGCAGTCCAATTCTCTTCGATGATTAAAGTGGCAGTGGTTATTAAATATTTCCTGAAATATATATTTTCAATAGTATATAAATTATAATTTTTATAAGTTCTCAGCCTTCTGTGGATTTCAATCCTTGTTACATTCTTGCGGCTGGAAGCTGGTTTATTATCGTTTGGATTACATTCTCTTCCCGATCCCCAAAGGTAACGGAGAGATTAGTTCTAGTGTTTCCAGGCTGTGTGAAATATTCAAAAACGTGTCGGATAACAACAGTTTAGATATAAATGACAGTAAGTGGTGGATATAAGTTTTTGTATTTGTATATACATATTAATCATTTATTTCTTTATATATGAATATAATATGAATTAATATTTCTATCTACTGCACTGTAATCGGAATATCTCAAATCTATTCTGACATTAAAGCCAGTCCCTTAAACCAAAAGTATATTCACTTGATTGGATAAGTATATTTTATTTTTTGATAAAATGGATTAGGGTAGCGCAGAATAAAAATAGCACTTGACTATTAAACTCCTGATTTAAGTCCAGCTGAGGCAGAGAAATCAATTTAGGTGACCGTAACCGGAGAACGATTTTTGATGAGGAAATCATATTTTATACAAGCCTATTGTTTTATATCTACCAGACATCATATTCCTATTCACGTATCAATAAATATCGGTTTCAAAATATTTTAGGTAGTGACGGTCGAGTGGGTTGAATCACTAAAACCACTTGAAACAAACAAAAATAAATATTATTCGTGTGTCTGGCCTGTTCAAATATGGTGTGTGTAGGTTACAATTTATACCGTGGTACAGCCATGGAATGATTATCTACTTTTCCACTATGGTTAAAATATGTTGGTTATGTAGCTATAATAAATCCACGCCCCTCCTTTATGCCATTGATGGCTAGATTTTAAGCATTCTATCATGTTTAAATCATTTTATCTTAGCTGACAATAAGTGAGAAAACTCAGCGGGTAAAGCATTGGAATCCCAGCTTCTCTCAATTTATTTATTCTGTGTTCAACTCACTCCATGTAAAATTGTTACCACGCCATTCATAGAACTGATTGATAAAATTGTAGTTTAAGGTGGAAACAGAATATATCTGGCTCTTGTATAAACGTAGGTCATGAAAGAATTCTTTTTGATTCTGATCTGACACACCGTGAGTTGTGTTATTACTGATTTTATGCCATATGATTAATTTTACTGTTTATACAAAATTAATTGTATTGATTTCTCCAAACTTTTATTGTATTGATTAATCCAATATTTAATTAAAGCTTTGTTTTGTTTTCTTTATGGTTATAGTAATCATAAGCAAACGTTGAATTAAAAGGTTTTTTCTTTTGATGCATTGAAAAATACACATTAATTAAATAATTGTGGATTGATGATTGGCTGTAGTGAATAATTGAAGAGAATAATAGTTGGGGTGACCAGTCAAACAAAAATATAGTAAAAATAAATAAGTATATTTATTTTTATGTTTGCCAAAAATAAAATAAAGGCAAAAGTAAAAATAAATATAATTATTTATTTCTACTATTTTATTTTTTTTACTGATCACCCCAACCATTATACTCTTCAACAATAATTAAAAATAAAATATTTAGATTTCGTTGTTATTGCTCAAGCACGCCTGAAGAAAAGAGGGGGAAAGGTAAAATCCCAATCGGAGAGGACCCTGAGAAAAGGAAATTTATAACAGGAGTAGACTGAAAAGCCCTAAATTGTCTTTTTGTTTCACCGTGCAGTGGGGTAGGGTAAACACAAAGCGAACTTAGTTAAATTCAAGTAGAGGAAGTAATTTCAGTTACTCATTGTCTTCTCCCGACATCTTCCTTTTCTCTGCTTCCTCTTCTCTATAGTTAGTAGGTATTCTCTTTTCAGTGAGCATACACGCTCTTAGGCGCTATCACGGGTGCGTTGGCCTCAAACGATAATAAAATGTTTATGATAAGCAAACATTAAGATCTCATTTATTCGAGTCAATAGTAATGGCGAATAAAGTAATACTTTAACATCATAGTTCCAGATAAATATAAATAGATTAAATAATAAAAAAAAATGATTAAAAATCTGTTCATAAGTTCTGAGGGAGATGATTTTTATATAAGGTATATGAAAAACTAAGATCTCTTGAACAGGTTCTCGCTAGAGACGATTCCACTATATATTTAAGGGGTATTTTATAATAACAAAATAATTGACCAGTCTTTTGATAAACTAGATGATAAACGGTCTGAAGATGAGAATTTAAAAAGGATCCCGAAACGTTGCACAATATTAATGAAAGAAAATTTTAGGAGAAAAACTATATTTAGTTTTTTATATACCTTAATTAAAAATTAAATTAAACTAGAATCTAAGTAAAGTAAGATAATAAATATGATGTGCAGGAACAGTTTGAACAATATTTTAGCTAACCGACGGTCCCTACACATGTAGAGGAAAAAGCACGAATTCACAAGATCCCAGCACCTCGAATGAAGTGAATAGAAAAGTCGCTCAACGATTGAGTGAAGAAGCTAGACCATTACCAGAACTCCATGATAAATATTTAAAAATATAAATATTAACCTTAAACACAGAGAGATTAAGAATTTTTAATAATCGTTACTAATCTAATTTTTATTTAATCTATTTCTATCCTATGAACCAGGGTGGAATCATCGCGAGTGGACATAGCGCTTCGCAAGACCAAAACTGGTAAAAAAAATTGATTTTTCAATAAACATTAAGGAAATATAGTTATAATTTCAGTCAATATACGTAAAGAATTGGTATAACCAATACAACTTTTGCATTTAACTCTTCTATTTTTTTATTTGGGCTTAGTTAGGTTTCTCCTATCTAAAAAATTGCACTAATATATCTATAGTAATAAGTAACTGCAAGACTGTTGCGAGACTCTTCCGCAAGACTCGTCTCGGTCTCGCATTTGAGCAACACTAGGTTCAATCCTTTCCTACCACGAAGTGGGGGGAAAGCCTTGGCTCAAGGAGATCTCAGCGTCTCCCACACAGCCACATTATTGGTATTACGGACCAGTGGAGGATGAGTAGAGGCGCTATAACCAGACATACATGGCTTGAGTGTAAAATGTGGCCATTGCCATTTCAACCTTCAAGGAGGATTCTAGGGAAGGGTGGAGCTAGATAGATATTGTACAATTGCATTTCAATGATATGTGAGATTTTGATAGAATTCGGGAAATTTTTCTTTCACTACTTTAATCATCAAACTATACAAATTGTCAAAATTGAAAAAAAAATAAATAAAAAATAAAAAAAGTCTGCCTAGTAAGGTCAGTATAACTTCTTCGCCGTTTTCATTGGATGAACAATACCTATATTGTAAATTCTATAGCTTTTCGTAAGATATAGAATCTCCGGGAAAAGCCATTTTTGAAAATACAGTGATTCCTTCCTTCCTAATTTTGTTCATCAGCGAATAATAAAATGTGAAATAATTCTACATTTTTAAATCGTGTATTTGATGAATCTTCGTGATTAAAAAAAGAAATTACAGTACACGATGAAGATGTAAATCGCTACTGTTAGTGCAAATAGTCGTAAAAATTGAATGTTTTATAGGAGAGCCATAAAAACTAATTATTTCTTTATTATTTATTAGTGTGATTTCATATTTGATTTCCTAGTCTCATATCTGATTTTCCATAGTACAAGGCTGCCTATATCAGTTGCATATCACGAAGTGTCACCGCCAGCACCAATAGAAGAAAAATAGAAAATTGTTTCATACGACCTTTTGCAGTAACAGTAGCGATGTATACATATAGGTATGTTTTACAGTAGTAAAATGGATTGAACGAATAATCCATTGGAAAAATTAATCATTTGTTTGTTCGTTGGTAATGAGACCAATATTTTCCCCTCAGTTAGAACAAAACTAGTTTAAGTTAGAATATAAATATATGATTAAAGTTCACAAAACGTTGACGATTAAAGAGGAAATCGATGCCACGTTGAACTGGTTGAATTTCAATAGAAACAAACAAAATCAGAAATAAAACTTTTTTTACTAACTAAATAAAGTAAAAATTAATTATAATTTACTGAACATTACATGAAGTCTATGTGAAGGTAGTAAGTTTCATGCCAGTAACGTTTGGAATCGACCAAACAAAACAGTATAAATTAACTATTTGAATAAAACTTAAAATGTTATAACTTCATAATAATATTGTATTAACCTAACCCTTATTCCATGTGATGAATGTCTTCCACATTTCACAATCATTATATTATTAATAGTTATTTCTATTAATTTTGATTATTAAATGAAATTGATACTAGGCAATTTCTGAACTATTTTCCAAATTTCCTCCAAGTTTGGGTGAAATTGAACGAGCCATTTCTAACTATAAGCATACCAAATAATACGTTTACTGATACGAAAGTGGAAGTCGTTTTTGGAGGGTAGTGGATAGAATTTGATACGATTGATATTTACTTAATTATCTGTTAACCAATCCTTAACTTCTCTCTAAATTTGAACCAAATCGATCAAGCAGTTTCAGAGATGTAGACGTATCACGAAAAATATGTTTGGGCATATTTAAGGGATATCAGTTGACGGAATGCAATGAAAGTGAAAAAAATTCATTTTTTTTTTTTTTTTTTACCAACACCTACCTTCCTTCCAACTTTCAGTCAAATCGAACAACGGAGTTTCGAAAATATTGGAATAGGTAAGAGAATACATTAAGCGGAATTGTTGGATGGAATTCAATGAAATTGATATGGGACCATTTAGACACAAATCCGCACATTCCCTTGAAATTTCATGAATATCATACAAACGGTAGTAGGTGATATGCCCGTTACATCTATTGACTACAGACAGACAGACGACGAACGAAATTTGATCCTTGATGTCTGAAACGTAACCTCCCGCACGAATTACAACAAAGCTTTCCTATCTTTGATTTTGAGGAAGCAAAAATGTAAATAAATGTATTTGATCGCACTTAAAAAATATTATTACTTTTTAAATAATTGAACTAAAAAAATCGAAGAAAACTTTCTTGATAAAACGCCATTTTTTACAAATTACTTTAAAACTAAGGACAACCCAGAATATCTAATTATATAATACGTGATTATGTAACATTACTGAATTTGGCAAAATTCTCGATGTTTATTTTTAAATGATTGATGTTAACGTAATATATATTTTTTATGTTGATTTAAATTACAAATAGTAAAACTAATATGAAAGTTTACAATGAATATTCAATAATAGTGATGATTTTTAAAAAATTGTCTCTAATGTTTTATGGTAATCTCCGAAGCGTCTGAAAAGAATATGGCCTCGGGACCTTCTAATATAGAACTATAGTGCTACCAATGGGTAGTTTCTCTTTACATGTCATGGTACCAATTTCAAATTTACTTGTATTGTTCATTTAATACAATTGTAGAGTTAAAAAGAAAAAAGTTTGATGGCATAAATTGTACTTGAAAATGGGCTAACGTTTATTATTATTATGAATATACTATATGAATTTTAAAGGACGACATTTTTTCCTAAATTATCACAAATTTGTATGATTAATAATTATATTATTTTTTTTTTTTTATTGAATAATAATACACTCAGCCATTGTTGGAGGGCTATAAGTATTAAGGCTAGAAGTTCTCATTCATACAATATATACAAATTATAAAGAAATAACTATAAATATAAAAAGTAAATAAATAATGCTGATAAAAAAATGTAAATCAATAAGAAAAAAATAAACAAACAAAATAAAATAAAAACTTCTAAACACAATTCATACCCATATACAATATATATATATTCGCCCAGGAATCTCCGAGCCAGGCTTTTTCCCCCTCATGTGGAAGGCAAACCAGAACTCCAGGAGATCCCAGTGCCACTTTTCATGCCGCATCACTAATATTAGAATATTAAGTTCTGAAATATTGATTGCTATTATAATTATTATATTAACTATAAACAAATCTAGTGTTTGACATATACATAGATTTGTTTAACAATAAACACATATCTTAGGTATTTGATACAAAATTTAGATACATAATAGTTTATAGAAATTGTGGTTTCTTTAGACTTGATATCAAATTAATCCTGGCTTAAAACTAATTTAAACAAACTACTTCCTGTTTAAAAAATAATTTTAAATGTCAAATTATATGGTATTAAAATTTGTTTGTTTAACTGCACGATGATTTTCGTGTTAAAAAACTCTGTCAGATTCCGATAACAAAATATTATAATTATAATGGCTTTCCTTATTTTTTGTTACTGCATATTTTTTCATTGTTTCTTTAATAATGAATAATTTACTCAGCCAATTACAAGCATTGTAAACACCACTATCCTATATCAGATGAATAATGTGATAATCTGTGCTGTTCATAAATTAACGTTATCTGTGTTGTTGTTTTTTTTTTCATTTTATCTTACATCTACTAGCAGTTATTAAACCCATATAGATACCATCCACCGTTCATTCCACCTACGTACTTTTTCTAACTTATTAGATTTCTTATGGAACACGGAAATGAAGAGAATGAATTTACTCCAATGCCGTGGCCTGATAAGGGACATGAATAGACATCATGGCCGAACAAAACTACTAAACCAAGAGATACGACTTTCCACGGGACAAAAAAAAGAAGTTTATCGATTAGGTGCAAATAGGCAATAAATTATAAAAACCAAGATTTCGATCTTAAAGTCTTGCTTAGGCTATTCGCAGTAGCCCATACAGTAATCTATTATGGCTGCTTGATTTATACTCTTTCTTTATTAAAATTTTCTAGAATTCTTACCATTCTGAATATATTTATACAAGCTATCATATTATATAAGTTTAATTAATAATTTGAAAAAGGAAAATAAACTGCCTAATGTCTTTAACTGAGATCATCCATTGACCCCATTACCACTCCAACAACACTCCCCCTCAATGGCATATCTTAAGCCAAAGATAAGTCTCTTCTGAGTGCATTTCCGACTGACTGATCTGCATCTTACTTCAAGTTCAACCTTACTTCTCGCTCCTTTCTTCACTTTTCCACTTTCCGCAAAAGCACATTTATTGATTTTTTTTTTCTTGTTCTTTCTTCTTTGAAAGTTTCAGTATACGTTTTCGTTATAGTTTTATATAGTTTTAGAGCTTCTTCCCGAGTTAAACTACTAAGGTTGACTTCAACTTTTTCTTCTTCTTCTGAATCTTCTAGCACTTCCTTTTTCCAAACAGATTATTTTTTCTTATTTCTAATCTCATCAGGAAGGCCAAGAGGAAAATCAGTTCCTTCTAAATGTGATAACTACCGCCTTTGTATGGCGTGGGTTTTTTTTTTTTTTCTTCGATTGCTGCTTCTTCATCATCAAAGCCTACATAATCTTCATCAACATGATGAGTATCATAATACTATTTCTTTTCTAAACTCCAAGCTTTTAAATCTGGTGAACCGTCATCTTTTGATCTGTCTCCTGCATCTGAATCAAAATCACTGCCAACACCTTCTTTATCTTTCCTTTCACCTTCTTCACCATCATCATCTTTTTTCTCATCAGCCCGATTATTTAACTCGGTTTAATAGTTCCTAAACATCTTTTTTTTCTCCATTTAACATGAGACCATCCAGTTAAAACATTTCATTAACTGGAATTTCAAATGCTTCAATTTTTTTAAATTCTTCAGATTAGTTCAGACCACGAAAAAACATTCGCCTTCTTTCGGTTTATAATTTGTATTTCATACATCACATTATTATTTCAAATGTATGAAATTGATCTGAAAACATCTGGACCATATTTGATTTCGACGAGTTATAGAAGGTGGTATAAATATTAGAGACGAATGAAAAGAAAAAAATTAATCTTGCTTTAGTTTGTTCATTTCGCCTGTGATTTCTATATTTAAAAAGAACTATTAATGAGGGTGAGGTTTTCCAAATTGTCTGCCAGTGTTGGACTCCAGTTACATATTTATTCGTCGTAACCATTATCTCTCACGTGGAATTCCAATTTCATGTTTTTAAGTGAAGGCTTGATTAGCGACCTCTTATTTATAGGGAATTTTTTTATTTTACATAAAATTCCTCTGGATTTGTAGCTACTGCTATTTTTTTCTCCCAAAAATGTTATTTCGACCGCACTATTCAGGGGGTATGTTTCATTATCAGAAAAAGGAATACTGTATCATTCCAACGGTACCGAAACCCTTCAATTTATTACAGGAATGGACGATTAATTAAGCTTTAATCTTGGTCTAGGAAAGCGAGGAAACAAATTCACTCTTTCTGGCACGTGAGGAAACTTTCAGAGTTTTTGTTTTTGTGGGAGATTTTTATAAGGATTTTAAGTAAGGTTTTTTTTAAAGCACTGAATGTTAAAATGTAGTTTTTTTTTCAATTTTATAGTAGTATCGATTTCGATATCATTTCTTTGATTTTCATGAAAGCATTAATTTTATAAACATTTGTACCTTACTTTCACGGGTATGAAAGAGGAACACTTTTTATTTTACCATTACCCGACTATGGCGAAGGTACAGGAAGAGGGGTTATGCGTCAGGATTGTCCACTAAAAGGTTTGTACATTTTTTTAAGCAAACGGCTAGATCGATTTTTAAGTTTGATTTTTCAAAGAATGCTATAAGATCCCGTGAGAGTTTTGAAACAATTTGGAATCATTATTGTATAAAATGTATAAACTAATTATCTACTTCATAACATATGTGCATATATTATAAAGTATATGTGCTATTGTTTACTTAATGATATATGTGCATAGCATTCCGTAAATAATGGGGAATGTTAAGAGAAGTGATAGAAGACATCAAAAGAAAATCTCTTATTATAGTTTCTTATTAATTTATATTGTGTTTTTCATGAATTATAAATATTCTGTATTTACAAAAGTATAGTTCATGAAAAAATTTCCCGAATCGTATTAGATATAATAGAAAGACCATGAATGGAGAAGTTATTAAGTTAATTATTGATCTTTCTGTTAATTGCAGCTGATAGCTTAATTATATATGTGCGAATAACTCCGTAAATAATGGGGAATGTTAAGATAAGAGATAGAAGACCTCAAAAGAAAATCTACAAATAGTCTCTTATTATTTTTTCTTCTTAATTTGTTTTGTTTAACTGAATTATGAATATTCTAAATTACAAATTAATAAATATTACGTATGAATAAATTTTATCTAATCGTATAAGATATAATAGGAAGTTCATGCAGACGAAATTATTAAAATAATTATTGGAATCATTATTGTATAAAATATAATTAATCTGTCCGTAAAAAGACATGTAACGACTTCAGAGCGAACAACACGTCCTATTTTTTATTTAAATGGTTTAAATTATTCAATGAGATCTTTTGAATGTTTTGAATCAAAATAATAAAAAAAAGATTTAATTATTCTTGTATGTTTACTTATTTCATATCATATCATGTTTAAGTCGTGAGTTTTAAATATATATTCTCAATACTTGAAAACTAAAGAGCTCAAAATAAAGTAAAAAAATAGTAAATGAATCGAGAAATCCGCCCAAAGAGAACATATCTACTTCGACATTTTGGTGGATTGTTAGTCAAATTGACATCGACAAGTATTTAAAATTGGTGTAGTAATGGGATGCCTTCAACTTTAGAAAGAAACTCTAGACTCTCGGAAGTTGAGAAGCACCGATACTTGGGAAGAAATCTACTTGCCAGGAGCCGTTACGTGTAAAGAAAGTTACCCGATGGCTACTCCAAATTTAAATTTTCGTAGATGTCAATTTCATTAACAATCTACTAAGGTGTTTGAGTTAGTATGCAAGTAGGGTTTTCCAATTCCTGTAGTGTTTTTAAACTTAAATATTATTTATTTCAAAAATGAACATTTGTAAACGACCAAAAAAAAACATTAACTTTCTCCCCTCAAAACGAGGTTTTTCTCATCACGACACAGAGAATCCGAAATCGACAAAAGAAATAAAAAATACTGTCCGTATGCTGTTCTAGCTTTTACAACAAGACTATAAGACCGATTTCTTTTAGAGTTGGTATCAAAGTCTGAGGTCACCCGGCGATGATGTAATTAGTGCAAACAGCAATATCAAACGAAAAATAAAATGTCTACATTTGTTTTAATAGTTCTTGAGCTAAGCAGATTCAAATCATACTAAGTCCACAGATTTATAATACAAAGCTATAATAAACATCATTCTTCTATATTATTTTGCCAGGCCACATGGACATGCGTTGATTGCTTTTGCGTCATTGGGAGCAAATACTGGGAGTGATGATTCAAATTAAAGGGCGATGAGGTCGGGCATGTTGGAGCTACACTGCCGTAAAGCTCGAGCGGTCCAGGCTCGATTCCGGGCTGTGAAGGTAAATATTTATTTTGTGGCGGAGCCAGGGAAAAATCTCAATCAGCTCACTCTGGGTGCACAATGGGTTGCTAATCCGGAGAAAGTCCATCTATTTCGAATATACAATTCTAACAGACTCAACAAAGTACAGAATTAAAACTTGGAATGCCAATTCTGTTGACAAGACTTCATAAAAATATAATATAGATGCGGTTATAATTTATTTCACTAGAAAAATATATTAATTTTCATATTGTTTTAAATATGCGGGTGTTAATAAAAGCCAGAGTTGTTAATAAAAATAATCGGTTCATGATTTGGGTTATGGAAAGAACTTCAGTTTTCAATGTAAAATCGTCTACTAAGAATAAGTAAAATAACTTAATAATACTTCTCCACTATTATTTTATTAAAGTTTCGGATTAGCTACCCATTTTAAAAAATGTTTTGCTGTTTTGAACATGTTTTCTTTTTTATATAATTTTTTGATGCATTATATTTCAATCCAAATTCATCGTTAAATTTTTTATCATCTTAGATGGAAATTATACAATAAGAAGGAAAATATTTATTATAATCGGCTAATCCATTTACTTTTGTTATCGAATGAAAATTTAAAACTTAAGTTTATATTGAATACTATATACTTTTATTGTTATATACTATATTATATAATTAATTTCATTGTTGTAAATAAGTTTATTATATATTAGTTTAACATGAGTCAGGAGAACTCGGAGGCAAGTCCCAAATCAGGGCAATAAGATATCCCAACGTTTCTCTCTGGTATTAAAAAAAAAAAAAAAAAAAAAAAAAAAAAAAAATTAAGACATATGATATGATGTTAATGATAGCTGATGTGTCTTGAATAAGACAAAACTGAGTTGTAAAATGATAAGTCGACTTCGAAAGAGACAATTGTATAAGACTATTCGATCTAAAATTTTAAACTAATTTTTCTATTCCAGTTATAAACTAATTATTTACTTGACTATATATGTGCGAAGCGTACCGTAAATAATGGGGAATGTTAAGAGAACAGTAACCCTGTTCAAGAAGAGTTTATTTGCAATATTGTTATGAATAATCAGTTTAAGCTACAATCCTTGCTTAAACATAGAATGACATTTATTTATTTTAAATAGTAGTTTGTTTTGTACAAGATTTTCTATATATATGTTTGTTATCCAACATAGAGAGAGGAAAAGATAGGGCAAATATAGTAAATGTAAAAACATATACAATCCGTTAAAGTATACATAATATAATAATAATTAAAAGTTTCAAAGTATTACATTGGACAAATAAACATTCATCTTAATTATAATAAGTGAATTTATGTTTGTTATAAATAAAAAGTGTATTTATAAATTTATTTTTATTATAATGTATCACAGGTCATGTAAAAAAAAATAAATTAAAGCTTTGCAATAATTTATTGTGGTAATTTCTTTAGACAACAGAAGTACTTTTAGGTAACATGAAATCGAATTACCTTATTTTCTTAAACACCTTGAGGAGAATCTCAACTGATATCTTAACAAAACCTAACTTAATTGGTATAAATTTAAAGGTTATAATAACATCCAATTTCACAAAGAAAATCTCTCATTATTATTATTATTTCTTAATATTTATGATTTAGATTTTTTTTTTTTTACTGAATTATGAATATTCGAATTTTATAAAAGTATAGTTCATGAATAAATTTCCTGGATCGTATTAGACATAACATAAAAAGGTCACGATGGGGAAGTTGATTGTTGATAGCAGTTCAATATTCTTAAAATAGATGCGACATCTCAGCCTGAGCCTTCTAACCAACTGCCGGAAAGTTCAAAATGGGTGGTAAAAGTAAACTGGGCAGTCAATTTAGGACATTGACAATAGTGTTTGCCTTGAATGGTGTTTGCCGTTGGGTGTGGGCCGACCTGTCAGTACAAGGCAGCCCTGACGGGCCCGCTGTCCAATGTCCACACACAATTCCTGCATTTTCTCTTCACCCTGTCCTCTCCTCAATGGCCTGCCAACCCATCTCAACTTATATTTGTCATATTTACTTTCTTTCAAAGGATCAATGCATACCAGATAAAGCGGCCAATAAATTTGAATTTTCGAACATTAAAAATTAGATCGTTATGTCTGATTGTTCCAATGGTAGATTTCCAAGATATTCAGAAAATGTCACAGAAATAACCTCGAAAACAAACTGCTATGTATTGAACATAGCAAATGAGTTTTTAAAATTAATATGGGCTGTGTAAGAGTTGAATGAAACCGACTTCTGACATAAAAAACATCGTCAAGGGTAGAGAGCACATCAATTAAGGACAAGGGGATCTAGGGAAGGTCTCTACTCAGAGTAAAAACTAGTAACGGGCTAAATAACTGGTTTCTTTTAGGGTGTTACCAGTTATTGTGGAGTAATAGGGTGAAGTTAAAAACCAATGAAAACCATCCTTGCCCCATCCTGAATATTTGTATATAATACGCCGAGAAGTAAGAAAATAGGACTTAGTTAAGTTCCGGCCTTGAGGATGGGTCTTATGTTTTCTTCCGGCTTGGGGACTGAAGCCTTAGACCAACATAGACCATGAAGATCCTGGCAGAGTTTGGCCTCTACTAACTACACCACTTCACGTACCATAATAACTAATCATAATGTTATAATATTTCATGGCTACAAATTCTCAAAACAGTCCATCTGAAAACATACTTTCACGATTAATTATTAAATTCTTTAAATCATGTATGTAGTATTAGCACATTAAGATTTCTATATTATTTGTATATAATTCTTCATTAAACATAGAAATAAATTAAGTTGTTTAGTAAAAGTTATTTTAATTCTGCCACCTATTTATATCATAATGATCACAGCTAATGTTGATAATTAGAAAGCATGATAAACACAAACCAGCCTTTGAGAAAAGAAATCCAATTAATTAATCCTGGATCAATTAATATATTATAGATCCAAATTTTTTACTATTTTTTATTATTGATTTTTATTAAATAATGCTGGATAATTGTCATCAATAATTATCCAGTGGCATCCCGAATAAAATTAAACACCCCAAAACGTAACATTTCAAAACAAACATTTTTTCCATATTCATAAGTTTTAAAGTTTAAAAATTTAAGTTATATAT